>JAUPFT010000015.1:10593965-11193965 GCA_036936625.1 Parnassius smintheus behrii | reverse complement strand
TTTCTGTTGATATTCGTTAATTTGTTCTGTTACAATGAGTAATTTTATTTTTTTCGAATATTTAAAAATGTATATGTGTAAAAATGAAAATTTTATTTTATCGAACACGTTATTATTTCATCATCATCATCATTCAAAAAATATTTTATTTCATCGAACACGTTATTGTTTAACTTTATTGAAAATATGAATACTAAAAAACATAAACATGATGACTTTTTTCGTCTACGGTACCGTCAGGTGTGACGTCGTAACGGTCTACGACGGCAAACTCGAAATGAACGCGTAGTACCTAACATTCAAATAAAAATATTCTCAAAAAGCTCAACGAATTCAGAATTTAATTTTATGAAAAGAAAATTGGTCAAATAAAAAATAAAGGATGAAAATAAAGCATATGGGAATATAAAGATAAATCGTATTTATTTTTTATTTCGAATTTTACAAGAAAAGTATAATATTTACTGGAGACAAGTATTTTATTATTATAACAGTACATGATATTCCCTTTAAAATGAAACCAATATGAATAATATCCTATATCTTTAACTACAAATAAGTAAAATTGAAGTGTCTGTTTGTAATGTTAAAACAACAGCTTTTTATTAAATGCATATGAAAGAACTAGCAACAAAAACACAATTTTTAAAATTTTAATCTGTCTGTCGGTCTGTCTGTCTGTCTGTCTGTTTGTTCCAGCTAATCTCCGAAACAGCTGGATCTATTTTGACGGGACTTTCACTGGCAGATAGCTGATGATATAAGGAATAACTTGAATTACTTTTGTTTTAGAAAAAGAATTTGGGTTCCGCGCAAAAAAATTAAAACCCATGAAATCTATATTCTACGCGGGCGAGATCGCGGGGAACAACTAGTACTCAATATAGATAAATGTATACTTATTTTTATTTAGTTACTATTTAATTAACAAAAAAAATAAGTATTAATAATTTCTAGACACATCTCAACAGATATTTCGTTAATAAATTGCTATCAATGCTGAAGCATTCTTTTATATTTAGCATCCATTTAACACAAAAAACTGATAAGAATACTTTTTAAACACCATATAATCAATAAACGATAATTGCGTATAGTGAATTTCGAGGTAAATTATTATATGTAAACGTTTTTGAATCTTCGTAATGATACATATTTCCTAAATAAAACATCTTCACAATTAATTTTATGTAAAATAACATTAGAAATAACGTATAAAAACGGAGAAATTATCAAATTTTTTATCGAGTTCCTAACCAGTACACAAACAAAAATGGCGATGTCATTTTCACATTTTTTTCTATATAGTTATTTGTTACAGAGTACACAGATAAAATTCACTCTCATAGATAACAAATTTCAAACACCACAATCTCTAATTTTTTACTCTGCGATCTTCAGCGCTGTACACGAACGGAACGATGTCGTTGAGAGCCGTGGTTGCTCACATGGTTAGCGCTCGTTATAAGTATCACAGTACGGGAGCAACCCGGGTTCGATCCCCACTGGCACCAATGAAATTTTTGCGTGCTGATTTAGCTATCAGTTGGAAAGTCTGTTTTTCTGGGCCGTTTTGTTTTGTTACACTGACATCTCGCAAGTCACCTAGGGACCTAGGAGGTTGTCGGTTACTTATTTTTTATTTTTTTTTTAATTTTCGTCGGTAAAATAATATATTTATAAAAGTAAAAAAAGTAAAGTTACAGCCTATATACGTCCCACTGCTGGGCACAGGCCTCCTCTAATTTCTGAGAGGGTTTTAAGGCAAGGAAATGTCCGCCACGCTGTCTCAATGCGTGTTGACGAACTTCACATGTCTTCGAAATACATATTTTTTAATTTCTCAGACATGCAGACCCGAGTTCGATCCCCGCCGGCACCAATGAAATTGTTAATTGCAATTGTGCTGATTTACCACGTGCTCGGCAGTGAAGGAAAACATATTGAGGAAACCTGCACGTCTGAGAATATAATTATAATTGAATGTAAATCAAATTGACATAGGTAAGTACAGATAAAATTAGCTGAACGTTAATAAAATTTTGAGATCGTTTTTTTTTCAAAATTTTATTTATATTCCGCTATTTTTGTCTGTGCTTATATCAATTTGATTTACATTCGATCTCTAAATTGTAGTTTGCGAGGGTAACGGGGATCTATCAGCTCCGGCAAAACACATTTCTGATAAAAGCTATCTAATTTTAAAATTTTGTCTGCCGTCTAAAACGCATCATTTCTTTCAATAATATCAATTTCTATGCCAAACAGAGTAGTATCGAAATCCTAAGTTCAAGCAGGGGTCAATGTAGCGTAGTAATTTAGAGCGCAGGTATAGCTATAGTCATACGAACGTCACAGGCCGGCAGGCTGCAGCTGACTGAGTCGAATAAAACAGGAATAAGCGCGCGTCACCGCGCATGCATGTGTGTGTAAGTGTCGTCCTCCCGCACCGCACCGGGGGAAACATTATTCAGTGAGATGCACGATAATTCATATAACCACGCTCGCGTAAAAAATACGAAAAGGCCTTTGGAAGAAGGGGTTTTATGAAAAAACCACTGCATAAATCAATTACTAATAAAATTTATTGAATTCTTCGATAATTGAGCTGTGTCGGTACCGACTTCGTCTTGGAAATTTTACACTGCTTTTATTACTCATTTACGCCCAAAGTTGTTTTAAAATTGGCAATAAAAACGAATCTTTGATAGCTCGTAACTTTTTATTTTACTATTCTGTTTCCGTACAGACAAAATTAATAATGAGACAAAACGATATCATGTTTAACTGTCACTTGTATGTACTGTTGATGTACACTGTCAAACAGCGGAGTAAACCCCTCCGAAATTTCTATGGAAATAATGTCGACTAGTGTCACCTTAAGCAGGAGAATGAATTAAAAACTATGTATATTACGGGGATTCTGGATAATTTGTAATATGGAAGGGAGTCGTGATTGGTTTCTCTCCGTCTGGCAATATACGAATATTTGTATATCGATATATGGTAAATTTTCAAAGAAATGAGTTAAACACTATCTTTGAAATTGTTTAATGGACCAATATTCGCAGCCATAATGTATTAAAATTGCTTACAAGTGGTGGACGCTACAATAATCATTTTTGGTAGTCAGAGCTTTATCTCAAGAATTGACTGGTTCTCCATACCACCTGTTGCATTCGATGGGGTTGTGATCCCTTACTTTGACAATGTCAAAAATCTTGGTGTTTACCTTGATAGTTCCTTAAATTGTAAACGCCAACTGAATGAGGTAAGTAAGAAAACCTTTGTCGCTCTTAGTTCACTGCGTCGCCTTCGATCATTTCTTCCCATTCCTACAAAAATTATGCTCGCACAGTCTCTTCTCCTTCCGATTTTTGACTATGCTGACGCAAGCTATGTAGACATAACTAAAGACCAGCTAACTAAGCTTGAGAGACTTCGAAATACTAGTATTCGGTTCATATTTGGATTGCGCAAATTTGACCACATTTCCCAATTTCGCTCACGTCTCAAGTGGTTACCTATCCAATTTATCCAAAATATGCATATTCTTTCTATTCTGTACTGTGTCTTATTTCACCCTTCTACTCCTCTATATCTTAAGGAGAAATTTAGTTTTGTTGGGCTTCCAGGGGAACCTTTACGCTCTTCAAGAAAACTCATTTTGAGGGTACCAACTCACAATACATCTTTCTTTAATAAATCTCTTACTGTACAGTCTATTAAGCTCTGAAATGCCCTACCTTTGTATATACACGAAGCTCAGACTATTGCAGTCTTTAAGCGACTTCTTAAAGAGCATTACTTGCCTCAATCGTTCGAAAATCATTAGGATAAATTAGGTGATTATGTAGTTTTGTATTTATTTGTTTATGTTATTGTTAGTGGTATATATTTGAGGATATATGTATGTATATTATGTATATGTATGTATATATGTGTGTATGTATATGTATGGATATATATATATATATATATATATATATATATATATATATATATATATATATATATATATATATATATATATATATATATATATATGTGTATGTTTATGTATATACGTATGTATATGTGAATCATATTTTTTTAAATGTATTAGTCATTTATATGTTATTTTATTGCATGTATTGATGTTATATTAGGTATATTTATATTGCACCACCTACCTAGTACTCACTGTTTTATTCCTTTACACCTTTGGTTGCCTGGAAATTGGTCGCTATGTAGCGATAAGGCCGCCAAATTGTACATGTAATCTGCTCTCTGTTATATTCTCTGTAAATTTGTTTGTGGTGTGCAATAAAGTATTTTCATTCATTCATTCATTTAATAATGCGAAATGAAAGGACGTAGAATCAATATTGTGATATATATATATATATATATATATATATATATATATATATATATATACAGGGTCATTTTTAATTTACTAAAGACCTTTTGGGAATATAATGGTGGCATAATTACAAATGATTTTAGAGAGATCACTTTTTACAGAACGTAATACATTTACATAAAAGCCACTTTTAAGTTTTTATTGTCATGTCTGACTCCTTTTAAGTCTGTATTTTGTAGTACCTAAACAATTTCAGAATACATAGTCACATAAAATGCCTTTTTTATTTTACACTTGATATCAGTATCACACATCATGTTGAAAAATCAATATACATAATTAGGTAGGCAAATAACAAGAAAAAAATCACAAATATTAAAATGAGCAATAGGTAATTATAAAGTAACCTCTTCGACGCTCGCGCTCAGCTGATTGTGTCGCAAGTGCCTACTGATCACAGAGTACTTTTTTATACTGCCTACTAAACTATTCACCACTGTGCCTATGGTACCAGGGCGCCACTCCAAATGAAAAATTTACATTAACTTTTCATATACTCCTTTTTTGCATAAAGCAATATGATTGAGTATTTGATTATTTTATTAATTTGTTTACGAATTTATAGACATTTTTAACAAACAATTAGGTAGTTTGTTACGATCACTGCCCAAGGCCAAGCCAAAGGTATACATTGACGTCGATACAGGCGTCATCAAAGGCGCCGCCTGCCCTTGTCGGTTCGCAGCACGTGCAAATGAAATGTCGAGTATTAAATAGCTATTTTTTATTTATTAAATGCAAGTTGTATTTAAAAAATGGATGCGGGTTAAAATAATTACAAATATTACAATAAAATAGTTATAATGATTAAATACAGATATTAACACACATTTTACAACAGTAATTGAATAAAAATATTTAGGTAAAAAGGGTTCAATAAAAATATTAAAATAGAATTAGAGGTACTAGTCCGCGGATGGCGGTGAGTATCGCGCACATAGCGTTCAAAATAAACGCCTCCACATTCTATGCATAGGTGACACCTAAAAGTTAACTGTTCACCGACACGAGATAAAAGTTGAGTAGGTATTCGTTTTGATTTGATCGAATGCCCAAATTATTTTTTCTTTCAACATGTCGCGGGTTTACGAGTGTGCGACCAGTATACACTAATGTCTTTACATACCCCCACAAATGAAAATCCATTGGTGTGATATCTGGCGATCTCGGAGGCCATGCACAAGGCCCGCCACGTCCGATCCAGCGTCCAGGGTATTCTCTGTTTAAATAATCCTTAACTTGACGAGCATAATGCGCCGGTGCCCCGTCAGGTTGATAATAAATATTGCGTAAAGATGCAAGTGGACGTATATCCTCTAACAATTCCGGCAGCGTGTCGGTGAGAAAATGGTGATAGCCTTCACCATTCAATCTTTCTATGAAAACAGGGCCCAGTAACGTTGTATTAATAAGGCCTGCTCACACATTGATACTAAACCGGTGTTGAAAGCTATGTGGTCTTGGTTCATGTGGATTTTCATAGCACCACAAGTGTTCATTGTGCGTATTAAATAGCCCTATTCTGCCAAATGTTGCTTCATCAGTCCATAAAATGTTAGCTCGTTCAGCAGCTAGTAACCAATTACAAAATGTAACTCGCGCAGGTTTGTCAGCTTTGCTGAGTTCATGAACACGGTGCAGGTAAAAGGGGTACTTCCCTTCATTGTGTATGTCACTCCATGCGTAATATTGTGACACATTGAACTGTCGGGCTGTTTCATAAGTGCTCGCTGCTGGATTTTCTTCAAAAAACTGCAGTATGTCTTCCTGCTCACGTACTGTGCGCCGCGGTGGACGACCACGATCGATTGATACAGGCTGGAATTGCCCGTAGCACGGTGCACGTGAGTTGGGAAATCGCCTTGAATATTCACGGCAGGCTACACTAACTTTATCATTGCAAATTGCTAAAATTCGCACCATTTCGGTATACTCAACATTTGAGTATCGGTATGCCATAGTAACAAAGTAACGTTCACAATAGGTAATCTCACAACGAAAAGACAAGCGTCGCGGGCGCATCAAAGGCGACTCACGACACATGTTACTAATTAGGTCAAGTTTATGAGTATCGTCGCCTCCTACACCCCTCCACCCGTCCCTCGCCACGCGCTATTTATTGCTAACTGACTAACTAGGACTATTACCGTTTAAAAGCTCCAATTAAAATATTTTTATTTTTGTATGAAAATAAAAATTGAAGAAATATATTTTTTTCTTACAGATGTTGTTGTTATGGTGTAAATAATATATTCCCCAAAGGTCTTCAGTAAATTAAAAATGACCCTGTATATATATATATATATATAATATATAATATATATATATATATATATATATATATATATATATATATATATATATATATATATATATATATATATATTAGAGATGGGCCGAATGTGATTTGAACTGAATCCGAACTTCGGTTCATTTTCGCACGCTTTCTCGAGAGCAACGCGTCGTGACTTTTTTACGCATTTACTTCAAATACCTCGCACGCACACCGCAGGAAACATATACCTACGAAAAAAAAACGTAACAAACTTCTGCCAGATAAGGCAGATCTTTGGTGTTTTTGCACCATAACCTGACTGTAAATTTTAAATATGACTAGATAGATAAGAAAAGTTGGTTTAATATGATTGTTGAAAACAAATATCCTTTAATTGTAATAAAAAATACTTGAGGTTAATGAATGTTAAATCAAAAACATTATTTTTTTATTTAATTTACGGACTCCTATCCAGATGTTTACTAGGAGAATACAAAGTTTATTTAATTTTTGTAATATGGCTAATTATTAATTAGGCAGGGATTTCTAAGATTAATAACTAATTAACTAAGATTCAGGTTAAGAACTAAGATTAAGATTAATGATAAGATAGGAACTGATTTAATATAAGATTTACATTTACAATGTTCCGAAATAAATAAATGAATAATTGACCATGAATGAGTAAAAATAATATCTTTTATTTTACAGTATCTAATTTTGTTATACAAGGTGCTTGTAAAATATATGCCACGGTTGTTTGTATGGAGACTTGGCCAATCAGCTGACCGATTTCCATACAAAGTGCAATTTTTTTTTGAGAATTGACAATGGGTTCCTTGGGGAAAGTGGTACAGTATCATGAGTAGAACCACCAGTTGCAGCAATGGCATATTGTAGTTTAGAAGCACCTTATATTTCAGTTAAAATAAGTGCAAGTAGGTTTTATTTTTCTTGTACCGAATTTCGGCCCATCTCTAATATATATATATATATATATATTTATATATATATAATATTAAATTCTCAATATATATATATATATATATATATTTATATATATATATATATATATATATATATATATATATATATTTATATATATATATATATATATATATATATATATATATATATATATATATATATATATATATATATATATATATATATATATATATATATATATATATTGAGAATTTAAACTATACGCGTGTGTGTGTTTGTGTGTATATAAAGAGGGCTACTTTTAATATCGCTCATTTTGATATCAAAAATTTAGAATATCTTTATAGCAGCAGTATTATATTTTCAATTCAAAATTAGTACTGCATTTGTGATAATAATAAAATGTATGTATATAGAGTACTCACTCATTTTTTTTCACTATTTTTTCGTGACTTTCTTCATTAATAATAAATGCACTTTGTTCATTCATATTCAAAACACTTTATACACAAACACCGTGTCGAAGACTGCCGAAAAGAAACGACGTTAGACCATCGTTAGACAATGCACGGCCTTCAAGCCACACCTCCGTGCCCGTCGGAGTGGGGAGCGTGAGGTTTTTTCGTTACGGAACAAATTTCTGGATTCGGTCCCCGCGCTCAAGGCCGGCGATAGAAGCTATGCAATAGCTTAAAAATAAAAGGAATCAAAAGTAAAATAAACGCGATAAAATCCGTAAAAGTAGTTTTGATCAATGTGTAGTGTTCGCGTAAATATAAGAAATTATTAGGTATAAATATTTTATGTACATTGTATAGCAATTATTATAAAAATTAACATAACATTAATGACTAATTTATTTTGATTCACACACAAAAAATTTCTTGCACTTGTTTTACTCTACTAAACAAGTTAAAATGTAGACTGAAAGAAAATATAAGTGGTTTGGATGAATTATGTATGAAGGATTAGACTTGGAGAATGTATGGCAAAATGTTAAGAAATGTTTAGTGGATGCAGCTACCGAAGTATGTGATGTTAATAAGAGAAAAAATGAAAGGAAAAATAAAACGTTATGGTGGGATGATGAGATACGTATGGAAATTGAAGCAAAGAAGAGAGCATTGCTAGATTTTCTAGCAACAAAGGCTGGTAATATTAGCGGTACGAATGATGGTATTGAAAGAAAAAAGGCAGTCTTTAGACATCTAAATAAGAGAGTAAAAGAAGTAGTTGAAAGGAAAAAGTAAGAAAGAACGGATAAAAATGATAGAAGAATATCGGATAACTTCCAGGAAAATATTAAAATGTTCTGGAAACTTGTAAGAACTTCCAGGGGACATTCAAAACAGCCTATAATGAATACTATAAGAGACGAGAATGGCTGTATTCTGAATGATGAAGTTTTGAGTTTAAAGAGATGGAAGGAATATTTTTAAAGCACGTTTATGAGTGTGGAGACAACGTGTAAACTAAATAAAGCAGAAACTCCGAAAGAAGAGGAAAGAGGTAGTGAGATAAGTATAGATGAAACAATGAAAGTAATGAAGAGCATGAAAGCAGGTAAGGCTGCCGGATATGATAGGTTTTCACTCGAAATGCTAAGGGCTGGAGAGGAAGTGGTGGCAGGCCTGCTGCACACCTTGTTTAATTTATGCTAGGGACTGAAGCGTGTACCGGTAGACTGGTGTAAAGCCGTGATAGTCCCAGTATATAAAGGGAAGGGGTCGCAGCGGGACTGTAAAACTGCCATGGCATCAGCCTTCTTAGCATTGTGGAAAAACTGTATGCTAAGGTACTGATTGAAAGGATCTTGAAAGAAACTGATGGAAAAATTTGGGATGTGCAAAAAGTCAAAATGTGGTCGAAAAAGGCACGTATGGCAATTCACAATGCTGTGTTGGTCCCTACTTTAACGTTTGGTAGTGAAAGTTGGGTGTGGCAGAAGAAGCACGAGAGTAGAAAAAACGCAGTAGAATAGCGGTCGTTAAGGAGTATGTTAGGGCTGAATCTGAATGACAAGGTGAGAAATTGTGTGATAAGAGAAGATTGTGGTTTGCAAGATGATGTTGTAACCGGGATTAAGAAAGGAATGCTTCGGCGGATTGGTCATGTGGAAAGAATGAATGAGGTAAGAGTGACAAAGAAAATGTATGTTGCAGAAATGAATGGCAGAGTCGGAATGGGACGTCCTAGGCGAAAATTTATCGACCAAATTGGCGATTTATTGAAAACGGGCCAAATTAGGAGTACCCTTAACCGACGAGCATGTATGCGTAGGTATATAGATGTGAAGGAGGCGAGAGAAGTGTGTCAGAATCGTGCCAAATGGAAATCTGTAGTCTCCACCTACCTCTCGGGGTGACAGGCGTGAGTGTTTATGTTATGTTATTGTTTTACTCGTTCGCCATTTTATACAATATTTAGCTCTTTTCCATTTTTAGTATAAAATTCTTTTAACTTGGTTTGGCTTATATGTAAAATTATATCTAAATTACTATGTTCTAACCATTCGATTACTTATTTTTAAGAATTATTAATATTATCAACAAATGTACCAATGTCACTTTTTTTCTTACATGTCAGTAGCATAGTATTATCATCTGCAAATAAATTAAACAAACTATCCGTTACATAAGAGATGTCATTAATACACAATAAAAATAAAAGTGGACCAAGTACACTACTTTGTGGTAGCCATATACATTAATTTGGTACGGTGACCTTACTGCTCAAAGCTCCAGATACCTTTGCTATCATTTAAACTTGCAATTCTACACTTGGTTTTCGAACGTGAAGGTATAATTCTATCCAATTTAATGCCAATCCGCGTATGCCTAATTTGACGAATTTGTTTAGTAGAATTTTGAGTTGAAACTAAAGTGTTTGCCATCTTAGTTATCAACAACATTTTTTACGTCATGAAATCAAGCCTTAGTAGTTAATTTATTGCGTTGGATTCCAAATTGTTCATTTATTATTACATAAAATTTTGAGGTGAATTTTATGGTACGCTTGTATAATTCTTTTTTTTATTATTGTTACGAGCTTGCATGCCGTGTAGTGGCGGTTAAGAATATCCACTACCCCATATCTTCCCGTGGGTGTCGTAAGAGGCGACAGAGGGAGACAGGCAGGAGATGGGCAGCAGCATCTTCCTGATGACAACTGTGACGTAATAAAAAAACTGCGGTTGCCAACCCGCTCGCCAAGCGTGGCAACTACGGCAAATACCCCCCAATGAACAAATACACAAAAAGACGGCCCCCAGTCCCCGGCGGCCCCGCTATTCCTGGCTACGGTGGCGACCATGGTAACGGCGGGGCAGGGGGTGCTAAGAATCTCCGGTGGAGGTTCGGTTGCCACCTACGACGACTCGACCTGGCAACATATAACGCACGCACCCTGAGGACTGACGAGAAGATACTGGAGCTGGAAGAAGAGGTAGACAAGTTGCGCTGGCATATTATTGGATTATCCGAGGTCCGAAGAGAGGGGGAGGACACGGCAATCCTCGAGTCCGGCAACTTGTTCTATCACCGGGAGGGCGACCATCTGTCCCAAGGAGGTGTCGGATTTATCGTCCACAAGTCTCTCGTCAACAACGTTGTAAAGATTGGGAGTGTGTCGACGAGGGTCGCGTACCTGATACTCAGAATCACCAAACGGTATTCGCTGAAGGTCATTCAGGTTTACGCACCAACCTCGGCACACCCCGATGAGGAGGTGGAGGAAATGTATGAGGATATTTCCAGAGCCATACATTCCTCCAAAACTCACTACACGGTGTTGATGGGAGACTTCAACGCAAAACTAGGCACAAGAGAAAGCGGTGAGCTGAAGGTAGGGAAATTTGGAGTAGGGCAACGGAACCGAAGGGGCCAGCAGCTGGCCGACTTTATGGAGAAAGAGGGACTCTTTATGATGAACTCTTTCTTCCAGAAGCGGCCCCACAGGAAGTGGACCTGGTCGAGCCCCGACGGTTCGACAAAAAATGAGATTGACTTCATTATGACGACCAGACGCCAACTGTTCAGTGATGTCTCAGTGATCGCAAGGGTGAAAACTGGCAGCGATCACCGAATGGTTAGAGGCACACTGAACCTAAACGTTAAGTTGGAGAGGTCTCGTCTAATGAAGTCAACGCTCCGTCCCCCTCGTGTTCTAATCCAGAATCCCGAAACCTTTCAGCTCGAGTTACGTAACCGCTTCCAGTGCCTAGAAGATTGCAATGCAGTGGACGATATGAACGACAAGCTCGTGGAAACTGTCCATGCGGTCGGAGCTAAGTTCTGCAAGACCCGCCGCAGAAGAACACAAAAACTCTCCGATCACACTCTTAATCTCATGGCTGTTAGACGGGAGATGAGGCTGCAATCGTCAACAGATTTGACAGCATACAGGCAACTGAACAGACAGATCTCCAAATGCATGCGGCGAGACTTACGCAACTTTAATACTTCTCGTATTAAAGAAGCGATCGAGCGGAACCAGGGCTCCAAAGTCTTTGCCAGAAAGAGCCAACTGTCAAAGCTGAAGACTGAGTGTGGCAACATCGTTTCCGGGACACCTGAGATTTTGAGTGAGATTGAGAGGTTCTATGGGCAGCTGTACACATCATCGTTGGAGCCACACGCAAGTGTGAGTAACGATCCAAGAGCAAGTCTTATCCGACACTATTCCGATGATATCCCGGACGTCAGTCTAAGCGAGATTAGAATGGCTCTCCAGCACCTTAAAAACGGCAGGGCCCCAGGCGAGGATGGAATTACAGCGGAGCTTCTGAAAGCGGGTGGAACACCGGTACTTGTAGTCCTTCAGAAGCTCTTCAATTCCGTTCTCCATGGTGGCACTACTCCAGAGGCGTGGAGCAGAAGTGCGGTGGTCTTGTTCTTTAAGAAAGGCGACAACGCTCTCTTAAAGAACTACAGACCGATTTCCCTTCTGAGCCGCGTCTACGTGCTGTTTTCGAGAGTCATTACGAATCGTCTCGCACGCAGACTTGACGACTTCCAGCCTCCCGAACAAGCCGGTTTCCGAAAAGGCTTCAGTACCATAGACCACATACATACCCTGCGGCAGATTGTACAGAAGACTGAAGAGTACAATCTGCCACTTTGCCTGGCGTATGTGGACTATGAGAAAGCCTTTGATTCCGTCGAAATTTGGGCGGTGCTACAGTCCCTTCAGCGGTGCCAAGTTGACTGTCGGTATATCGAAGTGCTGAAGTGTTTGTACAGTAGGGCTACGATGGCTATCCGAGTACAGAACCAGAGCTCGAAACCTATCCAACTGCAGAGAGGTGTAAGACAGGGTGACGTTATATCCCCGAAACTCTTCACCGCTGCATTGGAAGACGTTTTCAAGCTACTGGACTGGAAAGGATACGGTATTGACATCAATGGCGAGTACATCACTCACCTTCGATTTGCCGACGATATAGTCCTTATGGCAGAATCGCTGGAGGACTTAAGCACTATGCTCAATGACCTCAATAGTGCCTCCCAACGGATAGGTCTTAAGATGAACATGGACAAAACAAAGATCATGTTCAATGTCCATGTCACACCTATGCCGGTAGTTGTTGGGAGCACTATGCTCGAAGTTGTTGACGAGTACGTTTACTTGGGACAAATAGTCCGACTAGGTAAGTCCAACTTCGACCGAGAGGTCAATCGACGGATTCAACTCGGCTGGGCAGCGTTCGGGAAATTACGACATATCTTTTCGTCAGGTATACCTCAATCTCTAAAAACTAGATTGTACAACCAGTGCGTGTTGCCAGTGATGACTTATGGATCTGAGACGTGGTCCTTCACTGCTGGCCGTATGAGGACGCTTAAGGTCGCTCAGCGAGCTATGGAGAGGGCTATGCTCGGAGTTTCTCTGCGTGATAGACTCAGAAATGAGGATATCCGCAGTAAAACCAGAGTGACCGACATAGCCCAACGGATTAGTAAGCTGAAGTGGCAATGGGCCGGCCATATAGCTCGAAGAACCGATAACCGATGGGGAAGAAAGGTTCTCGAGTGGCAGCCTCGTACCGGTAGGCGTAGTGTAGGGCGACCCCCCACTAGATGGAGTGACGACCTGGTAAGACATGCAGGAAGTCGATGGATGCAGGTGGCTCAGGACCGTGCTTTGTGGCATTACTTGGGGGAGGCCTATGTTCAGCAGTGGACTTGTGAAAGGCTGTAATGATGATGATGATGATGATGTTACGAGCTTGAGGTTCGTGACAACAAAAATTGCCGATAGAATTACCTAAATTAACACTTTAATTTACTTTACACAAATTAAAGTTAAAAACACTAATAATTAAACACAATAATTCACTTAATTCCGCTCCGAAACTTCGCTTGTGTCGCCGAGTTCAACTCTGCCTTGATCGCATCTTGCGGCGCCTATTTATTTAAATTAGCAAAGAAGCGTCCCGAATATTCAAGTAAATGCGCGCAAAGGGACGGGTGTGCGAGTATAGATTTTCTAGAAACTTAGTTCTTCGCATGGCGCTGTCAGTTGAGTGATTTGTGATGTCATTTTCTGCGAAGCTCCCCTCGCTCTCGTTCCTGACACTAGATGGCGCTAGTTGACTGCAACACTGCCCCCTCCCAAGACATGCTCGTCCCGAGCATTATCGGTCCCATAATAACGCGCCAAGAGATCCACATGGACGATCTTAGGAGTTCCTCTTGCGCCTTTCTGTATCCGGTAGGTCACATCGTTGATCCTGGTTACAATCCGGTACGGGCCGTCCCATTTAGCTTGAAGCTTAGGAGATTTCCCTTTGCTGCGGACTGGATGGTGCAACCACACTAATGAACCTTCGTTGAACCCTTTATTGTTCATTTTGCGGTCGTACCGGGTTTTCATTTTCTCAGACATTTGCTGGCACGATTGTCTGACGTGCTCATAAATGTCATTCATTTTGTTCCGCAAGTCATTTGCATAATCGGTTATACTGCGTGGGGCATCAGGTGGTATCCCGGTGATCAGGTCTGCAGGCAGCCGTAATTCTCTTCCAAAGTTTGCGAAAGCTGGTGTCACTGCTGTACTTTCGTGAACAGAACTTCGATATGACAACAAAAACGGTTGTATGTGCTTGTCCCAATCTCGTTGCCGATTGTCTACAACCTTTGCTAGGTACCTCTCCAATGTCTGATTAAATCATTCCACCATTCCATCAGATTGCGGGTGATAAGAAGTCGTTCTTGTTTTATGAGTACCCATAACTCTGCAAGTTTCCTGGAATATTTGAGACTCAAAATTCCTTCCTTGATCGCTGTGAATCTCTAAAGGTACTCCAAAACGACAGAAGACTTCATGAACTAGTTTATCAGCAACTGTTGAAGCTTCTTGATTTGGAATGGCGAAGACTTCTGGCCACTTAGTGAAGTAATCCATCACAACCATGAAATACTTGTTACCGCTTTCACTCTCCGGAAACGGCCCCGCCACGTCAATGGCTATTCTCTCCCATGGTGCACCCACATTGTACAACTTCAATGCACCTCTACTACGAGTCTGAGGTCCCTTTACAGCCGCACAACTTGTACATTTACGACACCAGTCCTCGACATCGTTTCGACAGTGGACCCAATAAAACCGTTCTCGGATCTTCAGTAGAGTTAGTTTAACTCCCAGATGGCCTCCGGAACAATGATTATGGTACAGCTGTAGTACATCCGGTACTTTAGCTTTAGGGACAACCATTTGCAAATGACAGCTGTCTCCCCTAACATTTTCCCATTTACGGCACAGAACTCCATCCTGAAGCAGCAAACTGTCCCAATAGCTTTTAGTGGTCGAACTCATTTCTGAGACGTCGCTCCACTTAGGCTTGGGAGCACTGGCCTTTATCCATTCCAGCATCGGCTTGATGTCCGGATCTTACTGCTGTGCATGTTGTAAGCTGTCCTTCCATTCGTTGCCGAGGTGGTCCGTCCTGAGCATCCTCACGGATACCTTTTCCTTACTCTCTTGCCTAGTACAATGGTTGCAATGTTCAGGACAAGGTCTTCTTGACAATGCATCTGCGTTGCCGTGAGATTTTCCGCTGCGATGTTCGATCTCAAAGTTGTATTCCTGCAGTAGTTCAATCCACCTCGCAACTTGTCCTTCTGGATTTTTAAACTGCAATAGCCATTTTAGTGCAGCATGGTCAGTTCGTAAGTGAAATTTTTGCCCCAGAAGATATTTGCTAAAATGCTGCAACGACTTTACCACAGCGAGCAATTCGCGTCTTGTGACACAATAGTTCCTTTCCGGTTTTGACAACGACTTGCTGAAGTACGCTATCACGACCTCTTGGTCACCATTCCGTTGAGACAACACACCGCCAAGTCCTATATCACTTGCGTCTGTGTCAACTATAAATTCTTTGCTTGCATCAGGGTATCCCAAAATAGGTGTTTTGCACAGACGGTCCTTGAGCTCCTGGAATGCGATATTGCAACTTTCATCCCAGCAGAAATGTCGCTTCTCCTCGGTTAGCTTGTGCAGAGGTTTGGCTATATCTGCAAAGTTCTTCACAAATCGCCGATAATAGGAGCACAAACCCAAAAATGCTCTAACCTGCGTCTTGTCTTTTGGAACCGGCCAATTCTTTACAGCTGCGATTTTCTCTGGATCCGTGCGGATACCTTCTTCCGACACTACATACCCCAAAAAGTTGACTTGCCGTTTGAATAGTGAACATTTCTTCGGAATCAACTTGAGGTTGGCACTCTTAATCTTCATGAGCACGCGTTCCAGGTTTTGAAGGTGTTCCTCAAACGTACGGCCCACGATGATGATGTCATCCAAGTAGACCAGACAGGCATCGCCAATTAGCCCGGTAAGTACAAGTTCCATCAGCCTTTCAAACGTTGCTGGAGCATTACACAACCCAAACGGCATTACTTTAAATTGCCACAGACCCTTTCCCGTCGAGAACGCAGTTTTCTCCTTGTCCTTAGGGTCAATTTCAACTTGCCAGTAGCCACTTTTTAGGTCCAGCGTGCTAAACCACTTTACTCCTGTAAGCATGTCCAGCGTGTCGTCAATTCTTGGCAAGGGATAGCTATCCTTCTTAGTAACGTCGTTCAGACGGCGGTAGTCAACACAAAACCGCATGCTGCCGTCCTTCTTCTTTACCAGTACCACGGGTGAACACCATGGACTAGATGAAGGTTCAATAACACCATCCTTCACCATTCCCTCAATCATGGTTTCCACTTCCTTTTCACGTGCTACCGGCAATCTTCTTGGCCGCTGACGGATAGGCAATTCTTCACCTGTGTTTATTTTGTGTTGAACAAAGCCAGTCTTTCCTATGTCAGCATCGTTTGACGAAAATATATCGTCGTACTTGAGTAACAACTTCTTCGCCTTGACCAATTCGTTCGGGGAGAGAACACTGCGACAGTCTTCCAAAAGTGTGGTCACTCTCGTTTCTGCATCCTTGCTGGGGGTCCCAGTCCATAGATATTGGCACCGACGTAACCAATCCACTTCCTCACAAGTACCAATCAGTGTGCCTTTTTCTATAATCTGTTCCCGGTCGCAAAGGTTCAGCACACGTACTCCTGAGATGTCAGTGGTCCTGACCAAGGTTCGAGCTACTTTCCATGGAAGGTCATTGTTTACCATTTCCACAAGTACACAACGGTGAGCTTGCCCAGCGTTTCGGGTAAGACTAACCGGAACAATCGTTTCCGATCTCGGCGGAAGAACAATCTTCTTAATGCTGTACACGTTTCCTGGTAACGCACCTTCCATAAAAAGTTCCTCCTGTCCACATTTCAAAACACCTTGCCTAACGTCGATCTCACAACAATTATTCCTCATAAAGTCTAGGCCTAGGATGCAGTCGTCCATTATATCAGCCACGATGACATTATGCAGGTAGATCACGTTGCCAAGCTTCAACTCCATCTCCTTCTCTCCACGGACGGGTATACGCTGACTGGTGGCTGTTACCAAATTAATGCGTTCTCGGTTGTATGCGGAGTCCCCAAGGAACTGACTTATAAGTTGGGAACTAACAACCATACGAGAGGCTCCAGTGTCTATGGTCAGTTTACACGGCATTCCGTTGACCTCGCCCTTGATGATTAGACTGTTCCCATCATGGGTTTGTGAGATCGAGATCCTTGGGGCTCTTTTAACATCAGCCAGCACCCGCCCCGCAGTTCTGGCTTTTACTCGTTTCCCTGCTGCTGCTGGGCGGTGCTGTTGGCCGCACTACCCTCCTGGGATCGTTCACCTTCCCTTTCTAGGGTTCGCTTAGGGCAGCTGGATCGAAGATGGCCCTTTTCCCCACAGCCATAGCACCTAGGGCTATATCCTTTGTTGCGGTCGCGAACTGTAGCTGCTGCAACCTCCCTGACGCGATGGGAACGATGATCCTGCCGCACGGCTTCAACCTCCAGTGCATGGGCCAAGGCGTCCTTAAGCGTCTCGTGGTGCCCGAGCCTCACAGCAGCTCTGACTTCCAGGTCACGGATGCCGTCGATGAATGTCTGCACCAGGTTCCCTTCAATGAGCGCAGGTACAGACTGGTATGCTTTTCGAACCATCTTCGCCACCTCAAGGGCCCACTGCTGCAGCTTTTCGTTGCTGCGTTGCACGCGATCTTTAAGCTGCGCGCGAAAGACGTGTTCCAGGTGAGCGTCACCATATCTCGCCTCCAATGCCTCAAGGAGCTGCTCGTAGGTCACTTTCTTACCGAGAGCTTCCAACACGGTTAAGGCTTGGTCGCGCAGGCCTAAGGTGAGTGCAGTCAAGGCCTGGCTTTTATTCCAGCCGTTTGCCTCCATGACGGCCTCGAACTGGATTTTGTAGGCCGACCAGGAAGAAGTCCCGTCGAACGGTGGTACCTTGAACCCACGTAGCGAAGGTGTAGTAGCTACTGCGGGGGCTGCAGTTCCATCCCCAAGTTTGAGGTCTTTCAGCGTTTTCTTCACGTCAGCCATCACGTTGTCAACCCGATGGTTCACATGGTTGATTCGGGTTTCATGTTCTTCGATTCGGGTTTCAGCTTCCGACAGACGGTTGTCGTGTTGAGCAACCCTATCCTTCACCTGCCTTATCTCTTTCCCAAAGGTAGCGTGAAGGTCCTTCATGAGGAGCATCTGCTCTTCCAACCGACGTGCCTGTTCCTCCTGTCGGCGGGCCTGTTCCTCCTGTCGGCGGGCCTGTTCCTCCTGCAGCTCTTTCAACTGACTGGCCTGTTCCTCCTGTCCGCGCTTCAGCTGCTCTTCGAACCGACGAGCCTGTTCCTCCTGTCGGCGGGCCTGCTCCTGCAGCATCACCATCAGGGCGCCTAAATCAGGTGCTGCAGACGCAGGAGCTACTGACGGACCGGCCTCCGTTGCCGGCCGCTGGCCCTCCGACTCTGCGGCGTTGCACCACCAAATCTTCGTTGGTCCGGCTCCTGCTGGCGTTGACTTCGGGTACGGACACCCTCCGTTTCCTCCTTAGGTAAAATCGGCATGATTTTATCCCACTTCTGACACCAATTGTTACGAGCTTGAGGTTCGTGACAACAAAAATTGCCAATAGAATTACCTAAATTAACACTTTAATTTACTTTACACAAATTAAAGTTAAAAACACTAATAATTAAACACACTAATTCACTTAATTCCGCTCCGAAGCTTCGCTTGTGTCGCCGAGTTCAACTCTGCCTCGATCGCATCTTGCGGCGCCTATTTATTTAAATTAGCAAAGAAGCCCGAATATTCAAGTAAATACGCGCAAAGGGACGGGTGTGCGAGTATAGATTTTCTAGAAACTTAGTTCTTCGGATGGCGCTGTCAGTTGAGAGATTTGTGATGTCATTTTCTGCGAAGCTTCCCTCGCTCTCGTTCCTGACACTAGATGGCGCTAGTTGACTGCAACAATATTTTATAAATGTTAGACACTAAAGTTATAGGGCGATAATTACACAAACCAGATTTATCATATTTTTTATGGAGCGACTTCACTTTCGATTTCTTTAAGCGATCTGAGAAATGGCTATTAGAAAAGACAGACTAATGAGGTAGGTTAGAATATGTATGAGTTCTTTACTGCAACGTTTTTTTTCGTGGAAATAATATCCCACTGCGTACGTGTCTTTGAATGACCCTTTTATATTTATTTCATCGTTAAAACCATATGACCTTAGGAAAATACTGCTAGATATAGTAGTTTTATTTGTGTTGATAAAATTTTAGTCTAGTCTCGTCGTAGTTTGTCTCTTCATCAGAAAAATATTCACTAGTTAACGAAACGAAGTGCAGTGTATAATACTGCTCTTTTACGCTGGTATAATGTGATACGACAGGTAACGTGTTTCTTATAATTAGTATGTTATCATATAAGTGAGCACTTCAAAACACTTGTTAATAATTAAAAGATAATTTTGTAATAGAAATGGGTACAATCATCATCACCATCATTACAGCCCTTCACAAGTTCACTGCTGAACATAGGCCAGGTAGGTTAGATTTTTAATTTGGGTACAAGCAATTACCAAAATGATGAGAGCCATTAATCATTTAGCTTTGAGCTTTATTCTTGAATAATAGTTTAAATCCCTCAAGGTATATCTTAAGAAAAAGCAAATGTGAAAGTCCAAGACTTATTAAAGTAACAAATTTAAATGCTAAAACCTTTGCAAAAGTTAAGCCTTAAGTCAGACAAGTTCACATTCTTAATAAAACTTTAGGTAACAGACTTCACTTAAATGAGATACTTAACTTTTTTCCAAATTATATCTTATTTCCTTGAGCTGCTGGTGTAATGAAATAAAATTAAATGAAAACTCCTTATTTTTTGACGTAAGAAATTAAAATTCCGTTTGTTAAAGGCCTACATGTGTTTTAATCTACTAGATACCTATGCCCAGATAAGAATAAAAGAAAGAGACTCTTCACGTATTCTCTTTTTCTCATTATTTTTAAAAAGCTTTAATATCCTATACCTTTAAACGAGCAATTCTTGTATATATGTATATATATATATATATATATATATATATATATATATATATATATATATATATATATATATATATATATAATCGGGATCTCGGAAACGGCTCCAACGATTTTCATAAAATTTAGTGTCCAGGGAGTTTCGGGGATAATAAATCGATCTAGCTAAGATTTATTTTTAGAAAATGTCTTTTTGTCCGTGTTTTTAGGCAATTAAAAACTGCTACAATATAGTTAGAATAAGAAGGTAAATTTTGACAGTTTGGTAATGATTATAAATAGCTTATTGGTATAATGGGCGGTCACAAAATCGTAAAACCCCGGTTCGAGCCCAGACCGACCGACCGACTTTTTTATTTTTTTTTTTCAAGTTTCTTTCTTTTTTGAGAAAATATATTTTTTTCGAGCCCTTTTTTTAGTATTTTTTAAAAACACGAAAATTTAAATAAAAATAATTGCACTCATGATTTTTTATTCAAATAATCAGTTCAGTTTTTTCTGTTATGTCGCTAAGATCAAAAAATATTATTTGTAATTCATCAGTATGTAATTTGTATCTAAATATAATTTCCAAAACACACGAATTAAAAAAATCGAGCGAAAAATACCGAGCAAAGCTCGGTCAACCGGGTACTCTTTAATTATATATAAAAAAGAATAAATGAATGGATATACAAAGCAGGTTCAATAATAAATTTACACAATTAGGTAAATGCAATATTAAAGCTGATAAATGTATTGCAAACATGAGCAGACCAGTTTCCACAAACAGCATCTGTTCAACTGTATGACGTATGTGGCAGCCATGTAATATATAGGAGGTGTTTGGCATTGGCAGCAAGCACATTCACATAGATTTGATAGATCACAAACACTCGCTAAAGAACATCGATTTCTTCCGAGAATGATTAGCGAGAGTATTTTCAAATTCCAATAGAGGAAACGGCTGGGATGGCTACCATTGGCTTGGGGATCTATCTTTAATAAAATAAAATTCCAACCCCAGCATACAACTACAAAAGTTCAAGATATTATAAGCTCATTTTGCATATACCTGTCCAAAAAGTAATAATTTTAAACCGAAGGTAGTCTTGTTTAACTATGACACTAGAATGTCAAACACCACCACATCATGGATGTACAGCATGTGACATCGGGAATTAAAAAAGTTAATATACTACGTGATAAAACCTGTAAACCTTAATTTCATTTTTTTAAAAAATGGTGAAATAATAATAGAAGGGAAGTTGGTTAGGCAAATGTATCTTTTGTTTGTTTAGTAAAGCGTTTGTTTGGCAAGAACGAAACAAACACGGAATATATAGAACGAAAAGTGAAGGCAGGACTCATTTAATGAGGTACTTCACACTATTTTGGGAAAATAATATGTCAAATGACACGTATAAGGGTGTGATGTTGTATCAACAAATACCTTGATATATTGTAGTGAAAATTGGGTGCAGCAGAAGTAGTGTAAGAGTAAAATATAAAGAAATGCTGTAAAGAAGATTTCCTTGTGTAACTTGTTTTTTATTGACTATATCTACTATATCTACTACTACTATATCCTTTTTGAAATCATTCAATTTGAACACGAGAGGTGTCTCGCGTATTTTTTATGTTTGTTAACTGATTTGACAGGAACAGCTGAACTAATTTTAACGACCCTTCTTTTCAAAAATATCTCATGATATGCTTCACGGTTAGTCCATGCAATAAATTTCACCCCTAAGTGTAGAAAAATAGGAAATTAATTACGGGCTAATCAAGTTAAATTTTACTATTATATGAAATGTAAATAATAAAAAGTGTTGACTTCGATTCTCATTTCACCAACGAAATAATCGGTATTTACAACCATAACAAGGAAAGTTTCGCCATTGTGTCCAACAAAGTTAACAATTTAACTTGATTGTTGGAAGTGGAAGTTTACTTAACGTGGTATGATTATTTCATTCGAATATTCGCAGTGTTTATTTATTTACTTCATTGTTAGAGAAATGTTATATTTTTCAATAAATTGAAATAGGATGTAAATTTTCCATATGTCATCACTGGCAACACGCACTGGTTGTACAATTTCGTTTTCATGTTTTGAGGTATACTTGACGAGAATATGTAACGTAATTTCCCGAACGCTGCCCAACCGAGTTGAATCCGTCGATTGACCTATCGGTCGAAGTTGGACTTACATAGTCGGACTATTTGTCCCAGGTAAACATACTCGTCAACAACTTCGAGCTTAGTGCTCCCAACAAATACCGGCATAGGTGTGACATGGACATTAAACATGATCTTTGTTTTGTCCATGTTCATCTTAAGGCCTATCCGTTGGGAGGCACTATTGAGGTCATTGAGCATAGCGCTTAGGTCCTCCAGCAATTCTGCCATAAGGACCATGTCGTCGGCAAATAGAAGGTGAGTGATGTACTCGCCATTGATGTTAATAACGTATCTTTTCCAGTCCACTAGCTTGAAACCGTCTTCCAATGCAGCGGTGAAGAGTTTCGGGTAAATAACGTCACCCTGTTTTACACCTCTCTGCAGTTGGATAGGTTTCGTACTCTGGTTCTGTACTCGGATAGCCATCGTAGCCCTACTGTACAAACACTTCAGCACTTTGATATACCGACAGTCAACTTGGCACCGCTGGAGAGACTGTAGCACTGCCCAAATTTCGACGAAATCAAAAGCTTTCTCATAGTCCGCATACGCCAGGCAAAGTGGCAGATTGTACTCTTCGGACTTCTGTACAATTTGCTGAAAGGTATGTATGTGGTCTGGTACTAAAGCCATTTCGGAAACCGGCTTGTTCGGGAGGCTGGAAGTCGTCGAGTCTGCGTGCGAGACGATTCGCAATGACTCTCGGATACAGCACGTAGACGCGGCTCAGAAGGGATATCGGTCTGTAGTTCTTCAAGAGGGCGTTGTCATCTTTCTTGAAGAACAAGACCACCGCACTTCTGCTCCACGCCTCCGGAGTAGTACCACCATGGAGGACGGAATTAAAGAGCCTCTGAAGGACTTCAAGTACCGGTTTTACACCCGCTTTCAGAAGCTCCGCTGTAATTCCATCCTCGCCCGGGGACTTGCCGTTTTTAAGGTGCTGGAGAGCCATTCTAATATCGCTCAGACTGACGCCCGGGATATCATCGGAATAGTTTCGGATAAGACACGCTCTTGGATCATTACTCACACTTGCGTGTGGCTCCAACGATGATGTGTACAGCTGCCCATAGAACCTCTCAATCTCACTCAGAATCTCAGGTGTCCCGGAAACGATGCTGCCACACTCTGTCGTCAGCTTTGACAGCTGGCTCTTACTGGCAGACAGATCTCTGGCAAAGACTTTGGAGCCCTGGTTCCGCTCAATCGCTTATAATACGAGCTGTATTGAAGTTGCGTAAGTCCTGCCAAATGCTGTCAAATCTGCTGACGACTGCAGATTCATCTCCCGTCTAACATCCATGAGATTACGAGTGTGAACAAGCACAACCTAATTGTATAAGTTCCACGAATCAAAAGAGTCAAGAATTTTTTAATGGAATAGTGTATACACTTTTATAATAAAGTCCCACAAAATATGCTTTGACTTTTCTATCAAAAAGCTTAAAACTTTAATTACGAAAAATTGTTTAATAACGATTTTAAAACTATTGAAAGTACTTAAGTGATAATAACCCCTAAGAATGATGTCATCACTACTAACATAGGTTCCTAAATGTTTTCACATTTAACTAAACTACATTGTTTTACGTTTAAAAAACGAGTGCCGTTAGGTTTTTACCCGATAGGTTCTTTCCAGGACAGAGGTTTATTTTCAAACCGTAAAATCATAAGTGACATTATTTTTTATTCTTGTTGCCTATATTAAATAATTTTGTTTTTGTTCTGTACTTTTGTAACAATAATTCATACAGGTGACAACCAGGTTAAACTTTTCTAAGTTTCTAAGATTTTTTAGCAGTGAACATACACTTTGTTATTTGACTTATAGTAGTGTCCTTAATTCATAAAACATATTAGGTAAATTAAAATATTTTAATGATGCTTTCCCATAGCAATAAATTTTAAGTATTGAATGCGATACAATTTCATTTATTTATTTATTAAACTTCACAATATAACATGATGTATAGGCTAACATACGTTACATTTTGATGGAATTTGTTAAATTTTGTGTTCATACCCACATCGGTAAAAACCTTCTACAACATCTTATGACATATCGAAACTAATTATTTGGAAACGATTGTGGTGTTATTCCCCCCGTGCCGTAAACCGCACGCTCCACTGACGTGCAAATTCAAATGTTATATAATGGAACAATTTATCCAACATGGTAAAATTTTATTATATTTTTGTGATAAAATGATATCTTTTTTTTACACGGGCGAAGGGACAAAGCGAGCATGCAACTCACCTTAAGGTAAGTGTCGATTGCCGTCCATGAATTACTACAAAACCAGAAGAATTGTTATTGCATTACCAGCCTTTTTAAAAGAAGTAAACCCATTTTTTGAAAATTATTAATGTAAATCTTACAAATGTTTACGTTAACACCATACATGTAGCAGTTAAAATACGCATTCGACTTATGTTCATTACGAAGTATGTTTCAGCTTAACGTTTCTACACTGTCAAAATTATTTGAGACTGAACAACAATCGATGTTTTCACATCGTTAGGTTTCCCACTACATGTATATGGACCGCAAAAGATGGTGCCTAGTACGTTATGCTCAACGATGTGTAAATAATTTTCGTGTTATATTTAGCAGCTTTTTATACTAACATTATTTTTTTGGAATAAATTTTAGATAACATATACGTGTATACAGAATATATTATAAGGACCAGTCCCCACGCTCTTGTTGTGGACATACCTTATTCGAATCAAACGTTTTGCTTTTTCGTTTATCATGCTTACGTCAAAGGAGTAGAATAGTTTGTCAGCGTCTATTGGATTACAAAATAAAGTTGCTTTAGGAGCGGAACAGAAAGTTATTAACATTATTATTTAAAAAAACACAAGCAAAAAAAAAAACAAGCAAAAAAAAACACAAGCAAAACAAACTTGCTTAATTAATGTCATTGTCTTACATATTCAACTTAACAAATCAGTAATGACAACATTTTTCTGAATAATTTTATGTTATTAGAATACTACAACAATTGTACCCGTAGACAAAGGGCCAATTACACGAAGATAGGATTTGTACTCAGGTCCCAGTCATTTGTGATGTAGTAATCTTAGTCTCATTAACTTGTATTGTAATAATTTTGTTCCTAATTATTTATGTGAATACAAATATAAGTCCCAATTATGTATGTGGTATTACTTTTAATCCTAATTATTTCACGTTGTAATAATGTCGCTATGCTGTGACGGCATAAGAGAATCCACTATCCAAATCATCCCATGAGAGTCGTAAGAGTCGATTATGGGAGTCAAACAGGATTGACAAATGAGCTCAAAAACCTTTTGCTTTCGATAAGCTGTAATGAATAAATAGTGGATAATTGTACCACGTATAAAACCATCATAACAGAAAGTTCAAAATTCTAAAGTAAGACACAAATACAACGCTAGGTTATCACCTACTATCTACCGAACTCCTCTTTACTGCCTTCAACTGGATAAGTTAACCACCTATTACTTAGGAAATTACACAATTGGACTTACTACTTATGAAACGACAAAATTAGACCCTAAGAAAACAGCAGTGTTTGCACTGCTGTCTTTTGGTCTGAAGGGTATAGAAAGCAAGTATAATAACAGGCTGCGAAGGATTTTCATCTTTTCCTCAGAGGTGAAAAAACATCTGTAGTAATCTTTGTTAGATGCTTGCTGCATTGTCCATAGATCACAGTAGAAACTTATCATCACGTGGCCTGAAAGTTTTATATTTTCGTGGGGGCTACACTGCAAACAGAACAACAAGATGAAATTAATATACCTTATAAATATGTAAGATTTTTCTAATTTGAATTAACTTTTTATTGTATAAGAAATATATATTTTTTATTTATTTTTTTCAACGTAAAACAGAGGAATTAAAAGTTATTACAATTTTTTGTATTTTTATCATTGAATTTTTATTCAAGAAAAAAAATCGAGAAGTTCGTGGCCATCTAGAGTTTTCAGGTGTAAAGCAAGACAAAAAATGAAAAAAAGGAAAAGTAAAGTGAATGTTGTAAAATTAGTGAAATTTCCGTATCACATTTCCAAGGGGTGTTTATGAACAATGTTTTGTTTGAAGACCTTACCAATGTCCACCCTAAAAGTAGGGAAGTAGGGAAGTAAGAAGATACACAATCCACTAAGTGCATGGCCGACGTTTGTACCGTGATCATTCCTTGGGGCCCGTAATCTTAGTCATCAACCACTTTCTCTCAAGAAACGGGGTTGTCGTACGGAGTTGAACGTCTTGCGTCACGCCCACCGCGGAGCCCCGAACCCAGCGTAGTGATGTAGGTTGTCCCTGACAGGCGCAAGACCAGTGCCTCAAAATTCAGTTTTAGTAGGGCCTTGCAGCCGGTTTAAGAAGCCAGCCTAAGAAAGAGGCGAACGCGCATACCCTTGTGCTTATAATCCTGTCCTGCGCCAATGGCTAGTCTTCATTAAAACTGGCCACCTTCACCGAAATTCGGTCTAGAGGACAATTACCTAATAATAAAAAATTTCTTTGATTCTTTAAACTATTTATAGCACTGAGTGTTTAACCTAACCACGGGCATGTCCTGTTTGCCTAGATATTGCTAATTGCGTTTCAATTGTAACGTAAATTGGCTCCCTTAAGATGTCCGGCTATAATTTGATTTTGGTTATTTTGGGATCCTAAAAAAGAAATAGTCTTGCAATGCATTAAAATTTTAAGTAAGTTTTTATATAGCCGTTGTAGTTCAGATAGTAAACGCTCGCTGTAAATAGAACAGAACGCGAGTAACCCGGGTTCGATCCCCGCCGGCGCCAATAAAATTGTTAATTGCAATTTTAATTTTAATAAATTGCTCGGCGGTAAAGAAAAAAATCGTGAGGAAACCTGCATGTCTGAGGAGTAAGAAAAAAATATTTCGTAAACAAAAAATAGAGTTTGCCAACACGCATTGGGGTAGCGCGACGGACACTTCCTTGCCCTAAAGTCCTCTCAGAAATGAGGGAAGGCCCGTGCCCAACAGTGGGACGTATATAGGCTATAACTTTACTGTACTTTTATTTTTTTTCTTTATCTATATCTTAGTTATTAAATTTCAATAAATTTTAATTTTAATGCAGTGATTTACGATAAACACAATTTTCAAAGTTTTTACATTATGTGTATTCATTTTAGTAGTCAGAATAGATGAGGAAAGTTACCAAAATTGGTGTATACAATTTTGTGTGTTACGGAGTATGGCTGTCCTTTACAACATTGGTACCACAATGAAAGTCGGGACGACTTCAAAAAGAAGAAGAGAAGAAGTGAGTTGGGTATTTGTACAAAAAGCGCCGTGCAATTTAATATATAGAGACTTCATGTTTCTTTTATATCTATTTTTCAAGAAGTTATACTAGATAATAATAAATGATACACCTGCCAAAGATCTTTTTTCTATTTCTATAGATTATTTATATTATAGAAATTAAAGAAATTTATACGTGTCCCCCGGGTGGTGCTAAATGAGCGACAAGCCGATACCACAGACTCAGCTCCACGCCGTGGTAGCGGCGTTAAATATACCACCCCATTTCGAACCATGAGGAATCGAATTAAAGAAATGGCCCCGAGTTCCCGGCGCCCCTTTAATGGGGCAGGGGTGCGAAGAATCTCCGGGAGGAAAACCGGCGACGAGATTCGCCACCCATCACGTTCTGTCTCCCGGAGAGGCGAAAAGTGGATTGCAGAGGCCCGTCTGGCTACGTTGAATGTATTTGGGGCAATGAATGATAAAATAGATGAAGTATGCGATATGATGTATGATAGAGGAATAGATGTGTTGTGTGTAAATGAGACGAAAAGGAAGGGGAAGGATGTTACTACACATGGCATGTATACCGCATACTGGTCTGGTGTAGACGAGATCGAGCGGGCATGCCAGGGAGTAGGTATCATCCTTTCAGAAAGAATGGGCCAATGTGTGAAAGAGTATGAATGTGTAAGCCCAAGACTGCTACGGATACGAATGAAAGTGGGCTTAAAGAAGTTGTTTGTGTTAGGGGTCTACGCCCCAGACATGTCTAAGCCCACTTATATCCGAGAGCAGTTTTGGGAAATGGTAATGATGGTGTTAATGAAGTGCAAGGGAAATGATATTATTTATACTTATACGTGGTAGAGCCATGCTGCAGTTATATTAGTAGTATAGTTAGTTTTAGACTGAAGAAGGACCACGCTCTCGCAGAAATACCAGCGTGAAATAGTAGCTAAATGCTGCTGTATTTCGTATGGTGAGTGTAGAGAACCGGAGACCCTTTTACTGGAAACGAGGCATTCCATCTTAGTCCTCACGGGTGACAACGCATCTGCATTTTGATTTGTAATCGAGGATGGATGTAGATGTCTATGGGCCGCAGCAACCACTTAACATCAGGTGGACTGCGTGCTCGTTTGTCACCCTATCCTATAAATAAAAAAAAATGAAAATATTATTATGCTAGGAGATTTTAATGGAAGGGTTGGGGTGAGGAGGCTTGGTTACGAAAGGATATTGGGAACGTTTGGTGATGAAAGTATAAATGAGAATGGTGAAAGTCTCCTCACAGTATGTATGCAAAATAATCTTTTTGTGACGATCACTTGCTTTCACCACAAGAAGATTCACATGTATACTTGGGAAAGAGGTGACGATAGAAGCATGATAGATTTCATAATTGTGGATGAAAGATTGAGGGGTGCAGTGGTAGATACAAGAGTTTAACGGGGTTCTAACGTAGGAACGGATCATTATTTAGTTTTATGCCTAATTAATGGTCTATTCAGGCGTTGGCACCATCGATTGTCTGTGTCTACCACTGCGTTACAGCGTATTAGAACAGAAAGGTTACAAGATGAAAGTGATAAAAACAAGTTCAAATGTAGAACGAAAGAAAATATAAGTGGTTTGGATGAATTATGTATGAAGGAGTTAGACTTAGAGAATATATGGCAAAATGTAAAGAAAGGTTTAGTGGATGCAGCTACCGAATTATGTGGTGTTAGTAAGAGAAAGAATGAAAGAAAAAATAATAAGTTATGGTGGGATGATGAGACACGTTTGGAAGTTGAAGCAAGAAAGAGAGCATGGCTAGATTTACTAGCATCAAAGGCTGGTAATTCTAGCGGTACGAATGGTGACATTGAAAGAAAAATGCAGTCTTTAGACATCTAAATAAGAGAGTAAAAGAAGTAGTTGAAAGAAAAAAGCAAGAAAGAACGGATAAGAATATCGGATAACTTCCAGGCAAATATTAAACTGTTCTGGAAACTTGTAAGAATTATTAGCGGACATTCAAAACAGCCTATGATGAATGCTATAAGAGACGAAAATGGCTATATTCTTAATGATGAAGTTTTGAGTTTAAAGAGATGGAAGGAATATTTTGAAAGCGTGTTTATGAGTGAGGAGACAACGTGTGTACTAAGTGAAGTAGAAACACCGAAAGAAGAGGAAAGAGGTAGCGAGATAAGTATAGATGAAATAATGAAAGCAATGAAAAGCAAGAAAGCAGGTAAGGCTGCCGGATATGATAGAGTTTCACTCGTAATGCTGAGGGCTGGAGAGGAAGTGGTGGCAGGCCTGCTGCATACCTTGTTTAATTTATGCTGGAAACTGAAGCGGGTAACGGTAGACTGGTGCAAAACCGTGATAGTCCCAGTATATAAAGGAAGAAGGTCGCAGCAGGACTGTAAAAACTACCGTGGCATCAGCCTTCTTGGCATTGTGGGAAAACTGTATGCTAAGGTACTGATTGAAAGGGTCATGAAAGAAACTGATGGAAAAATTTGGGATGTACAAGCGGGATTTAGAAAGGGAATGGGATGTACAGATCAAGTCTTTTCCATGCGAATGATCGCGGAGAAGTTTCTGGCCAAAAACCAAAAGGTTTTTTGTGCGTTCATGGACTGGGAAAAGGCCTATGACAGAGTGGATAGGGATTTGCTATGGCAAACACTGAACTCATTTGGGTTGAGCGCTGGCTTGATACAGGCATTGGAGTCTCTTTATAGGGACTCTAGTGCTTGTGTTAGGATCAAAGGGGTCTACTTAGACTGGTTTGACATCCATAAAGGTGTCAGACAGGGCTGTGTGGCTTCTCCGTGGCTGTTCAACCTATTTATGGACAGTTGTTTGCAAAATTTGAAAGTTGAAGAATGCGGATTAAGAATGGGTGAGTTAACCGTCAAATGCCGTTTGTACGCCGATGATCAAGTTATTCTTGCGTCGTCGGCGACCGAGTTGCAAATGATGGCTACATTAATGAACGGATCATTAAAAGAAAGGGGTATGAAAGTGAACGCAAGTAAGATGAAGGTTATGGTTTTTGAAAGAGAAGAAAGTAAAACGATTTGTGAAATAAGAATAGAAGGGGAGTTAATCGAGCAAGTAGATGAGTTTGTATATTTGGGCTGCGTATTTAGCAGGGATGGGAGATATGATAAGGATATAGAACGACGAGTAAATGCGGGAAATAGAGTAAATGGGGCCTTGCACTCTATTGTGAAGAGTCAAAATGTGTCGAAAAAGGCACGTATGGCAATTCACAACGCTGTGTTGGTCCCTACTTTAACGTATGGTAGTGAAAGTTGGGTGTGGCAGAAGAAGCACGAGAGTAGAATCAACGCAGTAGAAATGCGGTCGTTAAGGAGTATGTTAGGGCTGAATCTGAATGACAGGGTAAGAAATTGTGTAATAAGAGAAGAGTGTGGCTTGCAAGATGATGTGGTGACCAGGATTAAGAAAGGAATGCTTCGGTGGTTGGTCATGTAGAAAGAATAAATGAGGAAAGAGTGACAAAGAAAATTTATGGTGCAGAAGTGAATGGCAGAGTCGGAAAGGGACGTCCTAGGCGAAAATTTATCGACCAAATTGGCGATTTATTGAAAACGGGCCAAATTAGGAGTACCCTTAACCGACGGGCATGTATGCGTAGGTGTGTGGATGTGAAGGAGGCATGAGAGGTGTGTCAGGATCGTGCTAAATGGAAGTCTGTAGTCTCTGCCTACCCCTCTGGGTGACAGGCGTGAGTGTTTATATATATTATAGAAATTTACTATAAGGAATGAACAACGAGATGGCAAATAGCTTATGTCTTTGGAGTTGACTTACTTGAAGATAAATTTAGTTTTTTTCTCACTATATTTTTCTTTGTGGTCTTTCTATTGGTAAAACAGCGCTTATAATATTAATAAACTTTTATTCGTAGTAGATGGAATGGAGCTCGACTTGCTTAAGTTCTGTAAGATTGTGTGTGGTAAAGCATTTTTTCCCTGAACTGAACCGTCTAAATATTTTTTTGTAAATAAAATTAACTTCTTAAATAAAATAAATTGAAGAACTCGGTTATGTGCTGGCAAATGTTATGAGTTAAAGTATGAAATTGTTTTTATATTGAAAATTTAACAACATTTTTCTTCTACGAGTAAGAAAAAATATATTTATATACAGTACGCGCGCGAGTTCATGTCCATCGGGGACAGAGGCGGCGCGCGGGGGCAGCTCGCCCCGCTTTCAACCACCTCGCCGCATTTGTCTGCAGTCGAGTGTTGTCCTTGACGGTTGTGACGCGCGCTTATCGATACAGAAAATTAGTCGAGATTGTATTATTTTATCGTGAATAAACCATGACTACTTCGCTTCCAGCAAGTTCGGGTAGGAAAAAACCTTTTATAATACATAAGCAAGCACGTGAAATGGCGAGAAATGTCCTACAGATGTGTGTTGAAGAGAAAAAAGAGAATAAATTCGCTTTTCCCGTTAACAATGCTTTAGATCGAGCGGCCCGTTACACTGGACTTACTAAAAGAACATTGTCTAGAATTCAAACAGAAGCAAAAAATGGACCTCTTCATTCGCCTTCTAAAAAAGGGAAATCGTGTAATAAAATGGGGAATTTAAATGTAGATGATTTCGATAGAAGTGTAATACACAGATGTATAGAAGAATTTTATTTGACAAAAAATATCGTTCCCACTTGTCCTAAACTTCTGGCGGCAATCCGGGAAAAAATAAATTTTCCCTGGGGGACTACAAGTTTACGAAAACTTCTAAAGAAAATGGGCTATAAATGGCAAAAATGTCACAACAAGCGAAGGATTTTGGTAGAAAGACCAGCTGTTGTATTTGCGCGGTCAAATTATTTGCAAAAAATTCGTCAATACAGAGAAAACAATCGCGATATTTTCTTTTTAGACGAAACTTGGATCGACAATAACCTCACATTTAAAAAGTGTTGGAGAAACGATTATATAGACGCGATACTGACTGACACCAGCTCAACGAACAGGCTGATTCTCGTTCACGCCGGATCCAGACGTGGTTTTTTGGATAGCGCAAAATTGCTTTTCAAAGCTGGTACTGCTACAGGCGATTACCACGGGCAAATGAACAGTACGAACTTTGAGAAATGGGCGACTGACATGTTCATTCCCAATTTGCCACCATCCAGCGTTGTCCTTATGGACAACGCACCATATCACAGTGTTCAGGAAAATAAAGTTCCTACAAAATCAAGCACTAAAACGGTTATGTTAGAATGGCTTATTAGAAACAATGTAGAGGCTTCACTAAGCATGAGAAAAGGCGAGCTTTTTGATTTGATAAAATTGCATGCGCCCCAAGAGAAAAGTTTTAAAATAGACCAGCTCATCCGTAGTCACGGACATGAGGTTTTAAGATTGCCACCGTACATGTGCGACTTAAACCCAATTGAGTTAGCATGGGCAAAAGTCAAGAGAGTTGTGAGGGAGTACAACGTTAACTCAGATTTATCCCTAACAAGATTGAAAGAAGTAACGGAAATGGCTATAAACCAGGTGACAGAAAAAGATTGGTGTGGATTCGATGATCACGTTATAATTTTGGAAGAGCATTACTGGCAAAAAGACGGACTAATGGAAAATACGATCGACAAATTCGTAATTGAAGTCAGCGACGGCGAAGATACTGATTCCGACTCTGCTCTGTCGGTTGTTTTTGCATCTGATAGTGATTAAATTGCATTTTAAAAAATATTTTTCTCTATTAGCAATAAACAAGTAAGTACTTATCACATTTATTTTATTTCATTATTTGCAAAATCACCTTAAGTTACAATAAACCAAATTGACAGCTGTTGACTAAATCGGTAGTAATTATCGACATTACCATAATTGATTAGGTCACAGCACTACCGCATTCCTCAGGATGGACATGAACTCGCGCGCCTACTGTACTCCTAGTAGCCTTCATCAACTATGCGTTTCTGTCACCTCAGGGGAACATCCTACACGCTTTTGTGATAGCAGTATGAGGATTTGATTTATATAAAGTCTGGGTAATATATTTGGGATTGTTTCCAGGGAACAATTTTGGGCATTTGACTGAGTAAATTAATTGTATCCTCTCCAAACGGAGCCTTGATACTGCAATGCTGTGCTATACCCACGTTGGAACTCTGATACGAAAACTATGTTTACTTATGTTATTGAGGTTTCGTTGTTTAATTCAATTATTAAATGTTAAAATAAGAGATGTAAGTCAAACAATTGAATTTTATATTTTTTGATTTAGAATATTATATTTTTTGTGCAAATAAATTTGTACAAAAACTATAATATGCATCAATTTTAATTTTAACAGCATCTTCATATTTCAATTTTTAACCCCTATTATTATACGCCCAGATTAAATGAGATTATTATATTGCCATCTATCCGAAGCCATTAGATTATCCAGCTATTTTCCATACCCACAAGAGGTGGCTCTCACCGCACCTACTTGATTCTGTGTTATTTGATTCCCTTAAGTCGCCACTAAAGGCTTGTTCATATAGGATTAATAACTTCATTATTGTATAAGACCAGACTGAACTCAAAAAATCTTAGTAAAAATGTTTTACTTTCAGGGTCAAAAAATAAAAAATCGTTTCTTTGTTTGTTGATTAAAGTTAGAATATATATTAGAGCTATGGTTATTCAGGGGCTAAGCGTTCGTCGTAAATTTCATAGTGTCTGTGTACTATGGACACAGACAGACACAGGATTCGATTAAATGCTGGCTGATAACATTCTTTATTGCAATTTAAAATACTGATTTATTACTTGCTCGGAAACCAGCACGTGAAAGGAACGAAATATTTCGAAGACATGTGAAGTCTGCCAATAAGCATTGGACCAGTGCGGCGGACTAATTGCGTTGGACGGAGCCGCGATACTGTTCTGGGTCTTTGTCTTACAGTAGTTTGGGATCACCGCCCGTTATTATTCCTCTTTATTCCCCATATTCCTTTCTTCTTGCGTCTTTCTTGGGTTTCAAGTTGAGATGATAATTTTCAGATCATTACTTTCGATCAGCTCTCGAGGGCTCTTTCCTCAGGAGGTCCTGCATTAAGTATAGCAATATTGATGAGACGTTTGTATTTCGATGTATTGTTGTGTGCTAATATTTAGTCACGAAACATGAATGCACCGAGATTTTAGAAACTAAAAAATCTCGTTTTCTACTATCAGGTCGTGTCGGATTGTGTCGTTACTCGTGGATCGCGGAACGGTGACTATGGTTCACAATGATGGTTTCTCCTGTATATTCCGTTTTTTTTTTGGTGTGAGAAAAGAAACCGACCCGTCACTGTACAGTGGGTACCAAGCCCGCGCAGAGTACGTGAGGTTGGATGTGATGTATGACTTGTAAAGCCCGATTCCTTGTTGGAAGTCTTGATCAGAAGGTCGGTCGGAGAATGGAAGAACTCTCTTTTGAAATTAGTGAAGGCATGACTTTAATTTATTAAACCTTGATCTTTTTAATTTAAAGTTCTTCATTGTAAATAAGACTATTTGAAGCTTTAATATGCAATTTTATTTACAAAAGTTGATAAATGTTAGAAAAACTTAAAAGATAATTGTTTAAAGTAAATAAACGATTCTATAATTATGTAGGGTCATCTCACTTTATAAAGAATGGAGCACTCAACCGTGAAATTTTTCCAGTTTGTCGCACGATAAACATATTCTAGTGTTAAGATTCTAAGCATGAGATACTTTATCATTTAAATTTATTGTTATTGTAGATAGAATAAATGTTTTCAAGCTACGTGCAAGATGTTTTTCGTTTGATTATTGTAAAAATATTTAAAGAGGAACTATACAAACTTACATAAATATTTTATCTTAAAAACTATTTCTATTAATCTCAGAGATTGAAAAATAATTAAAATTTCTCAATTTCTCCATCACTATTGTATCGGATTAGGGTCTGAATAAAATTAGTTTCGAGTAGTTAGTGAAAACATATTATGCGACACATGTTTTCGATGTATAATTACGGCTATGGCCATAACTTCTGCATCTAATATCTTCATAAACTAATCAATTGATAAAAATAAGTACCGTACACAGAAATAACAGTTACGCGTTATCGCGATGATGTTGTTTAAGAGACTTGTGTATTTAAAAGAAAACTAGTTTTTACGTTTCTCTTTCTTAAGGAAAACACAAATTCTTTTTTTTTTGTTTTCTTTATGATTTAATACAGTTGCATTTACTGACGCAGAATAGATGGGGACGAAATCTGAGTTGAGGTGGAAGTGGAGTTGAGGTGGTGGGGCCACCACCAACCAAATAATACCACGTTAACGTTCGCTACCTTTTACTACATGGGGAAATACCTACGCATACCCGCCTCTCTTGGGTAAGGACGGGTTATATCGGAGTTGCACCGACTAAAACTAAGTTGTAACCGACTAAAAATATGTTGTTTCACATTCGCCGCATATTGGTCACGCGAACGCTTTTTCGCGGTCTTACCAGTGCCGGCTGCCCCATGGCGATCTCTCCTAGGGAGAAAACTTCTCCTCCCATTTTACCTCTCAGGTAAGGAGCACTAGAACTCAAGGCACATCTAGTTCTTTCGCTGTGTAACCCCACCTGCACCACGACCTCTACTCCACTGCACATAACTTCATATTGCCATAGCTGCGTCGCTTGTCAGGGGATATGCTACAATTTTTTATTTTTCTAAAAGTCAAAAATGCTGCTGCTGTTGTTTCTTCCCAGTACAGATGTATCTTATGCACCAGTGGTAAATTAAACAATTGAATAACAGTCATAAATAAAACAATTGAATAACAGTCATATGCTAAGTCATGTGCAATTATTTATATTAAAAAAAATAGTTATTAGGAGTTATAATCGGAAATGAATTGTTGTAGTTTCCCTCTATCGCTTCTTATGATACCCTAGCGATGATATGATGTGGTAGTGGATATTTTAACACCGGCACTACACGTCTACAATACATGATATTGGTGGCAGATATAAGAGAGATATTTTTATATGTTAAATAGGCGATATAATAGTAGGTACTAGATGTCTCTAACCTTGAGTCTGCACCTCGTGGCCGATCTGTATATAACAAACTGGCAACTAAATTAAATATATAAATAGATAGAAAACTCTTTATTGCATTTGAACAAAGTTATTACAATAACGGAAAACTTATGAACTACAAACGGTGGTGGTGGTATATCGCTTAAAGCGATTGCTACCTGACAAACCGAACATAAAAGGACATTGTAATTTTGTTGTAATTTTGTATTTTGACGTATAGGTTCAATGTGCAGTATAAAATAAAGTGAAAAATATTATTAAAAATAATATTTATAAAAATATATTAATATTATAGGAATATATATATATATATATATATATATATATATATATATATAATATGCGCGTGTGTGTATACATCTATATATTCAAACATTATTCCTTTGTCATTTTCCACACATATATATAATATATGTGGAAAATAATTTTAATTTAACACTTGGGTTGATTTCGAAATTGGGATACATCATATTTGTCTAAACCAAATATGAATCAAATGGATATATTTACTTAAATACATTCTGAAGGCGCTCAAGCTTGTTCAATTGCTCGATTGTAATATCAGTGTAGCATATATCAGCATAGACTAAAATAGGTAGCAAAATGGAATGTGCTAACGCAATTTTGGTAAAAATGGGCAGTAAATTTCGGAGTATCTTAAGAATTCCACATGCTGCGAACTGTATATATTCTAAAGACTGTATAAAAGGTTTGATTTAAAATATCTTTACTTGTTTTTTAAAAAAATATATAGTGGTTTACCATAAAGGATATATCAATTGATTGATTGTTTTGTCTTATCTAATTTTTTTCGTAACCATGCAGAGCCCGAGTAATTGACCATTAGGGTGTTACATTTTATAAATTTTGTTATGATTTGAAGTATTTTATAATGTAGATTTAAATTAAATAAATGCTTTCTGCGCCATCTCTTTTCTGTGTGGGTATTTATCATCAGGCCAAGTCTCTTTAACATATTTTTAGGTATTAATAACCATATTTTTGTCGTTTACGGTAAAACTAGTCACCTAAAATTAAATATTAAATTAAAAGGATACATACTTTACTTACATGTATCTTTAATAAATTAAGAAAAGTTTTATTACCACAGTTAGCTGCTCAGCTGTTTTTAAATAACTTTAAGATAACTTCAAAGAACACTCCAAACCAAGAAGTTTTAATTAAAACTACTAAACAACATTCATATACCTATATCCTATTCCTATACATACCTTTGGACGTTTCTTTTTTGGAGAAGTAAAATAAAATCTGTTGATTTATCTCTCGACGTACTTTGTTGTGTATATATATATATATATATATATATATATATATATATATATATATATATATATATATAATTTTTAAATTACACTTAAACTTTTTCAACTATTTTATCCTACAAATAAATATACTAAGCACTAAACAAAACCTATTTCAACAAGTATTTACAAAAAGCTATTGTAAACAGCGTTAAAAAACTTTAACATTCAATCGCCTATAAAGCGCTAGCCACGACTGCGTATGTTACCTTGGGTGCCTCGCGATTGTAGGTAATTTTGCACGCAGGTAGCAGGAGTGACAGGGCTGCCTTAGCTAGCAAGCATATATGCGTGATATATGGAAGTGAAATATGCGTGAGAGGCGAGTCAAGAACGTGTCAAATATAAGTTTGTAGACTCTGTCTACTCTTGCGTGTGACAGGCGTGGTGGTTTTCATAACTATATATTTATAGATTCATTAAATAACTTCTTAATTTCTAGAAATCTTTTTAAAAACGGCATTCCATAACAGAGTAGGAAAAATAAAACTTATGTTGTTACCTAAGCTTAAAATTTCTTGCGAGTTGGGTGAACATTACTATCTTCGTAGCTATTTCGATGTTAATGCACTCTATTTCAGTTTCGCGTTGCAAATTGCCTGTTTTGTGTATACTGGAGTAATATTGTGGATTAGATTTTGTAAAGGTAAAAAACTTTACAAATGATACCTAGGTATTTTAGTATATAACTATACATCGAAACCATCTTAAATATGTATAGCTAGAGAGTCAAGACAAGTGCATCAATATTTTTGTTTTATGATTCTATTTGTTAATACGACATTTCATTCCTTCTGAGAAAGTCAATTTTTTAAATTCACTTAGGCGTTAACGTTTATAGCATGTATATTTATTGCTATACACGTAAAGTTACAGCCTAAATTAGTCCTACTGTTAGGCATTCTATTACATCGGAGTGCATTGATGGATTGATTTACATGTTTTTGATAAGCACTCGATAAATTTCACACTACGCGAGTAACCCGGGTTCAATCCACGACGGGACCAATGAAATTGTAATTTTAAGTGTTGAATAACCACGTACTCGGCGATGAAGGAAAATATTGCGAGGAAACCTATATGTTCGATGAATAAGAAAAAAATATTTCTTGGACATATGAAGTTCGTCTAAACGTATTGGGGAAGCGCGGGGGTTATTAATTTGCCCTAAAACCTTATCAGAAATCAGAAGGCGTGTGGGAAGTACATAGACTATAACTTATTCGTAACGTATCCTTTTGTAAGTGGTAGAGCCACGCGGCAGCTTAGCTGTTGCACGTATGGGCCGGCTCAAAACAGGGTGGTACCACGACCTCACAGAAGACCGGCATAAAGTAGAAATTTTGCTTCTGCATTTCGGCTGGCGAGTGCAGGTGGCCGGAGGCCCATTCCCCCAAAACATTGTATCAGAGTTAAATATAACACTACCCCCGGAGGGTACCAGCACCACAGGTGACGGAGAATCCCTCGCTGAGCATCCACGCTCAAACTCCCCTACTCTTCCTGAACGTGGGTGCTCAGGCTGCCCCTTGTCTTCTGAGAGGGGGGGGGGGGGCGAAATTCCGCTCGAGACTAAACATGCTTGAGGCAAAGGGACCAATAAGTCAGAGGCGACTCCTACTACGCTATACGTGGATTTCTGAAACATCAGGGGACTTCATTCAAAACTTAACACCGTCCACTACTATCTCGAAACGGCGATGCCGGCCTTGCTCTTTCTAACCGAGTCACAGGTGTCCTCTCCGGCTGACACTTCATATCTCTTATACTCAAGGTACAGATAAGAACACTCTTCTGTGCCCCGGACTGGAGTTTGATGCGTGTACGTTAGAGAAGACATCTCTTTTCGACGCCTCGGCAGCCTTAAAGGTACGGACCTTTCCATCTTATGACTAAGGGTAGACATCGACGATCATCTTTTAAATAATACTATTTTTCACGGATTTTATCACGGGTATATAACTTTTTAAATGCCCGACGTTTCGAGTACTTTACAGTACCCATGATCACGAGGGGGAGACCATATGCTTGAGATCCTATAATAAATAAAATTAAATCCTAACCCAAGCATACAACTGCAAGACTTCAAGATACCATAAGTTCATTCTGTGTAGATCGGAACAAAAGTTAAATTTTAATCTATGGTAACCGTGGTTAACTATGACATCTGGACGTTGAACATCCCAGTCCCTCCTGTGAACATGGGTACCGTAAAGTGCTCAAAACGTCGGGTATTTAAAAAAGTTAAATGTACGCGATAAAATCCATAAAAATTAGTATTATTTAAATGTGTAGCGACGATCATCCCCGCGGTTACGGGTGACAGACCGACGGACTGACTGATCGAACACATCCAGATAGCTGCAGACTCCGTGCAACAACAGATCTCACCGGTAAAGGACCACGCTCTCACAGAATACCAGCGTAAAATAGTAGCTTAATGCTGTTGTGTTTCGTATGGTGAGTGTAGAGAACCGGAGATCCTTTTTACTGGAAACGAGGCATTCCATAGTATTCCTTACGGGTGACAACGAATCTGCATTTTGATTTGTAATCAAGAATAGATGTCTATGGGCCACAGCAACCACTTATTGTCAGGTGGACTGTGTGCTCGTTTGTCACACTATCTTATAAAAAACACACCTGGTTACCTCGCCTAAGCGGATCCCAGGTGTGGAAGATCATGTACCTTCCCGGTTGGACCCTCTGCTGACCCCTGCTGATATCAGGACTCCGTTGATGCCCCTATTGGCTCCTCGGATCATTATCTGATCCGGAGTATGATGCCACTCACGCTAACATCACGCTTGCGTACTAAGGGTTGCCGCCGTGTTTGGCATTATAGGTCAGCCGATTGGGACGGGGTGCGATATTTTTTTGCATTCTACCCTTGGAGGCGGGTTCGCTTCTCGCCGGATGTTTCCAGCGTTGTTGCTGATTCTGTGGCTGATGTGGTGCTACAGGGAATGGAACTATTTGTTCCATCATCTGTGGTACCTATCGGAGGCAGAACCCGGCCTTGGTTTGATTACAAGCCCATTAACGCTGGTGTTCCACAAAGCTGGTGCTATCATCAACGCTGTTTTTTTCTGCCTATCGATGACATGTTGCAAACGTTGCTACTGAATTCATTGCTATGCAGATGTTAGCATTGGTGATGCTTTATTAACCGGCCGTGCCAATATTCCTCGGGAAAAAACGTCGCCAAGTACAGGGACAAACTTGTGTCTTAAGTCGAGACTTTGTAGAACAAAATCTCGGACTAGTAGCGACTAAATCTAGTCCAGCTTAATCCCCAGAAGACACAAGTTTGCGCGTTTACCACTAAAAAAATCCTTTTGTCGTATTTCTTCAGTTTTAAGGCACTCCCCTCGTTGCCTCAGCCAGTATCGGAATCCTCGGCGTCGACATATCGAGTGACGTGCAGTTTCGTGATCTAATGTGGCCAATTTGGTCTAATAAAACCAAATTGGCCTCTAAAAAGCTTGGCGTGCTCAGCAGAGTGGGACAGTATTTTAGGCAGGCTCATTGCCTGCAACTTTACAAGGCGCAGGTTTGGCAACACATGGAATACTGTCTAGTAATCTCTAGGCCAGGGCTCCCTAGTGCCAGCTCCCTTCATTTGATCGCAACCAGCGCAGAGTAGTTCGAATCGTCGGCGATCGAGCTCTTTCCGATGGGCTTGACTCACTTTTACTGCGAAGAGGTGTTGTATCTCTTTGCGTATTTTATTGCATCTACCGCGGGGTGTGATCTGAAGAATTATTCGGACTAATTCCAACCGCACAGTTTTACCATCGCACATCGCGACAAGACTCGCGATACCATCCATACCATCTAGATGAATTGCGTCCAACACTAAGTTCTTTGTGGAATCAACTACCACCAGAGATTTTTCAGGACTGATACGACTTAGGGACCTTCAAGAAAAGAGCGTATTTATTCTTAAAATGCCGGCAATGCATCTGCAATCCCCCTGGTGTTGCAGCTGTTCATGGGCGGCGGTAATCACTTACCATCAATTGAGCCGTATGTTCGTTTGCCCCCTCTCCTATAAAAAAATCTACAAAATATTTTTATTCCTCATAACTGAAGGTTCACGATGCTCACGATGTTTTTGAATCAGCATCTAATTCGTAATTATTAATTTCCTTGTTACCGGTGGATTTTGAAAAAGTGGGTTTTAGCTTAGTATAACGCTGTAATATAATATACCTTATCTGTTGAAAGTAAAAGTAATAACTCATACGAATGCGTTTACTATCGTTATAATGAAATATATGCTTAAAATGTCCTAAAGAAAAAAAAATTCTTTGAGAATCTTGAAAGAAAAATTTCAGTTAAAGCAATAAAAAGTTTAGGGAAGAGGAAAAATTGCGAAAAGCATTCGCCACTTTATTTATAGCTTCACGTTACGAGTTGCAAGGAGTTGTGGCAGAAACATTAATTAATTCAACAGCTCAATTTGTATGAAAGTAACAGTTCACTTTCTTAGAATTTTTTGTTCGTTTATTTGAAACTTCCAACAATGTTTTATGTCGTTAGTGATTTCTTGTATACTATAAAATGATATGTTTACCATAATCTGCCTTGTTAGCACTCCCTTATACTTTCAGGTAAGGTCGCAGGTTAATATGAAAATCCCAGGATAAGTGCCGAACTAATTTTTATTATTGTATCAATGTATGTATAGCAAATAACTAATTACTAATTGAAAGCGGTGTACTGTCGCTTGGACGATTTCTAGCCATCTGACTACAATCGTAGGTCCGAGTGGTGGGGCGCATGACGTCATGCATGGAACCGGATGCAGTAGCTGACGGTTACATCCTCCCCCCTACTAAAAGCTCTGCTACTAAGATGTTTCTTCTACCTCAATGGGTGTGCATATTTTATTTAGGGCTCGCCTGATTGTGCCCTTGTCGTATAAACCTCTGCCACCCGGCAAACTTCATCAGCACCTCTGTAAATTGACTCTCGTCTTCCAAGAGGCTATTTAGGTGGAGGTGATGTACCGTTTTTGATGACCACCAGTTGACCAGGTTTGATATCAGTTTGCTTCTTCTGCCATTTATTGCGTTGTTGTAACTTGCAAATATACTCTTGTCTCCATCTGGTACAGAAATGCTGACGTGCTTGTTCGATTTTTGAAAATCGGTGTAGGCGATTGGGGTTGATAAGCTGTAGATCTGGTGCTGGCAATGATGATATTAGTGTCTTGGAGTTAGAGGTGACAAATCACTTGGAGAAGATGATAAGGGAGACAAAGGCTTTGAGTTTAATATTGTCTCAATCTATGCAAAAATAGTCGTGATCTCCTCAAACGTCAAATGACTGTACCCTAACACCCCCTTCATATGATACTTGGCTGATTTCACTTTCATCGTCTACAACGGTGTTCGACACGACAGAACTTGCTTCCGCGTTAAGAAATTTTCCTATCTTTCTGTTTGCATCAACGAAATTTCTCCCGTTATTGCAAAATATCTCTTGCCGACTTGCCAGGGCGTGATATAAAGCGATGCAATCCTAAAATAAATCTCTCGGTGCTCAAAGAACTTACTATCTCTAAATGTAATGTCTTAACACCTTAAAATCTACAAAAATGCAGAGATAGCATTTTATAAGCCTAGCGCCGCGGCCTATCTTCGCTTCTTAAATTATATATCTATCGCTTATTAAAAAATATCCTACAAAGTCAGTACCCGTGACATCAAATGCAAAACCGGGCACGACGCGTTGGGATAGCAGATCACACATTATTTGCTGCGCGACTACTGCTTGTGCTGCTGCAAATCGTTAGACGTACGCCTGGCTAGCCTTTTAACATTAAAAGGCCAATAACGGTCGAGAATGACGCGAATGAAAAGCAATAATTGCAGCCCGCCATGCATTAATTTAACATGATAATACGCGAACAACAATTTCGTGAACGTATGTTTCGTGTCTAGAACAATTGGATGCTTCTTATCAAAACAAGCCTTCTGCTGACGCGAATCAAACCTGAGTCATCCATAAACGGGTTCAAGCTACGTTAAAGTAAAGTTACAGCATATATGTCCTGGGCTGGCTGGGCACAAGCCTCCCCTCATTTCTGAGAGGGTTGTAGCTCTGTATGCTACATGCATGTAATTTTCTTTTACTATAAAAATCAGAGAACCTCTCTTTTTGCGAAAGATAAGCTAATTTTAATTTTACTAATTCAAATTACTCGATTGATAATGCTCGGTTATCCCTATTACACTGCAATTTTTGCTTATAGTTGTTAATGAATCGATGTAAAAATGCAAATATACGACGCAATTTACTGAAACATGTATACCTACTGAAGTCAATTATAGACGGTTTTGGATAACTAACGCTTACTGTGTATGGTGTTAACTCAGGTAACGCTTTGATCAGGCCATTGACCTTCCAAGTGTCGCAGGAGTGTAGGTCCCTCCCACCACAGTGACAGCGACTGAAATTCATCTGGAAAAACACCGCGAGAAGCGAGGTCAGCAGGATTCTATGATGATGGAACGGACATCCATAGAGCGTTAGAACAAAACCGGTTTATTTCTGCTACTCGGTGCGGCACAAACGTACTTAATTTATTTGAGTGTGTACTCAACTATACTAAAACAATTCTGGAGTCTGACCAGAAGCATTTTGATTTCTTATATTTACGCGAACACTACACATTGAAATAATACTAGTTTTTACGGAATTTAACGCGATAAATTCCGTAAAAACTAGTACTATTTCAACAGAAGCATTTTATGGTGATATTACACCGTAGTGCATTTGACACTTTATTACAGAGGCGTAATACTGTGGAAATACGGGTGTAATAATTAAATAATAGAAGTAAACGAAACAAAGCTTTTAATGCCAGTTAATAGACTCCACAAATTACTCATTTATTTATGGGCAAATGTATACGATTTTACAACAAAATCTGACTAAATGATGTCATCGGCTCTGTATTATTCTAATTTTAAAAAAAAATCAACTTAAAATCGTGATAAAAGTGTTACATTAGATACAAATATTGTGTACAAGTGTTTTTGCCGAAATCTAGGGTATGTTCCGAAATAGAACCCAGTATACTGGCCAATGCAATGATGTCACCTTACTGGCGATTCGTTTCAAAATTTTTGACAGTATATGACATCATACATTTGCGCCATATTATAAAGCGCATCGCATCTTGGCGATTATTTTATGTCATTTTGTGCTCCAAAAGTTATTACATCCTATTTCAATTAATTTGTGAAGAATGGAGATACCAGAAATAATTCTATAATTTTTTTTGAATAAATAAAATCAAATTCTGGCATGCTTTATTCATCGTACACATAATTAAAATTGTTTTAAAATAGCGGGATATCCGGCACACCATTATAATATGGCGTAAATTTAATGTCGTCATTTGCATTCGCCAGTATACTGGAAACATTTCGGAACATACCCCTAATAGTGTTAAGTGACAACATTTGACGTTTAAAATAGACGGTATATTCTTTTTAAATAATAATATTTCTTAAAAAAATTACTATAAACATTATATTTGCAGCGTTTGTTAATTTAATCATTGAAAAAATATTATAATTAAAGTGAATATTTGCTTAAATTTAAATAAAAATCTTTCACGGATCGTAACATTGACTGTTGATTAATAACTCCCAACTGCATTACAGACTTTGCTTATGTCAGATATACTCATATAGTGACATCTCTTTAATACGTACCGAATTTATTTGTGTTTGTACATCTCTGCGTATGCGACTGGTTTCTCTAATAAAATTATCTGAGCTAGTTGAGAGAAAGTTTTCGCATTACCCGCTAGAGGTACTGCCTACATTGTTACAAAAAATTTCCTCTAGATGGCGCAAGCTTCATCAAAATATAACATTTCCAAGAGCAATAAGCGCCTATTGAAATGCCATATATGCAAAAAATATGTAGATTCCAGAGACACTGCGCTATGTTCCATATGCAAGCATTCGTTCGAATTTTCCCGCGAGGGCTGTCTCGAAAAAGTCTATCGGATAGTGAAACCAATAATACGAAGTGAATGGAAGAGTAAGAAGTGCAGAAGTTACCCAAGATTTTCGGAATATAACAACATCTCACATAACGAAAGTAGTCGTATTTATACCAAACTATACGGTATTCTCTGAAAATATGCAACATGTTACCGCAAGTAAAAAATATCACGTAAATGTCACCACCGAAAACACTTTTACTTCTCTACGGGATGACGACGAGGGATCATCGCTATCAGCCACTTTGTTAAACCGTTGCTAGCCCTTTTTTAGAAACAAATGTGTACCAGCAATTAGAGTAAAAGAGTATAAATTAAAATTGCCTGAAAAGCAAGAACCACTCCAAATTACTGAAAATAAAAACGTAAAGCTAAAGGAAGAACTACGAACATACAGAAGGAGAAACGCTAGTCATATAAAATTTTGAAATTCTCCTATAACAAGTTTTAAGTTAAAAAATGATAAATTGTATTAATAATATTTTTTTTGTTCAGTTAAAAATATTGCACGCCATTATCATTATCATGGTAGAATGTAATGTCACAATACTAATAACATCATCATCATCATCATCATCATCATCTTTACAGCCCTTCACAAGTCCACTGCTGAACATAGGCCTCCCCCAAGTAACGTCACAAAGCACGGTCCTGAGCCACCTGCATCCATCGACTTCCTGCATGTCTTACCAGGTCGTCACTCCATCTAGTGGAGGGTCGCCCTACACTACGCCTACCGGTACGAGGCTGCCACTCGAGAAAATTTCTTTCCCATTGGTTATCGGTTCTTCGAGCTATATGACTGGCCCATTGCCACTTCAGCTTACTGATCCGTTGGGTCACTCTGGTTTTACTGCGGATATCCTCATTTCTGAGCCTATCACGCAGAGAGACTCCGAGCATAGCCCTCTCCATAGCTCGCTGAGCGGCCTTGAGCGTCCTCATACGGCCAGCAGTGAAGGACCACGTCTCAGATCCGTAAATCATCACTGCAAACACGCACTGGTTATACACTTTAGTTTTCAGAGATTGAGGTATACCTGACGAGAAGATGTGTCGTAATTTCCCGAACGCTACCCAGCCTCGGTCGAAGTTGGACTTACCTAGTCGGACTATTTGTCCCAGGTAAACGTACTCATCAACAACTTCGAGCATAGTGCTCCCAACAACTACCGGCATAGGTGTGACACGGACATTAAACCTGGTCTTTGTTTTGTCCATGTTCATCTTAAGACCTATCCGTTGGGAGGCACTATTGGGGTCATTGAGCATAGTCCTTAAGTCCTCCAGCGATTGTGCCATAAGGACTATATCGTCGGCAAATCGAAGGTGAGTGATGTACTCGCCATTGATGTTTATACCGTATCCTTTCCGGTCCAGTAGCTTGAAAATGTCTTCCAACGCAGCGGTGAAGAGTTTCGGGGATATAACATTACCCTGTCTTACACGTCTCTACAGTTGGATAGGTTTCGAACTCTGGTTCTGTACTCGGATAGCCATCGTAGCCCTACTGTACAAACAATTCAGCACTTCGTTATACCGATAGTCAACTTGGCACCGCTGAAGGGACTGTAGCACCACCCAAATTTCGACGGAATCAAAGGCTTTCTCATAGTCTACATATGCCAGGCAAAGTGGCAGATTGTACTCTTCGGTCTTCTGTACAATCTGCCGCAGGGTATGTATGTGGTCAATGGTACTGAAGCCTTTTCAGAAACCGGCTTGTTTGGGAGGCTGAAAGTCGTCGAGTCTGCGTGCAAGACGATTCGTAACGACTCTCGAAAATAGCGTGTAGACGCGGCTCAGAACGAAAATCGGTCTGTAGTTCTTCAAGAGAGCGTTTTCGCCTTTCTTAAAAAACAAAACAACCGTGCTTCTGCTCCACGCGTCCGTAGTAGTGCCACCATGGAGGACGGAATTGAAGAGCTTCTGAAGGACTTCAAGTACCGGTGTTCCACCCGCTTTCAGAAGCTCCGCTGTAATTCCTACCTCGCCCGGGGCCTTGCCGTTCTTAACGTGGTGGAAAGCCATTCTAATTTCACTCAGACTGACGTCCGGGATATCGTTGGAATAGTGTCGGATAAGACTTGCTCTTGGATCGTTACTCACACATGCATGTGGCTCCAACGATCATGTGTACAGTTGTCCATAGAAAATCTCAATCTCACTCAGAATCTCAGGTGTCCCGGAAACGATGTTGCCACACTCAGTCTTCAGCTTTGACAGTTGGCTCTTTCTGGCAGACAGATCTCTGGCAAAGACTTTGGAGCCCTGGTTCCGCTCGATCGCTTCTTTAATACGAGAAGTACTTAAGTTGCGTAAGTCTCGCCGCATGCATTTGGAGATCTGTCTATTCAGTTGCCTGTATGCTGTCAAATCTGTTGACGATTGCAGCCTCATCTCCCGTCTAACAGCCATGAGATTAAGAGTGTGATCGGAGAGTTTTTGTGTTCTTCTGCGGCGGGTCTAGCAAAACTTAGCTCCGACCGCATGAACGGTTTCCACGGGCTTGTCATTCATATCGTCCACTGAATTGCAATCTTCTAGGCACCGAAAGCGGTTACGTAACTCGAGCTGAAAGTTTTCGGGATTCTGGATTAGAGCACGAGGGGGTCGGAGCGTTGACTTCATTAGACGAGACCTCTCCAACTTAACATTTAGGTTCAGTGTGCTTCTAACCATTCGGTGATCACTGCCAGTTTTCACCCTTGCGATCACTGAGACATCACTGAACAGTTGGCGTCTGGTCGTCATGATGAAGTCAATCTCATTTTTTGTCGAACCGTCGGGGCTCGACCAGGTCCACTTCCTATGGGGCCGCTTCTGGAAAAAAGAGTTCATCATAAAGAGTCCCTCTTTCTCCATAAATTCGGCCAGCTGCTGGCCTCTTCAATTCCGTTGCCCTACTCCAAATTTCCCTGCCTTCAGCTCACCGCTTCCTCTTGTGCCTAGTTTTGCGTTGAAGTCTCCCATCAACACCGTGTAGTGGGTTTTGGAGGAATGTATGGCTCTGGAAATATCCTCATACATTTCCTCAACCTCCTCATCGGGATGTGCCGAGGTTGGTGCGTAAACCTGAATAACCTTCAGCGAATACCGTTTGGTGATTCTGAGTATCAGGTACGCGACCCTCGTCGACACGCTCCCAATCTTTACAACGTTGTTGACGAGAGACTTGTGGACGATAAATCCGACACCTCCTTGGGACAGATGGTCGCCCTCCCGTTGATAGAAAAAGTTGCCGGACTCGAGGATTGCCGTGTCCTCCCCCTCTCTTCGGACCTCGGATAATCCAATTATATGCCAGCGCAACTTGTCTACCTCTTCTTCCAGCTCCAGTATCTTCTCGTCAGTCCTCATGGTGCGGGCGTTATATGTTGCCAGGTCGAGTCGTCGTAGGTAGCAACCGAACCTCCACCGGAGATTCTTAGCACCCCCTTCCCCGCCGTTACCATGGTCGCCACCGTAGCCAGGAATAGCGGGGCCGCCGGGGACTGGGGGCCGTCTGTCCGTGTTGTGGCGGTTGAGAATATCCACTACCCCATGTCTTCCCGTGGGTGTCGTAAGAGGCGACAGTAGGAGACAGGCAGGAGATGGGCAGCAGCATCTTCCTGATAACAACTGTGACATAATGAGAAACTGCGGTTGCCAAACCCGCTCGCCAAGCGTGGCAACTATGGCAAATATCCTTCTATGAATAACATCATAATAAAAAAATAAAAAAAATTGAATTTGAAGGAATACATGAATGACAGTCACTTTTGGAAATGAGGTGGTCGCCACTGTGTTGGTTTTATTAAAATTCATTTAATATTGTGCAAATAAAATAATTGTAAAGTGAAATATGTTTAAAAAAGTCACACTGGGTTTTTGCTAGTTCTTTCTAGGACAGAGGTTTGTTCTTAACTAGTGGTAAAAAATGGTAAATAAAATGACTTTAAATAAGTACCCATTATGTTATAATCAATATTGAATAAAAAATCATTCTATTCTATTCTAAATCTGAAATATTGTGTATATATCTTTTGAGGTTTTTCACGGCATTTTCCTTCCTTATCTTTGCGATTATGTTCAAGGCATGTAACTAAAATAAAGCAGTAAGTAGTAACGACATGTTAACGTTATTTTTAACACGGGTTGCTCACGTACGTAGGAAAAGGCTTTGAAAAGGTTTGTCAAAGGACTATTCTTACAAATAATCATAAAATGTCTGGATGAAGCTAGGTAACAAATTACTTTGATCTATAATAGTTGTAGTGAACATTTTAATCATTAATAACGCGCGGGAAGGCTAAATACAGTGCAAATATATTTTTAATTACAACTACTAGCACTTCTTTGTGTCTTAGTGGTTTCAAATTTTAATGTCAACGATTTACTCTAACGACATTATTAAAATACTAGCAACTTGGCCTGGCTTCACCTATATTGATCAATTTATGTGGTGTTATATTGGTTTAGGATAATTGTATTAGACCCTATATTTTATGAGTTTCGATTTCGCAAAACATCTCTAAGTTTTTGGATAAATTATAAACCTATCACTCCTGGCATAGCTCTCTACATTTTCGTGAAGTTTCATCACAATCGGTGTAGCCATTTCAAAGATAAGCCCGAACAGACAGACAGAACAACAACAATTTTAGAAATTGTTAGACATGTCTTAAAGCCATGCAAACAACCCCTTCAGCTCAATAAAGGGTAGTTATTTTGATTTCATAGACAACCCATCAATATTGTGTGTACACATACATTTTTATCAGCACAGTAGTTTCTGGTTCAACACTCGGGAAGGCTAGTCATCTTGTTAATTCTAGCTAATTATTTATACGTGCTTGAGCCGTGCTGCAGCTGTTTATGATTGTAGCACAAAGAGATCGGCTCGACCGGGAAAGGACCACGCTCTCTCAGAATACCAGCGTTAAGCAGAAGTTCAATGCTGCTGTGTTTCATGTGGTAAGTTTAGAGGAACGATGACCCTTTTTACTGGTAACGAGACTAGAATGCCTCGTTTCTAGTAGGGTTTCAGTTCTTAGTCCTCGGGGTTAACAATTCATCTGAATTTTGATTCTTAGATATCTTTGGGCCATGACATCCACTTACCATCAGGTGGACTGTGTACTCGTTTGTCACGCTTATGAAAACACTTAATATAAATGTTTAAAATATTTGTAAATGCTTGATCATACATATTACTTAACTGCCAGAATAATAATATTTAAAAAAAAAGGAAAAAAAGTTTTAGTTAGACTAACAAACTGAAGAACCCATTAACTACTTATTAAATTTGTTAAACATTTATGAGTTAGTTAAAATTACAGCCTATATACGTCCCACTGCTGGGCATAGGCCTGCTCTCATTTCTGAGAAGATTTTAGGGCAAGAAAGTAGCCGCTGCGCTAACCCAAGGCGTATTAGCGAACTTCACATGCCTTCGAAATATTTTTTCTTATTCCTCACTATATTTTCCTTCACTACCAAACACGTGGTAAATCAGCACTTAAAACTGCAATTAACTTAAATTAAAATTTCATTAGTGCCAGTGGGGATCAAAACTGGGTTGCTCGCTTACTGTAAAATTTACAGCGAGAGCTAACTGTCTGAGCTACCACGGCTACAACCGTTACTTTTATTTTCAGAAAAAAGGTGATTTCGTAGATTAGTTAAAAATAACTATTTACATTTGAAATTAATGTATATGTTAATGAAATAATTTGTAATTGTCATTCCACAAACATCACTTCTGTGTTAATTAGGGATGGCTTAATGGTTATAAAGAGCCTCCGTTGTTCGAATGCTGTTTATTTTATCATGAGCAATATTGAAATACAAACTACATTTTCAATTTGCATATGCAATATTTACGTAAATATCAATCTTCAATACAGGCTAGTTTTGTAGATTGGGGTCCGTCCAACACTAATACCTTTGCCTTTATTATACTGTGTGAGAAAGAAGGGAGCCATTGTGGCTCAATGACAGGGCTAAGCGCTTACAGTAAATTGTAGTTTGGAATGGGTTTCCGGCAGTACGGACCGGATAATATACTAAATGGGTAGCTACCATATCTACTTTGAAGTCTGTCTCGGTAAGTATTCGTGTTAGAGGCAAGCTGCAGCTACAGTATGGTTGTAGCTCGAATGGTTCAGCTTGACCGCGAAGGATCATGCTCTCAAGGAATACCAGCGTAAAATAGTAGCTACCAGGCGGTCTCATAATGAACTGGACTGATATAGTTCAACGCGACATGTCGCTACATGTTGTGTTGCATTAAATAGTACGTTTATCGTGCACTTAAAATAAGAAACATGCATCGACATGAAATGCTTAGTCTTAGTTTAACAGGCATTTGAATAACGAGAGTCGCGTATTTTTTCAAAATGTCGAAAACTGAGTATCGAAGTGTCATAAAGTTTCTGTTTAAAGAAGATTTATCCCCTGCCCAAATAACAGAACGATTGGATGGCGTGTATAAGGAGTCTGCCCCCTCCTACAGCACAGTGAAAAATTGGGTGAAAAGTTTCGCCTCGGGAGAGAAACCGTCGAAGAATTTGGCCACGATGGTCGACCTGTGGAAGTGCTCACTCCCGAAACGATTGCTCTTATCGAAGAGGAGGTTCTGAGTGACCGCCGTTTGAAAATTAGAGAAATTACAGCAAGGCTTGGGCTCTCTAAGAGTACCGTTCATCGCGCGATCCATGAACATCTTCACATGAAAAAAGTGAGTGCAATATGGGTACCAAAACTTCTTTCAGCGGTACAGAGACAGGAAAGAGTGCGCTGCGCTTCGGAGTTTCTTTGTGGCGAAAATCCAAAGACTGTGATCGAGCGGCTAGTGACTGGTGATGAAACTATGATCTTGTATTATGATCCACAAAGCAAGCGCGAGTCAATGGAATGACGTTATAAGGGTGAAAAGCCCCCTAGAAAGGCAAAGGTGCAACAATCGACTAAAAAACCGATGTGCACAATATTTTGGGATTTTCAAGGCATTTTGATGGTGGATTTTAAAGAACGTAATACAGTCGTGAACGGCAAATATTATGCTTCTTTAATATATAAATTACGAGACAAGATAAAGGAAAAACGAAGAGGCAAGCTGCCTAAAGGTGTCCTGTTGCTCCATGACAACGCCCCTGTTCATACCGCTGGTGTTTCGAAGGATGCAGTTCGTCAATGCGGGTTCAGAGAAGTTTGACATCCACCTTACAGTCCAGACATGGCCCCGTCCGACTATTATTTATTTCCAAATTTAAAGCGGGACTTAAGAGGAAGAAAATTTTCAAGCGATGAAGAGTTGCAGGCGGCCGTCTTCAGTTATTTTGAGGATAAAAAATGTGATTATTTTTATAAAGGTTTAGAGATGTTGATTCACAGATGTCAGAAGTGTGTTAGTATTCATGGTGATTATATTGAAAAATAAAATTGGTTTCGTTTCATTTCCTTCACTGGTTCATAGTTAGACCAATTCATTATGAGACCGCTTACGTAAATGCTGCTGTATTCCGTATAGTGACTGTATATTATTCCATCTTAGTCCTCAGGGGTGACAATGTATCTGCATTTTGATTTTAAATTGAAGATAGATTAAGATAGCAATGAGCCACAGTATTCACTTGCCACCAAGTGATCTATGTTGTTATTTGTCACCTTTATTCTATAAAATAAAATACCACCCCCTTATCTATTTCTGCAGCCAAGCAACAGTGCGTACGCTCCTGTGTTCAGATGTAAAGTGTATAGAGATCCAGTAAAATTGGACGCTAGAAGGCATTCAATTTTTGTCCTCAGTGGTACCAGATATCCTTGGGCTGCAATAGCCACTTACCATTTGGTGTGCTGTGGGTTCGATTTTTATTTCAATCAAAAAAACATGTGACGTTAAATTTGCCTTTAAATTAATGGTGTTATAAATTAAAAATACAAATTTATTATGTTTACGCGGTTACTACATATTAAAAAAATCGTTTTTACGGATTTTGTCGTGTATATTCGCTTATTTTATATTACCGAGGTTTGGAGCACTTTACACCACCCACGGTCATGGTGGGGACTGAGGTATTCGACGTCCCAATGTCTTAGTTAACCACGCTTACCTTCAGATTAAAATTTATAATTTTTATTACGATCTACGCAGTATAAACTTATAGCAACTTGAAGTCTTGCAATTGTATGCTTTTGTTGGGATTAAATTATATTAAATATAGGATCCCAAGCAGATGCTCGCACCCAGCCATCTTCTCTATTAAAATAAGAATTTTTTTTTAAATTTCAATAGCCTCGCAAATCAAGTTCGGAAAGAAATCCTTGCTAGAAGGATTTATATTTCACGGGTGACAAATTAAATATAGGTAAATCTTTAATTTAATTTTATTACAGAAACTGGTATATTTATTAATGAATTTATGACAATATTATGTACATACTATGAGTGTAATGTTACCATGTAACCAAAAGCATTTTTAAACATATAAATAAGGTAAATTAAGAGTCCCCCCAATCTAACAAGCATACGAGTGGATATAATATGAATGTGAAAGAAGCGAGAGAGCGTGTCAAGAACGTGTCAGAAAAAATCCATAGACTCTGACTAGCCTTCTGTGTAACAAGCGTGAATGTCTTCACTATATATTTTTATTCGTAGATCCGTTTAATAACTTTATAATTTGTTATTCTTATGAAAAACCGTTCCGTAAAAGAGTAGGTAAAATAAAACTTATATTGTTACCTAAGCTTGAAATATCTTGCGAGCTGGGTGAACAGCTCTCTGTAGCTATTTTGATGTAAATGGAGTGCATTCCAGTTTCGTATTGCAAATTTCCTGTCTTTGTGTACACCGCAGTCATATTTTAGATAAGATTAGATTTTGTATAAGTAAAAAACTTTACAAATGATACCTAGATATTTTAGTATGTAAATATACCTTGAAGCAAACATGAATATAAATAGCGAGAGAGTCAAATCAAATGCATCAATATTATTTTGTTTTAAAATTCACTTTGTTTATACTGTATAACATTACCTTCTCCTGAGACAGTCATTTCTCTAATACGTCCCTCAATTGGAAATTCCCTCCTTTTGGAATGAAATGAAAATGAAAATGAAATCGCTGTTCAAGGGCGTTGATGAATTGATTCACATGTCCTCTAAGAGCCGAGGTAGCTAGAGGCTGAGCACTCGGAGAAAATTTCACAGTACGGGAGCAACCCGGGTATGATTCCTGCTAGAACCAATGAAATTGTTAATTGCAATTTTAAGTGCTGATTTACCACATATTCTTCGATGACGGAAAACATCGTTGGAAAACCTGTATGTCCGATAAATATGAAACAAAATATTTCGACGTGCAAAGTTCGCCAACAAGTATTGGGGCAGCGTAGCGTGTCGGATACTTTCTTTCCCTAAATTCTTTCAGAAATGGGAAGGCCTGTGCCCAGCAAAGCGAAGTATAACTTTTTTTTAACATGTCTTTCAAATATTTTTATTCTTCATACATTTATAATACGGCTGCAGGAATCGGTCACTTAAAGCGTATTTGTTACAATGTGGCGACATCGGTTTTGGAAGTAATGGAGCGGTAATTCATTTCTATTACGGTTTCTGTTGCTCAGACCTTCTCTTGGTAATGACTCTCTTAAAGGACCTGGAGGCAGAATTATACTTCTTTTTAAGAGCACTGGTGTTTACATCGCGAAACGTTGATGCTTCAGCGCATGCTTTGTAGCACTCCTGCTATAGCGTGATGCTATTTTACAGGAGCGACCAAACCATGGCCGGGATCTGCCTCTAATGGGCACCACAGAGGGTGGAATAAAAAGTTCTATACCCTGAAGTACCAGATCAGTGACAGAATTAGCAACAACGCTGATATCGTCCGACAAGAAGCAAACCCACCTCTAATTCAAAAAAAAAAAGACGGCATTGTATCCCAATCGGTTGAAATATAGTACCAAACACGGTTATAGCCTGCAGAATGCAACTGTGACGTTATTGTGATTGGACATCCACTCCGGACAAGACAATGGTCTGACGAGCCTAGATACAGCCTTTCTCTATCATCTTTACTGAAATGTTCTATGGGCTACAGTATCCACTTACAACTAGGTGCAGTGTGTGCTTTTTTGTAATTTCCATTTCATTAAAAACTATAGGAAATGAGGAGTTTCGTCTTAGTCCTCAGGGACAACGCATCTTCGTTTTGATTATTAATCGAGGATAGACGTAGACTTATTGCCCACAGTATTTCCTTAGCATGAGGAGTTTGTATTTATTTGTATGATTAAGAGTTGTTTTACAGAGGCTGCTTAAGATGAGGAATATTATTAATTATGATTTTCTTTCTTTTATAGAAATACTAACATATTTATCATTGACTGCGGTAGATGACTTTTCTACAGGAGAAAATCCTAGTGTGTAAATAATTGTATTAGTAGTAGATTTGTATTCGCAATAATCTGTCAAAAAATTATTAGAAAATCGTATCGATGGTGTTAAAATACATAATCTGGATACGGGTGGAACATCTTAAACGATATCTTTCAATATTCCACCCACACCGCCCGGAGCACTGTCGATCAGATATCTTCACACTCGAGGCACGCCGTTCACAGATCCGTTACACGTCTTTCGTATCCGTAAACTCTCGAAAATTGCTCGCAATTATTACACCGTCAAATTGCAAATGTAACCAATAGTTTTTGTAGGTTAAAATATCAACCGAATTAAAATTCTATCAAAATTTGGGCTTTATACTTCTGTTGTTTGCCTCATTACTACTTATCTTCTATGACCAATGATCTTCAATCCCTAAGTTGCTAAGCATTACTTCAAAAGGATGGACATATTCATCACGCTTATTTGTCAGTCCCCAGGGTCTCCTCCATCAGTTATCATATTATTACATCTCATTTAAAATTAGTTTCTGTTATTCCACTATCCGACCACATATGCCGCAGGATTATTCTGACTGTACCTTCCTATGTTTGTATGTTGTCGTCAATATACGACAAATATAGTTCTTATAAGTTATAACTCACGTATAAATATAATTATTTCTCCCGAGCTAAATTTGAAATTTATGCACGTGTTTGTAACGATTTTGTATTAATTTTATTTTTATATTTTTAGTAACAAGTCAAAAAATTATAAAAGTACTAAGTATCTGGCGAGTTTCATAAACAGTTTTGTGTCCGGACGAAGAAAACTTAAAGCTTGTAATCATTCTAATATTGGACACGGAAAAACAATTTAAATCCAACGCGTTATATAATTTTCCTGGTATTTACGCATACCAGGATAATTATATTTTTATAAGGTGTCAAATTGTACTAAAATATATAAATATAATAAATACTGAATTATTTTACCTCTTTTTTCATTTTATAAATCGTTTAAAGTGAAACTACTTTTCGCGCGATGAGGGTACTTATAACTGTTCAAGGCCGCGTCATGATAATAATAATATGAGCGTAAGATTTTAGTGCGACGATTTTAAAGGAGACAATTTATTTCCCACCACAAATTTAAGGATTCTTAATGAAATGCATGTCGATTTATTCTTTATAATCTATAGATTACAATAGTATTATAGTTTCACTTCTGACATGCGTACTCTGTACACACGCTGTTTTTTGTTACATTTTAATCATACTTTTTGTTTTTACAATTCACATAATAAACTTTACCATGAGTTTCGGAGTTTTGATATGATTTCACATCAAAGTTTAGTTTTTGACTTTTTTATCTTCAAGTTTGTTATTCTTTCCGTTAAGAAACTTCATTTTCTGTTTACAAACAGATTTTCTATTCCGAATAGATTAAATCTGCAGTTTAATTAAATCGAACTTGTTGGACGACTATATTGTTTATCAGGCATAACAGCTGCAAGTTGCAATATGAGATGTTAGTTTTAAAGATTTGGTGCTAATAACGTAAATTATTATTAGTTTCCTGATAATAGACTAATTAATATTATATCGCTTTAGTTCTGCATTCGAGCTGATCGGATTGCTACGTCGAAAACAGGAAAATGTTCTCACGTATGCCTATAAACAAAAAGGCCGCCCTTTTGTCTTTCACTGTCGATATTTTATGAATTGGTAGGAAGTCGTTGCTGTGAAAGTTGGCCAAGCGTGCCAATAAAGTATTTAATCACATGTGTTTTTTTCCTTTTTATAACTTAATCTAAATCTTAAAAAATTGTGTAACATAAGACGTCCATACTGCAAAGTTTTTTACTAGAAACTGATATTAAAAAAATAGCATAATATGACTAAATTTATTCCTATTATTATTTATCTGTTGTTCTAATCATTACAAAAACTGCTGAATCAACATTAACGAAAATTTAATCAGATTCTAATTTGATAATTAAACATCTAAATCTAATGACAATCTGAACTTCTTTGTGGATCAACTACCATCACCGAAATTTTCTGAACGATGTTAAGTGATTATTGCCACCCATGAATAATTGAAACACTAGGAAAATAACAGCTGTGAGGATGTGAAAGGCCAGCAGGCCTTTTAAAAGGATTAGTAGGCTCTTTTCTTGAAGGTTGGTCTTAATTTGGATCTAAGTAATCTGTCTTGAAAATTCGCTGACAGTAGCCATCAATGTATTATTCTTTTCTAATTATGCGAGATAAAAATTAATTACAAACGAGCATATGCAAACATCTATACACTTATATCACTCAAATAGACATCTTACACTAGCAACCAACCTCGGTCGAGCCGACACACTCATGCTAAAACCATAATATTGCTGCAGCGTGGCTCTACCACGTATTATAAAGAAAACTCTCAAAACGTGTCTACGTAGTAGCTCACAAATTAGCAAAACTAGACTGAATGTTTGTAGTTTATGGAATTTTGTTATCATTAATTCCAATTTTAAGTTGAGCTGATCTTGTAGAAAGTACGAGAAACGCATATCACAACGGAAGTAGTTTTTTTTATGTCTTTACCGGCGAGTGTGAGTAGAGATATCGACAGTAGGTATGCGAGCGAAAAGTTAATAGAGGCGACACCATTTTAAATCCCGTTCTTTAACCGTACAGGTAGTAAGATAAGCATTTGTGCCTAAAATAATTATTTCCGCGCAATATTCTTTCACTATGACATGATTCAATTTTGAAAATGATAAAACTAGATAAGAAATGAAGACTAATAATTTTTTAACCAACCACTTAAATTAATTTCTTTGATCAAATTTTCCTAGTCATCTTTTACATTTTGTAAGTTCTTGAAACAAAAAATTGACAGCTGTGTTTATTAAAAAATATTAACATTCAATTAAATATATCTGATTTCGCACGACGCAAGTAAGACAAAATTCTATTTAATAGACCATATGCAGGTGAGGAGAGTATTCGGAGGAAAATTTGTTACACTTATAGCTTAGTACCCGGTTGACCGAGCTTTGCTCGGTATTTTTCGCTCGATTTTTTTTAATTCGTGTGTTTTGGAAATTATATTTAGATACAAATTACATAGTAATGAAATTCGAATAATATTTTTTGATCTTAGCGACATAATAGAAAAAACTGAACTGGTTATTTGAATAAAAAATCATGAGTGCAATTAGTTTAATTTAAGTTTTCGTGTTTTTAAAAAATACTAAAAAAAGGGCTCGAAAAAATAGATTTTATCAAAAAAGAAAGGAACTTGAAAAAAAAAATTAAAAAAGTCGGATCGGTCGGGACTCGAACCGGGGTTTTACGGCGGCCTTATACCAATTAAGCTATTTATAATCATAAACAATCTGTCAAAATTTACCTTCTTATTCTAACGATATTATAGCAGTTTTTCATTGCCTAAAAAGACGGACAAAAAGACATTTTCTAAAAATAAATCCTAGCTAGATCGATTTATTATCCCCGAAACTCCCTGGACACTAAATTTTATGAAAATCGTTGGAGCCTTTTCCGAGATTCCGATTATATATTTATATATATACAAGAATTGCTCGTTTAAAGGTATAGGATATGTATCATAATTTGGAGTTATGTGTTGTACGGATATTTAGTTTGTTTAATCATATTACCAGTGTTCAATTATTGCGCGGCACTAGAAATGAACTGTTCGACACTCTACAAATTGAAATTCTGTGGAATACCGACTGACTGGCTTAAACAAAATCAAGATTTCACGCATAAGAACCATTCATGATCAAGATTAATGACTAAGCTACGTCGTTGACATAAGGCAGCTAAATAATACACGTACATATATATGTCATGTTCAAGTCGAAAATGACATAAGCCCATACTCTGCGCAGAAGAAAATCCGCTTTCAATAGTAGTTTATGGTTCGGTCGGAACGTAATACCTATATGCGTGAGTTTTCGCAATAATTTTCAATCGGTAAAAAACTAGTAGTGCTTAATTAGAGAGGAGTTGTGTTGAAAAAATCCAATTTGCTTAATTATTACTACTAACTCAATCAAAATAGGAACACCACCATCAATCGGAAGTTTCAGATCTTTCTAGTATTTTCAAAGCACCTCTTACGAAACCGGAAAAATGCAGTGATGGGTTTTTACTCTTGTAAAGTTTTAAGAGCGCAAATTTGACTCCATTTCGTTTCTTCCTTTGTCTCGAATTGGTAGACGGATGTCATTTAAAATCAAAATTGAAATATTTTATCTTTGTACATCTAAAACTTATTCACATTATGTTTTGGAACAATTATTTTTTTATAGAAGGGGAGGTAAATGAGCATGCGGTTCACCTGATGGTAAATGTTGACTGCGGCCATTGAACAACTGCAACATCAGGAGAATCACATGTGCGTTGCCGGCCTTTTAAAAGATAATAGGCTCTTTTCTTAATTCAACGATTGTTTTGACGTTGAATCTTCTCAAGTGTTGATAATTTTCTAGTTCTTTACTTTACACTCACAAAATTAAATCTTTTGAATCATCATTTAACAACATGTGTTAGTAAAAAAAATGAGAATTCACCTTTTAATGTTATCAACTTGTGTTTTATTCATATATTTTAAATTTATTAAATTATCCACGTTCACCTTTTGTTCGCTTGAGTTTTTAATTCGACTCAAAATTACTAGATGATAGGATTGCTTTTATATTTAAAAACTCGTCTCGGTAGTATCAACGGAATTGTATACAACATCTAAATACTCTTTTTGGTTTGAATTAGGTGTAGGTAATACAAACGTATTGTTGGTAAATTAAATGGTAAAACTGCTCACATGGACTCATTTTTATGAACAACAGTCCGTCTTGGTGGGTATTTTTTACCAATTACTGCCACCAAATAACAGTAATTGCACTGTTGTGTTCCGGTCTGAAGGGAATAGAGACACAGTTACTTTAAGGACTGTGCGGCATTGTTACAGCCGATATACTCGTAAATCCTATTCCTGGGCACAAACCTTTTCTCATTCAGTGAGGTTTTCATTGAAAGAACGTGTCTATCGCGATGCCTCAATGCGTGTTGTGTGACTTCACAATTCATGCCGGTTTCCTCAGAATAATTCCCTGCACCGACGAGCATGTAGTAAATTAGGTTAAGGTTAATTGAATACTGTAAAATTTACAGCGAGCGCGTTTCAGATCTACCACAGCTCTTATTTTATGTCAGAAGTTTCTTAAATTTCATTTGCATCAAATGTAAAATATCCAAACTGGCAATAGAAAACAGTGACCAACGTCCTGCATCGATAATATGCTTACTATGCGTGTGAATTTTGGCTAGTACTACTTGAAATGTTAATAAGTCGACTGCTAGGAGCTCATGAAAAAGAAAGAGAGAAAGTATGATGCTAAGTTTAAAAATACTGTCTTCAAATATCTTCTAACAAAACTAAATTTTTGAAAACTACCAGCATTTTAAGTGCAAATTCTTTCCTTAAAATAAGTTTCTTAATAATTTTTAAGTTGTTTCACTTGCAAAGCACGCTGGAGTTTATTTTATTTCTTTAAAATACGTGTAGTGCAAAACTTCAGGAAGCATATCACACCGATCAATAGTCGGATCACTCCAATGGGACTGTGATACTTCATGGTTCATCAGGTCTCATCATCTTCATACGGCTATGAGTGAAGGGCCATGTTCTCCAGATCTACATGTCATCACAAAAAACACGCACTGATTGTTCATTCTTATTTCCAAGTTTTGAGATGTACGTGATGAGATCTGTCGTAATCTCCCTAACGGTATCCAGCTGAGTTAGTCCGTTGATTTACCTTACGGTCGAAGTGCTTTGTTTTCAGTAAAAGGATTTTCGGTTCTCTTCACTCACCCTACGAAACACAACAGCATTAAGCTGCTAATTTAAGCCGGTATTCTATGAGAATGTGATTCTTTCCCAATCATCCTGACCCATTCATGCAGCCATAATATTATAAGCAACCATAATATAGCTTTAGTGTGTCTTTACCACGTGTTTAATATATTTTGCTTGGTAAACATACGCGTATACTACTACCGGCTTAGGCGTGACGTGTACGTTATACATGACCTTTGTCTTGTTTACATTCATTTTATTTCATTTTTTATTCATTTTATTTCATTTTCATTTCATGATTTTGCCTTGGCATATGGTCTGACATAACTGGTTACTTCGCCTATGCGGATTCCAGATGTGAAGGATCATGCACCTTCCCTGTTGGACCTTCTCCTGACCTCTCACCCGGACGGATATTAGATTTCCGTCGACGCCCCTTTAGGCTCCTCAGACCATTATCTTGTCCGGAGTGTGCTGCCGCCATGTTTGGCACTATAGGTCAGCTCATTGGGATGGGATGCGTGATGATGCGATGGCGTGCTTTCTTTGCATCCTATCCGTGGGTTTGCTTCTCGCAGGGCGATCCCAACGTTGTTGCGGATTCTGTCGCTGCTGTGGTACTTCAGGGTATGGAACTTTTTATTCCTTCTTCTGTGGTGCCCATTGGAGGCAAATCTCAGCCATGGTTTGGTCGCTCATGTAAAATAGTATCATGCTATAAGCAGGAGTGCTACCAAGCCTGGGCTGACGCATCAACGTCCCGGAATGTAAAAACCAGCACTCTAAAAAAGAAGAATAATTCCGCCTCTAGGTCCTTCAAAAGAGTCATTGCCGAGGCAAAGTCGGAGCACATATGCAGAATTGGCGAGAAACTAGTTCGCCTTCCTTCTGGAACCCGTGCATTCTGGTCTCTTGCTAAGGCTGTCCAGGGGAATTTCTGTCAGCCATCTCTTCCATCTCTGCACAGGGAGGAAGACTCACTGGCCCATACCAAAAAGGAAAAAGCCGGTCTGCTAGGCTCTTTCTTTGCATCTAACTCGACTCTCGATGACGGGGGTAGTACGCTTCCGACCATTCCGCGGTGTGGGTGCTGCAGGCTAGAATTGCAGTTCACACAGCGCTCGTTTCGCAAAGCACTCCTCTCCCTGGATATCCATAAGTCGAGTGGGCCTGACGGAATCTCCCCAATTGTGCTGAGAACGTGTGCACTAGAGTTGGCACCGGTTTTAACGCGTCTTTTCCGGTACTCTTACTCCTTAAGCGTAGTCCCGAAATCATGGAAGACGGCTTAAGTCCACCCGATCCCTAAAAAAGGCGACCGCTTAGATCCGTCCAACTACAGGCCCATCGCCATCACCTCCTTGTTCTCCAAAATAATGGGGTCTATTGTTAAATGGCAGCTCATGAGGTACTCACTAATCAGCTGGTGATCCTCACCAGCTGATTAGTGATCGCCAATACGGTTTTCGCCGTGGTCGGTCAGCTGGTGATCTTCAAGTCTACCTAACTCACAGATGAGCGGAGGCAGTAGAGTCCAAGATGGAGGCATTGGCCGTTAGTTTGGACATTGCGAAGGCTTTCGATCAGTTTTGGCACAAAGCGCTTCCTTCGAAGCTCCCTTCCAGGATCACCAGCTTTCTTGCAGATCGGAGCACCAACGTAATTGTAGATGGTGCAAGCTCCGATTACAAGCCTATTAATGCTGGTGTTCCACAAGGCTGCGTGCTATAGACAACGCTGTTTCTTCTGCATATTGTGACGGCCCAATATTATTATTAATAATTAAATTCAATATAAAGGGGCATCAAAAATAGTCTTAATAGACCACAAACATAGTAAATTAAAGGCAAAAATATTGTCTTCAATAATAAATAAATTTATTATAAAAACTTGTAAAAATATTTAAAACATGATAAACAATAGAAATACAAGTCGAAAATACTATAAAAATAAAGATAAATAACGTTTATAACATAATTAGAAAATTTGTTAAAAATTGTCTAATTTGCGGAGTGAGTTCATGTATAAAAGAAAATTTTCCTAAGTTGTGGAAGATGTTCATGTATAGAAGTCTTGTATGGAGGAGCTGCCGGAGAATTAACTTGAGACCTGGGCCGATGACGTAATTGTCAATGTACGGTGTACAAAATAATGTGTCGTAATATTTTTTTATTTGAAATTTTTGAGATTTGCATGAAATTATTAATAAAAACAAAATAAAATGTTCTGGCAAGGGGTGAAGTAATAAGTGATATACTGTTGCCATTTTTATATATTTTAAATATTTATTTTTTATGATATATACAATATTATTTTTAGTTAACGCGTCAAGGAAGGACAAAGAAATAAACATACACACTTTCTCATTTATAATATTATTAATTTATTTATTATACACTTTATTGCAATATAAAAAGTGTTACTGATTCGTACACAATAAAAATACAAAGCATAATAGGCGACCTTTAAATTTAGATCTGCTTTTGCAGACGTTAAAATCTTTTTCAATGTTGGAATTTCTTTCCGTACTGTATAGAAACTGTTGACAAGGTTTCTTTTTCAATTTTGAGTACACAGATCAAAATTGTCGAGTTCAATTTTTTTGAGCTCTGTTTTCTTTTTTTCCTGGAGTTGATAGTTTAAGTTCTGGTCTTGCTTGAGCAGTACATGGTTCCGATACTACTGTGTCATCATCATTTTGGTCTTGAGACATTGACTGAACTTTTTTCGCCTCGTTTTTCATTCTTAGTAGTGTTGCCTTAGATATGCCTGTTGCTGCACAAGCCCTCTTTAAAGCTTGGTCCACAGGAATAAGAAACTTTTTATTTGATTTTTCATCTTCGAAAAATTTTAAAACTTTTAGAGCAAGTGTCCGTGCTTGGCTATGTATTGTCTTTCCTCCCATCTTTTTTTAAAAATAAAAAAGGCGGAGTAACACCTAAGCGTCACAAGAAAACAGCACAACATTACGTCCAAACTTAACAATAAAACAACGCAATTAACAACAAACAGATAAAATAACGTTCAAGTATAACAAAAACAAACAAAAGTCCAAACCAAACAACAAACAATTATCAAAAATATCGAACTAGAGTCGAGACGCGTATCCGTAACAAAAATGCTATCGGTACTGAGCGCGCACGGCCAGCGCGGGACGCGGTGCGGGAAGTCGGGAAGGGGGTCGCATTCCAGCGGAGTCTCAAGTTAATTCGTACGTGTTGCACATATATATGGGGTGGTGGGGAGCCCGACTGCTTGAAGTACTGTAGCACAATAATATAATAATAATAATAATATTCCACAACTATCACACAACGCCATCTAGTCCCAAGCTAAGCAGAGCTTGTGTTATGGGTTACTAGACAACTGATAAACATACTTATATATTTCTAAATACATAAATATTATAGATAAATTACACCCAGACACAGAACAAATGATCGTGCTCATCACACAAACATTTGTCCTGGGTGGGAATCGAACCCACGACCTGCGGCATAGCAGTCAGGGTCACTAACCACTAGACCAACAGGCCGGTCAAACAATGACTAGTCTTATATTAGGGACTTATGATATTAAACTCAATGATACAAAAGCAATACTATAGAAGGTCTCCATGATGAATTTGCATTACAATAGTGGGGTCGTGGGTTGAAGTCCTATATATTAATGACTTTCGAAAGTAAGGTCTATGATGCAAAAGCAATACTATAGAAGGTCTCTATGATGAATTTGCATTACAATAGTAGGGTCGTAGGTTCGAGTCCTATACATGAATTATTTATGAAAGTAAGGTCTATGATACAAAAGTAATACTATAGAAGGTCTCTATGATGAAAATAATAATAATAATATTCCACAACTATCACACAACGCCATCTAGTCCCAAGCTAAGCAGAGCTTGTGTTATGGGTTACTAGACAACTGATAAACATACTTATATATTTCTAAATACATAAATATTATAGATAAATTACACCCAGACACAGAACAAATGATCGTGCTCATCACACAAACATTTGTCCTGGGTGGGAATCGAACCCACGACCTGCGGCATAGCAGTCAGGGTCACTAACCACTAGACCAACAGGCCGGTCAAACAATGACTAGTCTTATATTAGGGACTTATGATATTAAACTCAATGATACAAAAGCAATACTATAGAAGGTCTCCATGATGAATTTGCATTACAATAGTGGGGTCGTGGGTTGAAGTCCTATATATTAATGACTTTCGAAAGTAAGGTCTATGATGCAAAAGCAATACTATAGAAGGTCTCTATGATGAATTTGCATTACAATAGTAGGGTCGTGGGTTCGAGTCCTATACATGAATGATTTATGAAAGTAAGGTCTATGATACAAAAGTAATACTATAGAAGGTCTCTATGATGAATTTGCATTACAATAGTAGAATCGAGGCTTGAAGTCCTGCATATTAATGACTTATGAAAGTAAGGTCTATGATACAAAAGCATTATTATAGAAGGTCTCCTTGATGCATTAGCACTATATGGGGTGGTCGGGTGACCGACTCCTCTTAGTACTGTTGCAAAATGACTAGTTCTTATTAGGGACTTGAAAAATGATTATTATGGGGGCGTGTATGCTGCTTCACGAGCAATTGGTCCGAGGTAAACTTGGGCTCGCTAACCGATACGCATTAGACATATCATCTTAGTGCCGGTGGTAAGCGGGTTTGTTGTAGCAATACGGCTTTCCCGTGGAAATCGCACACCCATACCGTTTGTGGGCGACGTCGTAGCGCGAGGCGATGTGACTATCTTTCGGATTGGGATGAGTGTGTTTGATTGCACTTTTAAGTGTAACAGACATACTCAACTTCATGTCTTAGTGCATTAGCGCTACCATACGTGGAGTTATGTTCACTGGCGTCTTAATATCGTGCTACTATGATGATACGGTGGTGATATTTTTTAGTTAATAACAATACAAACTTTGTTACCAAAGTCGATAGGGATCATGTAGGTGTGTTGTGAGGGGGCGCCATCCATTGCATTGATGATTACTGCTTCTTGCGGTAATGCATCTTGTGATGGATATGCAGGTGTGCTGCGCCTGATTCGACGCATTCTTGTGGTTCTGGTCGATGGATGTATGCGGGTGGTGATGTCTGCTGATATGTATGAGGGACCATGGGATGGTGTAAGCCCGACGATAGTCGTATTGATGCTTGTTGCGTTCTGCAGCATTGCGTCTCTGCGATGGTTGTTTGGTGGGACGCTATTCTCAATGGCGCTCTCCGCGACTTAATTTGACTCACACCTAAGTAGCTTTGCCCATGTCGGGCCCCTTCATTACGGGGATGCAGACTGTCTGCCCTCCACGATGTTTTATATAACAACATAATAATATATCTCTGTAACTTTCCCAGCTTTGAATGATTGAAGGCAACTTATTGGTGGGTGAGACAAACATGATCGAAAATGCGTTTACTCAACGTCAGTGACACAAAACCTTGCTGATGGCAAATTATTGTTAACAACTTATAACTGCCTTTTCGCTATATCTGCCGTTGTATTGGTTGGAGGAGCGTATGTGTCGACCTCATGCGGGTGGTAGCTGGCGGGAGAATCTGAGGAGACTCTCAAGGCTGCGGCTGAAAGCCGCACAACGTGGGACCCCATTCCCTTGAGGTGAACGGTAGACTCATGACACACTCTGCGGCTAGTAGCCGTGCTGATCATTCAACTGGTGGTGATGCCATACACTAAAATACATACATTGTACCCAGAATATATAACAAAATAAAATGGTTAAAAGAAACGCCTCCAAATAAAAATAAAAAATAAATTAAGCAAAAATTTATTAAAATCCTCTCTGAAAAGGACATTATTAGCAGAGCTATAACACATACATTGTTGCATACTTTTGTTAATCGTTTTTTATGTTTGATTTATTTGATTTGTGTATTGCTGTTGTTGTTTATTTTTTAGTTTAATAATGTCTAAATATTGTGAAATTGTAGTAAGGTAAGGTTATATTTTTTTTGTAGTAATTAATTGTGTTTTTGTAGGTGATGGTGCATAATGATATTATATAGTTTTAAGAGCGTGTACTCGCCGACAAACTGATTGCAGTTTGGCGAGATAATAGTAAAAATAATGTACTTACATTTGAATGAATAAATAAATAAAAAAAAAACTTGCATCACGTCTGCAGGATCGCTGGTCTGGCAGGTGGTGGCGCTCACGGAGGGTTTACGGCCAGTGTGCCTATTTGCCTAAACCGTGAGACGTACATTCACATTGGCTAGATTCGTTCGTATTCTGTATGGCGTTTACACGCATTGACATGCGCGACTTCGGTCGATGTTTGTGCTTACGCACTAACAAGGGGCCAAGCCTCTTTTACTGGTTCGCCAGTTATTTTGCTGTGGACTACACGCCAGTTGTTTTGGAGTACATCAAAATGGTTGGCGCTCACCGTGCACGGCGTGTCTGGGGTCGTGTGCCTCCCCTACATTTTTTTATATAAATGAAGGAGAGCGAAGCCCTTGTATCGGGTATTTTTTATAAATATTTTGTAAGGATTTTCCAAGCGGGAAGGGATAATTGATACAAGTGGAATACGACATTTTGTGTTCTTAACCTTTTTCGAGACTTGTGTTCGTGAACGAAGTTCACTTAGCTTATAAGGCACTACCAACAATTGCTTTAGTGAATTTTCATTCTTTCAAAAGACACCTAAAAGAACCAAGTTACTAAACAAACACAACGTAAATAAGGGTTCTAACTAAGACGATCACGCCAAAATTTTACAAACGGCTTATTACTAAACCTTTACAAAGATCATTTAGGAACATATATATAATATTATTGAAAAAGGGTAAATTTATTATATATAATATATTTAATATTTAATATATTTATTATTATGAGAGGGGGGAAGCGTTACAATATCAATGATATGTTGCAAACCCGTAACATTCATTGCTATGCATATGACAGCACTGGTGATGCTCTGTACACCGGCCGTGCCAATATTTCTCGGGAAAACGTCTCCGAGTACCGGGACAAACTTGTGTCTGAAGTCGAGTCTCTGCTGAACAGAGTCTCGAATTGGGGGCGACTAAATCTAGTCCAGTTTACCCCCAGAAGACACAAGTTTGCGCGTTAACCGCAAAAAAGAACCCCTTTGTCGTATCTCTTCAGTTTCATGGCACTCCCCCTATTGCCTCAGCCAGTATCGGAATCCTCGGCGTCGACATATCGAGTGGCGTGCAGTTTCGTGGTCACTTGGAAGAGAAGGCCAAATTGGCCTCTAAAAAGTTTGGCGTGCTCAGCAGAGCGGAACAGTATTTCATGCCGGTTCACCTCCTGCAACTTTACAAGGCGCAGGTTCGGCCGCACATGGAATACTGTTCCCATCTTTGGGCTGGGGCTCCCCAGTACTAGCTCCTTCCACTTGACTTACTTCAAGAAATATGAGTTAAAGATAGATAAATAGAATTGTTCCGAATCATGTGTATGAGAAATTATACTTTACTTTTATAATGCGATTGGCTGTCTCAGGCTTTTATGGCTAAGCCGTTGAATCTATTTTGATAATATTGAGAGTTTAATGCCTGGTTAAGTCAAAAAGTGATATCACAGCTAATTAAGCTGTAAAGACCACTTTAATTTAGTCGTTATTAGCCATTAAACCACCAAATTGCATAAAACTGTGAAATGGGTATAAAACTTTTTACAGGAAATGCTAAGCATATAGCTGGAAAGAATAAAAAGGCTAGGTTTTCTTTTTTCCTCAAAGTTATAACGTGGTATGACTAAATTCCACACAGACAAAAACGTATTCGTATTTCAATTGTATTTTTGTATTTTGTATACTTCTTTCAATTAGTATGTCTTTATTATTTATTATCTTTGAAACGTTTTGACCAGTTCATTTACGTTAGTTAACATCCACAAATTGCAGTTGGTTGTCATGAATACAAAACTAACTAAAACTAAATATCGGTCTATTAAGAAGGTACTTATTTCAACAGCATTTACGGAATATTAAAATGTATTCAAAGTTATGGAATAGTAACATTTATAGCTTACTATATCTACTAGGCCTACTAGGCCGTAACAATTCAACCCATTCATAAACATTAATCGATCGAGTGTGTATGTCTACTATTTATTCTTTAAGTCCGGATCTCCAGGCAAACTGCAAAATAGGTTTATGGAAATTAAAACTATCAAAAAAGTACCAATAGTAGTAATTAGTACAGTATTGGTAAAGGCAAAGGCACAAGGCAAGCGCGAAATCGGATGAAAAAGTATGAACATACATATTTCTTTACTTTTAACACAAAATGGGTCTACCCAATCCTTTGTGAGTTGTGAGGCTTGAGGTAATTATTTAGTATATAGTAATGAAGAAGATTGAATCTAAAAACTTTATTGTAAATTTTTAATGTTATCCTATATAGGGAATAAATTTACAATTCAATAAAAAATGTTAAAATTGAGTTTATTCGAAGTTCATCAAATTAAGTTTTTTCTGTTTAGCTTTTCATTAACCTTTAAATTCTGACGTGGTTTAACCAGGTCATAGATGGTGACGTGACGTGTCTCAGACGGCTACAGAAATAATTAATAATTAGTATGATTATGTACTTATAACCACATTATTTATTTAGTATATGTTCCATCTATTATTTATTTATTAAGATTGTATGAGAAAACAATAAAATATTCATATAAAATCAACATTTATTTCGTACAAATTAGGTAACATATATTTGGCATTCGTATAGACAATTCGTTATAATTTGGCCATACTAAACTATATAAATATTTTTTGGCAAATTTGTTCTACTATAAAATAACAGCCATTATTATAACATTAATTATTTAATTGAAAATCATCCCATCAATTGTAAATATTTTAGAATAAATCATTTATTTTCTACGCATTCGATGCATACTGTTGTAATAGTGGGGATAAGCGGTCCACTATTAACAGACTCCGAGTGGTCTAGTGGCGGAGAAATGAAACTACTATTTACGTGCAAACGACTGGTGTATCGAGTATTGAATACGAAATATGGAATGAATTTTACGTCGACCCAGCGAATATTTATATGTCCGGCTACGTCGTCAGTTAACCAATAGTAACAATTTTTATTTGCCTAGCCAATTACAGTACATACATTATGACCAATAAAGATTATTAAAAATACAACTATTATGTTACGTTCCATTTGCCGGCGAGAGAATCGTGTTATCTTCTCGTATCTACGTCGCTGGACTGGGCTATAAAAGTTGTGCAGGCCGATGCGCCCTCCTTTCTGCCAAGGAGGGTCGCGTTCGATCTAACTAGAGATCTCTAATCCGTTTAGAGATCTCTAGTTAGATCGTTAAGCCAGTTCCTAAAAGGTTGGGTTTAGTGGGTAAAAGTCACCACATAACCACGCAGCCGGCTGCGTGGTATGCTATGAGCATTCCCAACCTCCCTCCCCCGCTTTCCGGAGGGTTGCCCATATTTGCTTCCGGCGCAAAAAAAAAGCGCGCGCGCGTAGTCGGCGAGCGGCGGCGGCGTGGCACACAGCTCCTGAACAGGAAGAGGAAGCGAGCTGTGGCATTGAAGAAACGACTTCAAAATGGTGGAAGGATACAAAATGATAGCGGCCTGTGAAGACGATTTGGCGCTGAATGATATTTGCGGCTGTTTCTTGTTTCTTTATTAGAAAGTTAAATATATACGTCAAATTATCTCGCATCAATGTGCAGCCCGCAGTATCTCAGTAGCCGGGGATAGTTAGGAAATAAATTAATGTTTTCTTCACCTTCTGTGTTATGGTAGCAGCAGGGTTTATATTATTTATTGCCGATTAGCTTTATACGGTCCATCGTATTGTGACGGCTCAATATTATTATTAATAATAAAATTCAATATAAAGGGGCGTCAAAATAGTTTTAAAAGATATATATTAAGCAATAAGTTAAATTAATAAACATAAAGTTAATATATATTTCAGACATTATCCCAATAACATAGCAAATTAAAGGCAAAATTATTGTTTCTCGTAATAAGTAAATTTATTATAAAAACTTGTAAAAATATTTAAAATAAGATAAATAATAGAAATACAAGTCAAAAAATAATATGAAATTAAGTTAAATAACGTTTATAAGATAATTAGAAAATTTGTTAAAAATTGTTTAAGTCATGGGAGGTGTTCGTGTATAAAAGAAAATTTTTCTAAGTTGTGGAAGGAGTTCACGTATAGATGAAATTTTCTAAGTTGTTGAACGAGTTCATGTATTAAAGAAAATTTTCCTAAGTTATGGAAGGTGTTCACGTATAGACGTCTTATATGGATGAGGTGCCGGAGATACATACCTGCAGTTGTACATATATATGGGGTGGTCGGGAGCCTGACTGCCTGAAGTACTGTAGCACAATGATAGTCCTATATTAGGGACTTATGATATTAAACTCAATGATACAAAAGCAATACTATAGAAGGTCTCCATGATGAATTTGCATTACAATAGTAGGGTCGTGGGTTCGAACCCTATATATGAATGACTTATGAAAGTGAGGTCTATGATTCAAAAGCAATACTATAGAAGGTCTCCATGATGAATTTGCATTACAATAGTAGGGTCGTGGGTTCGAACCCTATATATGAATGACTTATGAAAGTGAGGTCATTGATTCAAAAGCAATACTATAGAAGGTCTCTGTGATTAATATGCATTACAATAGTAGGGTCGTGGGTTCGAATCCTATATAGGAATGACTTATGAAAGTAAGGTCTATGATTCAAAAGCAATACTATAGAAGGTCTCTATGATTAATATGCATTACAATAGTAGGGTCGTGGGTTCGAATCCTATATAGGAATGACTTATGAAAGTAAGGTCTATGATTCAAAAGCAATACTATAGAAGGTCTCTATGATTAATATGCATTACAATAGTAGGGTCGTGGGTTCGAATCCTATATATGAATGACTTATGAAAGTAAGGTCTATGATACAAAAGCAATATTATAGGAGGTCTTCTTGATGCATAAGCATTGTATGGGGTGGTCGGGTGACTGACTGCTCCTAGTGCTGTAGCAAAATGACAAGTCCTTATTAGGGACTTGAAAAGGAATATTATGGTGGCGTGTGTGCTGCTTCACGAGAAATTGGTCCGAGGTAAACTTGGACTCGCTAACCGATGTGTCCTAGACATATCATCTTAGTGTCGGTGGTAGCGGGTTTGTTGTAGCAATATGGCTTTCCCGTGGACATCGCACACCCATACCGTTTGTGGACGGCGTAGTAGCGCATAGCGAAGCGTCGTCTATATTTCGGATTGGGATGATGAGTGTGTTTGGTAGCACTTTTAAGTGTAACAGGCATACTCAACTTCATGTCTTAGTGCATTAGCGCTATGATACGTGAAGTTTTGTCCACTGGCGTCTTAGTAGCGTGCTACTATGATACGTTGGTGCAGTTTTATATAACAACAATCTTAGTGCCGGTGGTAAGCGGGTTTGTTGTAGCAATACGGCTTTCCCGTGGACATCGCACACCCATACCGTTTGTGGGCGACGTCGTTGCGCATAGCGATGTGTCGTCTATATTTCGGATTGGGATGATGAGTGTGTTTGGTAGCACTTTTAAGTGTAACAGGCATACTCAACTTCATGTCTTAGTGCATTAGCGCTATGATACGTGAAGTTTTGTCCACTGGCGTCTTAGTAGCGTGCTACTATGATACGTTGGTGCAGTTTTATATAACAACAATCTTAGTGCCGGTGGTAAGTGGGTTTGTTGTAGCAATACGGCTTTCCTGTGGACATCGCACAACCATACCGTTTGTGGGCGGCGTAGTAGCGCATAGCGAAGCGTCGTCTATATTTCGGATGGGGATGATGAGTGTGTTTGGTAGCACTTTTAAGTGTAACAGGCATACTCAGCTTCATGTCTTAGTGCATTAGCGCTATGATACGAGGAGTTTTGTTCATTGACGTTTTAGTAGCGTGCTACTATGATACGTTAGTGATATTTTTTATATAACAACAATACTAACTTTGTTGCCAAAGTCGATAGGAGTCATGTGGGTGTGTTGTGAGGGTGCGCCGCCCGTATGATAGTTGCATTGATGCTTACTGCTACTTGCGGTATTGCGTCTTGTGATGGATCTGTGGGTGTGCTGCGCCTGATTCGACGCATTCTTGTGGTTCTGGTCGATGGAGGTATACAATTAACATCTTAGTGCTGGTGGTAAGCGGGTTTGTTGTAGCAATACGGCTTTCCCGTGGACATCGCACACCCATACCGTTTGTGGGCGACGTCGTTGCGCATAGCGATGTGTCGTCTATCTTTCGGATGGGCATGATGAGTGTGTTTGGTAGCACTTTTAAGTGTAACAGGCATACTCAGCTTCATGTCTTAGTGCATTAGCGCAATGATACGTGGAGTTTTGTTCATTGACGTCTTAGTAGCGTGCTACTATGATACGTTGGTGATATTTTTATATAACAACAATACTAACTTTGTTGCCAAAGTCGATAGGAGTCATGTGGGTGTGTTGTGAGGGTGCGCCGCCCGTATGATAGTTGCATTGATGCTTACTGCTACTTGCGGTATTGCGTCTTGTGATGGATCTGCGGGTGTGCTGCGCCTGATTCGACGCATTCCTGTTGTTCTGGTCGATGGAGATGTACAATTAACATCTTAGTGTCGGTGGTAAGCGGGTTTGTTGTAGCAATACGGCTTTCCCGTGGACATCGCACACCCATACCGTTTGTGGGCGACGTCGTTGCGCATAGCGATGTGTCGTCTATATTTCGGATTGGGATGATGAGTGTGTTTGGTAGCACTTTTAAGTGTAACAGGCATACTCAGCTTCATGTCTTAGTGCATTAGCGCTATGATACGTGGAGTTTTGTTCATTGACGTCTTAGTAGCGTGCTACTATGATACGTTGGTGATATTTTTATATAACAACAATACTAACTTTGTTGCCAAAGTCGATAGGAGTCATGTGGGTGTGTTGTGAGGGTGCGCCGCCCGTATGATAGTTGCATTGATGCTTACTGCTACTTGCGGTATTGCGTCTTGTGATGGATCTGCGGGTGTGCTGCGCCTGATTCGACGCATTCCTGTTGTTCTGGTCGATGGAGGTGTACAATTAACATCTTAGTGTCGGTGGTAAGAGGGTTTGTTGTAGCAATACGGCTTTCCCGTGGACATCGCACACCCATACCGTTTGTTGGCGGCGTCGTAGCGTATAGCGATGCGTCGTCTATCTTTCGGATGGGGATGTTGAGTGTGTTTGGTAGCACTTTTAAGTGTAACAGGCATAATCAGCTTCATGTCTTAGTGCATTAGCACTATGATACGTGGAGTTTTGTTCATTGGCGTCTTAGTAGCGTGCTACTATGACACGTTGGTGATATTTTTTATATAACAACAATACCAACTTTGTTACCAAAGTCGATAGGAGTCATGTGGGTGTGTTGTGAGGGTGCGCCATCCGTATGATAGTTGCATTGATGCTTACTGCTACTGGCGGTATTGCGTCTTGTGATGGATCTACGGGTGTGCTGCGCCTGATTCGACGCTCTCTGTGGTTCTGGTCGATGGAGGTATACGGGTGGTGATGTCTGCTGGGATGTATGGGGGACCTTGGAATGGTGTAAGCCCGACGATAGTCGTATTGATGCTTGTTGCGTTCTGCAGCATTGCGTCTCTGCGATGGTTGTTTGGTGGGACGCTATTTTCAATGGCGCTCTCTGCGTCTTGGTTTGATTCACACCTAAGTAGCTTTGCCCAAGTCGGGTCCCTTCATTGCGGGACTGCAGACTGTCTGCCCTCCACGATGTTTTATATAACAACATAATATTATATCTCTGTAACTTTCCCACCTTTGAATGATTGAAGACAACTTGTTGGTGGGTGAGACAAACATGATCGAAAATGCATTTACTCAACGTCAGTGACACAAACCCTTTCTGATGGCGAATTATTACTCTTATCTTATAACTGCCTTTTGACTATATCTGCCGTTGTATTGGTTGGTGGAGCATATGTGTCGACCTCATGCGGGTGGTAGCTGGCGGGAGGATCTGAGGAGACTCTCAAGGCTGCGGCCGAAAGCCGCACAACGTGGGACCCCATTCCCTTGAGGTGAGCAGTAGTCTTATGACACGCTCTGCGGCTAGTAGCCGTGCTGATCATGCAATTGGTGGTGATGCCATACACTTACATCACGTCTGCAGGAGCGGCGGTCTGGCAGGTGGTGGCGCTCACGGAGGGTTTACGGCCAGTGTGCCTATTTGCCTAAACCGTGTGACGTACATTTACTGTGGCTGGATTCGTTCGTATTCTGTATGGCGTCTACACGCATTGACATGCGCGACTTCGATCGATGTTTGTGCTTACGCACTAACAAGGGGCCAAGCCTCTTTTACTGGTTCGCCAGTTATTTTGCTGTGGACTACGGTCCAGTTCCCGAATTAGCGTTCCCTTCGGGGGGAGTGCATCAAAATGGTTGGCACTCACCGTGCACGGCGTGTGTGGGGCCGTGTACCTCCCCTACATTTTTTTTAAATAAATGTAGGAGAGCGAAGCCCTTGTATCGGGTATTTTGTATAAATATATTTTGAGCCTTTTCCGAGTGGGAAGGGATAAATAATAATAAATTAATAATGTAAACCTGATACAAGTGGAATAGGGACGTTTTATGTTCTTAACCTTTTTCGAGCCCTGTCTTCGTGAACGGGGTTCACTTAGCTTATAAGGCACTACCAACAGCTTTCAATTGCTCTAGTGAATATTCATTCTTCCAAACGACACCTAAAAGAACTAAGTTACTAAACAAACACAACGTAAATAATGGTCCTAACTAAGACGATCACGCCAAATTATTACAAACGGCCTATTATTAAACCTTTAGAAAGATCAAAACATAATTTATTAATCCTGGTCTCATATATGTAATGTTATTGAAAAGGGGATATTTTTAATATTAAAAAAAATTTTATACAGAGGGGGGGGGGATCGTTATAGTATGTAGGTTGAAATTGTTTTTTCACTTAGTCGTTTCTTACAAAAACTTGCTTGAATTACTTACAGAAGCTTTGAGCGCGGCGACTTCGAATGATAGCTTCCGAATTTCTTCGAGAAGAAACTGGGTATCATTGGCCTTTGTTGAAGTGTTTTCGTTCATCGATATGTGTGAGCTACTACTGTTTTCGATCATCTTGTCCACCAGGAGTTCGTCGAGCTTTGTCTGCGTGCTGAATATTTCGCTGACTGCTAGTACCGATCGAACATGTGGTGGTAGGTGGTTTACCCACATAAGCCGTAGCGTTGAACCTGGTACTTTATCTTGCGCCAAAGTACGCATTTTGCGTAGGAGTTGTGTGGGCTTCTGGTCTCCAAGTTCTATTTCTGATAGAAGTTTCTGTAACTGGCGACTGTCGGATTCTTCATATGTAGAGATCAGACGATCCTTCATTGAATTACACTGGTCGATTGCCGGTGGGTTGTACAACAGGTCCGAAATTTGTTCGATGTCTTGTTTCTCAAGTTGGGCGATCACCATCGGTGCTACTTGCGCTTAGCTCTTCTTTAAAGTATTCATTGCGGGTTAAACTGACGAACCAAAGTCGTTGTTTGTCTCTCTAAAACGGTGGTATTCTCAACGATAGAGATATACCGGCGATTTATTGTTCCTTTACCAGGTTTGATGTATATGTGTCGGATTTCTTCGCCTCTTGCTCCATAATGACGGCTTGATTACACTGATTTTATATTTACTGAATTCTTCCTTCTCGATGTTCGTAACAGGATCTTCTTACTAGGTGTTCGTAACGGGGTCCTCCTTCTATATTTGTTTTATGTATTGTTTTTGTATTTGTTGTATTTGTATTATATATTTGAGGGTGACATCATCATCCTAGAATACCCCACCCATTCGCTCCGGAGCAGATATTGTCTGCAGTCTCCATATCCTGCAATCCAGCTAGCTTCACAAGGTTCATTGCAGCACTGGAATAATAATGCTTCCTGTTCCTTCAAGCTACTATCTGCGCTATACAGTGTTTGGTACGGCTCAGAGCCTTACTGCTCGCCTCTGCTTCACGGCACTCTCGCAGATTACTTGCCTTCTTCTCGACTCACCGCAGACTACAAGGCAATCTCCTGGCACTTGCACGATCGTCAGCAACGAGGCTGCATTAGCGACCTGCGGTCTGAGCAGGGGGGTGATGTGGCAGCGCTGTCGTCGCATCGCAAGTGAAACACACTGAAGCCTAAATCACGCTATCAATATTTCGAATTATAAACAGTATATATAAAACATCTCCGAACCATCACATGGAGTGTTGGCCGCTCCCCGGGCAGAACACCTTGGGCGGGAGATCTCCCTTTTCCTTCTACGGTCACTGCATATTGATATTATTGCGTATTGATGCGAGATAATTTGACGTATATATTTAATGTTCTAATAAAGAAACAAGAAACATCCGCAAATATCATTCAGCGCCACATCGTCTTCACACGCTGCTATCGTTATGTATCCGTCGACCTTTTTGAAGCCGTTTCTTCAATGCCACAGCTCGCTTCTTCTTGCTGTTCTGGAGCTGTGTCCCACGCCGCCGCCACTCGCCGACTACATGCGCGTTTTTTTTTTTGCGCCCTAAGCAATTGGAAAAGGCCTACCCTTTATGTAGGGAGGCGGAAAATGCATTACGTATACCACGACAGCCGGTCTATCATGGTTATGAGGGACTCACTGCCTACCGGGGGAACCTAAGTGATACCCTCTAAAACCACCTTTGGTGACTGGCAACCAACTGTTTAAGCTTCTTTTGCCGTATCGGAAGCGACCCTCTTTTGAGAAAAGAGGGCGCAGGCGGCTACGAGCCGCTGAGGGAGTGCCTACGAAGGCAAATTAATTACAAATAATTTAATTAGAGTTGGCCTGAGCCGCCAGGAGCCAGTTCAGGTCGTTTGACAGATTATTAGGCGGGTCCGAGTGAGAGTTTCTCGGCCTGCGGACTCGATAGCGAGAGGGGTGTGGAGCTGCGTAAGTAGCTGCCTCACGAATAAGATGATTGGAGTGCGACTCTGAGGGTTTGAAGAAGTTCTCAGAGAGTTTTTTAAGAAATTGTTGAATTGTAGGGAGCTCTAGGTCCCGATGAAGGTCGGCATTACGGACGTACGAAGGTGCGTTCGCAGCTCGATGACAGAAAAGGTTTTGAACTATTTTGAGTTCATTAATAATTTAAGGGTCAGCGTGGGCAAAAATGGGGCCCGCGTAGGACATGACTGGTCATATATAGACCTTATAAAGAGTACACTTGTTTCTGAGAGACATTTTACTGTGTCGGCCCAACATACTGTTGAGCCTACTCAGGTAAAAACGTGCGTGAAGGGTTACTCTTTTGACGTGGGGCCTGAAAGTGAGCCTTGTGTCTAGAATGACACCTAAATATTTGGCAGACGTATGCCAGGGGACGCCGAAGAACGCCAAACCATCGACAAAGAAACCTAAGGCGCCAAAACCGAAGAAGGCGGCAACACCCAAATAGAAGCCTTCCGCGGCAGCATCCAAGAAGGCAGCCGCTGCTAAAAATTAAGGTCCGCTATGTGTCACCGCCTTCCGTCGCTATAACCACCACCGCTGCGTATCTACGTGAAGTGTGTTCAACGACGCCGACGATCCGGCAGGCATGAAGGTAGGCTGGGCTGACAGCAGCAAGACGGGAGAAGGATTCCCCGCGCGGGTGAACGCAAGCGCCTCGTAGCGCCGTGGCACCGGAGCCCATTTATTTTTTATAATTAAAATTTATAGAATAAGGTTATGTAATTTAATACAATACGAAAAATTTATTATTTCATAAAACGCAACATATTTGATTATCGAACAAATCAAATAATCATTTTATTAATTCTGGACTTTTTTGTTTTTTTAGATATTACCCCTACACTAAGAGTTTTGTCTGTATCGTGGAGGCAGTTTACAAACATAAACTGCATAAGGACAAACATCCAGAACCGAAACAATTATTTGTAGACCATACAAATACTTGTTTTGAGAGGGATTCGAACCCGCGGCCCCCAGCGCAGCAACTTATCGCTAAGCCACTGCGCCACGGAGCTTGTTTATTTTATCATTTTTGTACAATATTATGCTGGGGCTGCACTAACGAGAAGTGCCGTTAATTATCGCGTTGATGAACGTTGAATGTAGGTGTGACCATGACTGAACGCGTTAATTTAACAATGACATTAACGATGTCGTTTGACGATGACTCAAGTGGCAGTACATCAAACAGATAAACGCACAAAATAACGCGTTGAAGCGGCTACACTACGTTTGTGTGACTGTGCACGATGAGCGCAACAGGGTTGCAGGTATGGCTATTATGGAGCTGAATAACAAAAAATTATTACGTTTCTTAAGATTCTGCAAAAAGACCCATGTTTGTGGGATCCGAGACTCAAAAGTTTTAAGAATCGTACAGCGCAAAATGATGCTGCACGATGAATTATCCAATTATTATATTTTAATACAACTATCAAAGAATTAGAAAGATGAAAGAAAACCTAATGGGTTTTTACAGAACCATTTTTAACAAATATAAAATGTCTTAAAGGAACATTAACGTCAAATTTACCGCCGCGGCATTGAAATTTAATGACGTGGAGTGTTTAAGTGTAGCAAACCTTATCGCGTTAAATTTAAAGCAATACTTGCTGCGTCTTTAGGCATTGACGTTTCCAGTTAGTGTAGCAGCATTAGCGCGTTCGGTCAATGCTCGACGCAAGGGCGGGATGACACCCATGGCCGCCCGGTAGGCTAAGCGTAAAAATATAAATATCGTCGATATTTTTTCAATTAAAAGTTTTAATTTTTTATTTTGTTTAATCTACTACTACCCAATCTTCTGTATTTTATTTTATTGTATTAATATTTCCCCAGTTTATTTATTTGCTTATTATCCTAAAAAGAAATGTTATTTTGTATAGTATATCTCTGTGGTATTAAAATTACTATAATCTACATAACTGTTTTACTGTGTGTTTTGGCGGGAACTTGACCATCGACGGACTTTTGCTTCTGTTTTATCGCTTAAACCATGGGTGGAAGTCGATTTTGATTCGTTAAAGTGATGTGATTTTGTGATGTAAGTGTCTGCGCGTGTAAACTTTTGGAGAACGACGAAACAAGTGATTCGATGGTAATATAAACCTCAAGTTATTTTGATCAGTTAGGCGTCTTATGAACTTGAGTTACTGTCGTCATCGACTGTCTGCTGGGTAGACAGTTTAATCCCGTTCTATCTATTAAATATTTGATTTATTTAGCTACATCATAATAAAACAGCGAGTATTTTTGAAAACTCTTACGGAAAAATATTGGTACACATAATCGTCTTATTTAAATTAAACAATAATTAAAAGGAATTATAATCTAACATTTTCACTCATTTATAATTTAATTTGCTTAATAAATATAACAAATGAACTAAGCTAAAATAACTTAAAATGGTTTTTTTTTAATAAAGCAGAAATATCAATATTTTTTCGATTTATAAATCTCCGATATTGACTTACCTTATATTATTTATATATTTATAATTATATATATATATATATTTATTTATATATTTATTATATATTTATAATTATCGAAATATCAAAAATACAATATTTAAAAAAATATCACAGTCCTAGTTTGGACTGATCATATGAACTGACCGTGGCCACCATATGAGTGCTAGGATAGTATCGTGGTTATGTCCTTGTGGTGATCCTTCTGGTGCACTCTAGGAAGATGGTGTTGTTGAGAGGTTGATCTGTTTTACACTTATTTATTTATTTAAAAACTTACACGTAACACCTTAAGCTAAAGGGTACATAGGGCGGACTTAATGCCATGTGGCATTCTCTGCCAGTCAACCCTGGGTGCCAAGGACAATTGTTGGCAGGTGCGAACATTATACGAGTACGTAAATAAGTGCATATACATTAAAATATACATATATGCAAAATACATACAAACACATTACATTTAAATATACACACATATTGTATAAATATAAGTACAACTGTCTGTGTTTTGAGAGTTGAGATTAGTTAGTTATATGATAAAAACTTAAATAACTAAAATAATAATTAAAATTATAATATTTACGAATAAAACTAATTATATATACAATATAAAAGAAGAAACTATAATATAGAAAACCTAAAACTAAAAATTTAAATCGTCAAAAAGACCTGCTCCCCGTGGTATAGTGCCAAGAACGCTGGCTGCGTTTCCTCGCTGAATAGCTATACTTAGCCTTTGAGCGAGGAAAGAACCAGCCCTCTTATCACCAGCAGCGACGACCAGTCGTGGATACAGTTCCTTTAGAAACGTCATTGCACGTGGACCCCACGGACCAATAGTCTCTACAGCAAATGGCACAAATATGTAGTCATTTCTCAAAGACTCATATTTGCGCCATTTACTAGATTCGGCTGCCTCTGATGCCGCCCCGGCTCTAAAACAGGTACCCTTGAGATGAGAGGCCGCCAAAGTGTCAACGCAAGTAGCATCCCACACTAGGGCTTTACCTCTCTCCCAAGGGACCAAAGTCATACCGTCGGGTCTCCTGCCATCGTCTCTAAATATCCCGCAAGGCTCTAAAACCGAGGGGATATTTATAGAGACAAGAGCCCTTCGGATGATTTCGTTCAAAGAACCGTGACGGGAAAACCTACCTGCAAATTGTCGTGAAGCGACAATAAAAAAACTAAAGAACCTAACTTAACTACAACGAAAACAACCAAAATAAAATAAATTATTTAAAAATTTGAAAATTTTTACAGTTTCTTTTATAAAAAAGGGATGAAGGTGATGATGGGATGTAATGAAAATAGTGATTTACAATATTATTAAAAAAAATAACAAAAATAAAGATACTGCAACGAAGTATGCACAGGCTATGCCTATGATAGGTGCACAGCTCCTGCTCTAGGTACACGCAGAATCTGGAGAAAGCACACGCAGCGTCTGGAGAAGGTACATGCAGCGCTTGGAGTAGACACACACAGCGTCTTGAGCAGGTACGCAGCGTCTGGAGTAGGTTCACGAAACGTCTGGAGTAGGCACGCAGCGTTTGAAGTAGGTACACGCGGCGCTTGAAGTAGGCAAACACAACTTCCGGAGTAGACACACACAGCGTCCGGAATAGACACGCAGCGTCTGGAGTAGGTCCACGCAACGTCTGGAGTAGGCACGCAGCGTTTGAAGTAGGTACACGCGGCGCTTGAAGTAGGCAAACACAGCGCACTAGTAGGCGGAGGCGTAGGCGTGGCTAAATATAAGTACATTAATATATATATATATATATATATATATATATATATATATATATATATATATATATATATATATATATATATATACACACATATAATGAAATAAATATTTGAATAAAAAAGAAGAAAAGAAAGACAAAAATTAAAGAAAAATAATGTTAATTAGTAGTTTCCTTCAGGTAATGTTCTCGGAGAACTTTTTTATTTGTGGCATTCTTACTATCGTTGGGGAGGGTGTTCCAAAGTTGTAATGCTTGTATCGTAAAAAACGACCTAAAACAAATTGACTTATGCTGTGGAAACCTTAACCTCAGACGGTTTGACTGTCGGGATGTTCGACCGTCGATCGGATGAAAAAAATGAAAATTATCCTTAAGATAAGAAGGCGACCTAGGATCGTTTAAAATTGAATAAAGTACAACTTAGATGTATAGTGTCGCTGTTGGTTTACATACTTTGGTGTTATCATGTAATTACGTCCCTCACGTTACATCATTCGTGTGTAATTGTAACGAGGACATATTACGGAATAGTCAAACTGTAAATGCTCTACACTGAATATATAGTGTGTTGTACTGTCTGATTACTGATAGTGATTAAATTCGTAAGCAAGAGAGCAAGTTGAACATCCGCTCTCACACTTTTATTATTTTTAATAATTAGCCTATCCTGTTCTATATTTCCTAAGATTACATCAGAAGTGGGAAATCCTGTTGTAATTCCTATACGTAAAAGCCGACTTAAAACAACAAAAAAATAATAAAATTATTTATATCCTGAAAACGGGGCTTAATTCTTCTACACTACGTCTTAGCACCGACTTCAGAATGTGAAATTGTCTTATTATTTTAAAGTTGTTTATAGTTGGCTTTCATTTTTTTTAAGTTATTTTTTCGTAGGCAAGGTTGTCAATAATTTTAACCAAGCAGGGTAAAAGGATGAACGCATATTACAAATATGTGTACCGACTCTCATGTCCATTTGGGATGGTAGACATGGTACACCCTCACGCACGCACTGATTGTTTCAGTTTTGAGTATTTGTAAAGCAGTGTACGTCGGTGAGTGTCAGTGAACTAGGCTGCAATACAAGCTAAATAGCTGATAGCTTTTCCACCTGTAGCTTTTTATTTAAAGATTTTGCAAGTGTCTATAAGATGCTTAATAAATACAGTACTTAATATTCAGAGGAATTTTAATTCAAATTCTCAATGTCACTATATGTCCTAACTATGAGGTTGTAATGTTTTACAGATTATAAAAAGTTCACTGCTGTAAATAGGCGTCCCTCAAGATTATATGAAGATATTTGCAATAGTTGCCACGCTTGACAAGCTGTTTAGCAACCGCAGTTAGTTATTTATCACAATTTGCTGCTGCCCATCTCCTGGTTTAGATTCCCTCTGCTGCTTCTTACGATACACACAGAATGTTATGGGGTAGTTAATATTCTTACATCGCCAACTACCACTTAGAATATGATGTATTTTATAAAAACTAGATTGCAAACGAAAGGTTCGATGCTTAGTTAAACATAGTATTAATGAAAGGAGTAATGTTATCAAATTTTCAAATATTAAAGTGGGTAGAATCTGCCCAAATTAACGATTAAATTAACTTGTACTTTGTCCTCATCTACAGGTGACTTAACTGCTCATGGCTTTGGGCAATTATATAAGGACATTACCAAATACTCCTATCCCCTACAATATTGTTTTACAAAGGCTTGACTTCGCGGTGGGCGGTGTTACGACTTTTTTTTTTAGTACGGAACAACTTTTATACGTGGTAAAGCTACGCTGCAGTTATATTAGTAGTATAGTTGTAGCACGAATTGGTTGGCTCGACTGGGGAAAGACCACGCTCTCACAAAATACCAGCGTAAAATAGTAGCTTAATGATGCTGTGTTTCGTACGGTGAGTGTAGAGAACCGGAAACCCACTTTACTAGTAACGAGGCATTCCATCTTAATCCTCACGGATGATAACGCATCTGCATTTTGATGTGTAATCGAGGATAGATGTAGATGTCTATGGGCCGCAGCAACCACTTACCATCAGGTGGACTTTGTGCTCGTTTGTCACCCCATCCTATAAAAAAAACTTTTCTGACGTAAATATAACATTTTTATTTTAAGGTAGGCAAAATAGATACAACGGAATAATTAAAAAATTACTGGGCTGTGCATGAAATTTACATTTGCAAATAAAACGTAAAATGGTAATATCCCTTCAGATCAGAAGTTGCAACAATATACCGATACTGTATTGTTACATCTTATCAAAATTCCACTGTTGAAAAGTAGTCTCCTCGATAGATTGCCTCACAGGCGGGTTGCAAGCCACAGTTATTTTATCTGTTATTAGAAAGACGCTGCTGCATATCTGCTGGATTGTTTCCCTCTGTCACTTATTACGACAGCGACGGGACGATATGTGGTAGTGAATACTCTGCACTGCCACTAGTAGCAAGCAATCTTATTATGCATAAATATTTATAAAATAATAGGATATATATATATATATATATATATATATATATATATATATATATATATATATATATATATATATATATATATATATATATAAAAATATAATATACGAGAAGTATATAATAATAAGTGTCATAATGAGCTAAATGCGAAACTCAGTGAAGTTATAAAATCCATAGGGACACGAATATAATGCTTATACCCGTTTCGCCCTCCACCACGTTCATAAGAACATCACTTTTCACTTTCCTGCTCGTAAATGCTTGTATTATTAATACACTTAATATACGTTTCTCTTTTTACCAGTATTTTGCAATGAATGAAGTAATAATAATTCTAATAAAAAAATAATAAGTCATTTTAAAAACAGCATTTAAAATATATTAAAAATGTGCATGTAATTGTATACACACGTCGTTGTAAAACTTCTTTACAAAATATAATTTTTCTTTTATTGCACGCCTCTTAAAACGCGCGAACGTGTGCGGGGTATGGGAGTGCTTTACTCTCGGCGTGGCGATTTTGCTATATAAAATTGTTAGTATGATCTCAATTTCAATACTAAATCATTAAAAAAGGGATTTTTTGGTAACTAGATACTTATATTTATTTATACAGTCAATAAAATGTGTATATTTATTCATTTGTTTAGTTATTTGACGGCTCCGTGGCGCATTGGCTTAGTATTGAGTTACAGCGCTGAGGGCCGCGGGTTCGAATCCCACACGGAACAAGTATTTGTATGGTCTACAAGTAATTGTTCCGGGTCTGGATGTTTGTCCTTGTGAAATGAATGTTTGTAAACTGCCCCCACGATACAGGAGAAAATCCTAGTGTGGAGGTAACGTTTTAAAAAAAAAAGAAAGAAAAAAAAGAAAGTTATATTTACAAAAAAAAATGTAGTTAAAAATTATTAGTACGGCAGTCAGTTAGTATGTGCACTTGATTGTCTTCACGTTTCAGAAAAACATACGCAACGAAATAAAATAAATCTTTTTGAATAAGTTTCCATTTATCCTCAGGATAAGCATTATTGCTGGCTCAGACTCATTGCCGTTAAAAAGATATTTATTTTTTACTTGGAAATATTATTTAATTTTAATTTAAAAAATAAAAATGCTTTTCTAAACTATTTTATTTTTAACGTAAGAACCGTAACTTTTAATACCTGCAGTAATACACTTCTCCACTATGTCGATAAAGAAGTTTTATGTCAAAAATTAATTTGATTTCTTAAAGTTCTTCCAAGATACCTTACACTATTGTTAACGAATGAAATCATAGACATAAATCTTATAAGATCTAGAAAATATTATGCAAAGATTTAGAATTTTTAGATTTAGAATTATTCGCCTTAGAATAATTTGTTAGTTTATAAGATATGATAAATAATTATAATAAATTACTTAATTGGACTATTTGACTTGTTCATAATATAAAGAATGATATTTCTTATTACCAGCACACAGTTAACTAGTCGGAAGTAAACTCTGTCGACCATATACTGTATCTACCCTCGATTAAGAATTAAAACATAGACGCATTGTCACCCCTGACAACAAAGATAGAATGCCTCGTAACAAGTAAAAAGGTCTCCGTTTCTTTACACTTTACACACAAAGCACAGCAGCATTAAACTGCTGTTTTACGCTGGTATTCTTTGAGAGCATGTCCCACTCCGATTGAGCAGACTTGTTTCAAGTATAATAATATATTGTACATTATTTGTCAATTAATAAGTTTTAATGTTTTACTAAAGAGAAATTGTACAAAATGGTTTATTATAATATCAAAGAATACATATATGTAAATAACCCCTGAAACTAAGTGATCGCCACCATGCCAATTATATTAAAATTCATTTAAAAATTGTACAAACGACGGCTTTCGTCCACCCGATCTCTAAAAAAGGCGACCGCTCAGACCCGTCCAACTACCGGCCAATCGCCATCACCTCCTTGTTCTCCAAAACAATGGAGTCCATTGTAAACTGCCAGCTCATGAGGTACCTTGAGGATCACCAGCTGATTAGTGACCGCCAATACGGTTTTCGCCGTGGTCGGTCAGCTGGTGATCTACTGGTCTACCTCACTCACAGATGGGCGGAGGCAGTGAGTTCAAGGGGGAGGCATTGGCCGTTAGTTTGGATATTGCGATGGCCTTCGATCGGGTTTGGCACAAAGCGTTTCTTTCGGAGCTCCCTTCCTATGGGCTTCCCGAGAAATTGTGCGATTGGATCACCAGCTTTCTTGCAGATCGGAGCATCAAGGTCGTTGTAGACGGTGCAAGCTCCGATTGCAAGCCTATTAATGCTGGTGTTCCACAGGGCTGCGTGCTATCGCCAACGCTGTTTCTTCTGCATATTGTGACGGCTCAATATTATTATTAATAATTAAATTCAATATAAAGGGGCGTCAAAAATAGTTTTAAAAGATATATATTAAGCAATAAAGTTAAATTAATAAACATAAAGTTAATATATTTCAGACATTATCCCAATAACATAGCAAATTAAAGGCAAAATTATTGTTTCTCGTAATAAGTAAATTTATTATAAAAACTTGTAAAAATATTTAAAATAAGATAAATAATAGAAATACAAGTCAAAAAATAATATGAAATTAAGTTAAATAACGTTTATAAGATAATTAGAAAATTTGTTAAAAATTGTTTAAGTCATGGGAGGTGTTCGTGTATAAAAGAAAATTTTTTCTAAGTTGTGGAAGGAGTTCACGTATAGATGAAATTTTCTAAGTTGTTGAACGAGTTCATGTATTAAAGAAAATTTTCCTAAGTTATGGAAGGTGTTCACGTATAGACGTCTTGTATGGATGAGGTGCCGGAGATACATACCTGCAGTTGTACATATATATGGGGTGGTCGGGAGCCTGACTGCCTGAAGTACTGTAGCATAATGACTAGTCCTATATTAGGGACTTATGATATTAAACTCAATGATACAAAAGCAATACTATAGAAGGTCTCCATGATGAATTTGCATTACAATAGTAGGGTCGTGGGTTCGAACCCTATAAATGAATGACTTATGAAAGTAAGGTCTATGATTCAAAAGCAATACTATAGAAGGTCTCTATGATTAATATGCATTACAATAGCAGGGTCGTGGGTTCGAATCCTATATAGGAATGACTTATGAAAGTAAGGTCTATGATTCAAAAGCAATGCTATAGAAGGTCTCTATGATTAATATGCATTACAATAGTAGGGTCGTGGGTTCGAAACCTATATAGGAATGACTTATGAAAGTAAGGTCTATGATACAAAAGCAATATTATAGGAGGTCTCCTTGATGCATAAGCATTGTATGGGGTGGTCGGGTGACTGACTGCTCCTAGTGCTGTAGCAAAATGACTAGTCCTTATTAGGGACTTGAAAAGGAATATTATGGTGGCGTGTGTGCTGCTTCACGAGCAATTGGTCCGAGGTAAACTTGGACTCGCTAACCGATGTGTCCTAGACATATCATCTTAGTGCCGGTGGTAAGCGGGTTTGTTGTAGCAATACGGCTTTCCCGTGGACATCGCACACCCATACCGTTTGTGGGCGGCGTAGTAGCGCATAGCGATGCGTCGTCTATATTTCGGATTGGGATGATGAGTGTGTTTGGTAGCACTTTTAAGTGTAACAGGCATACTCAACTTCATGTCTTAGTGCATTAGCGCTATGATACGTGGAGTTTTGTTCATTGACGTCTTAGTAACGTGCTACTATGATACGTTAGTGATATTTTTTATATAACAACAATACCAACTTTGTTTGCCAAAGTCGATAGGAGTCATGTGGTTGTGTTGTGAGGGTGCGCCGCCCGTATGATAGTTGCATTGATGCTTACTGCTACTTGCGGTATTGCGTCTTGTGATGGATCTGCGGGTGTGCTGCGCCTGATTCGACGCATTCCTGTTGTTCTGGTCGATGGAGGTATACAATTAACATCTTAGTGTCGGTGGTAAGCGGGTTTGTTGTAGCAATACGGCTTTCCCGTGGACATCGCACACCCATACCGTTTGTGGGCGACGTCGTTGCGCATAGCGATGTGTCGTCTATCTTTCGGATGGGGATGATGAGTGTGTTGGTAGCACTTTTAAGTGTAACAGGCATACTCAGCTTCATGTCTTAGTGCATTAGCGCTATGATACGTGGAGTTTTGTTCATTGGCGTCTTAGTAGCGTGCTACTATGATACGTTGTGACATTTTTATATAACAACAATACTAACTTTGTTGCCAAAGTCGATAGGAGTCATGTGGGTGTGTTGTGAGGGGGGCGCCACCTGTATGATAGTTGCATTGATGCTTACTGCTACTTGCGGTATTGCGTCTTGTGATGGATCTGCGGGTGTGCTGCGCCTGATTCGACGCATTCCTGTTGTTCTGGTCGATGGAGGTATACAATTAACATCTTAGTGTCGGTGGTAAGCGGGTTTGTTGTAGCAATACGGCTTTCCCGTGGACATCGCACACCCATACCGTTTGTGGGCGGCGTCGTAGCGCATAGCGATGCGTCGTCTATCTTTCGGATGGGGATGATGAGTGTGTTTGGTAGCACTTTTAAGTGTAACAGGCATACTCAGCTTCATGTCTTAGTGCATTAGCGCTATGGTACGTGGAGTTTTGTTCATTGGCGTCTTAGTAGCGTGCTACTATGATACGTTGGTGATATTTTTATATAACAACAATACCAACTTTGTTACCAAAGTCGATAGGGATCATGTTGGGAGTATTGTGAGGGGGCGCCATCCGTATGATAGTTGCATTGATGCTTACTGCTACTGGCGGTATTGCGTCTTGTGATGGATCTACGGGTGTGCTGCGCCTGATTCGACGCTCTCTGTGGTTCTGGTCGATGGAGGTATACGGGTGGTGATGTCTGCTGGGATGTATGGGGGACCTTGGAATGGTGTAAGCCCGACGATAGTCGTATTGATGCTTGTTGCGTTCTGCAGCATTGCGTCTTTGCGATGGTTGTTTGGTGGGACGCTATTCTCAATGGCGCTCTCTGCGTCTTGGTTTGACTCACACCTAACTAGCTTTGCCCAAGTCGGGTCCCTTCATTGCGGGGCTGCAGACTGTTTGCCCTTCACGATGTTTTATATAACAACATAATATTATATCTCTGTAACTTTCCCGCCTTTGAATGATTGAAGGCAACTTGTTGGTGGGTGAGACAAACATGATCGAAAATGCATTTACTCAACGTCAGTGACACAAACCCTTTCTGATGGCGAATTATTACTCTTATCTTATAACTGCCTTTTGGCTATATCTGCCGTTGTATTGGTTGGTGGAGCATATGTGTCGACCTCATGCGGGTGGTAGCTGGCGGGAGGATCTGAGGAGACTCTCAAGGCTGCGGCCGAAAGCCGCACAACGTGGGACCCCATTCCCTTGAGGTGAGCAGTAGTCTCATGACACGCTCTGCGGCTAGTAGCCGTGCTGATCATGCAATTGGTGGTAATGCCATACACTTACATCACGTCTGCAGGAGCGGCGGTCTGGCAGGTGGTGGCGCTCACGGAGGGTTTACGGCCAGTGTGCCTATTTGCCTAAACCGTGTGACGTACATTCACTGTGGCTGGATTCGTTCGTATTCTGTATGGCGTTTACACGCATTGACATGCGCGACTTCGGTCGATGTTTGTGCTTACGCACTAACAAGGGGCCAAGCCTCTTTTACTGGTTCGCCAGTTATTTTGCTGTGGACTACGGTCCAGTTCCCGAATTAGCGTTCCCTACGGGGGGAGTGCATCAAAATGGTTGGCGCTCACCGTGCACGGCGTGTGTGGGGCCGTGTACCTCCCCTACATTTTTTTTAAATAAATGTAGGAGAGCGAAGCCCTTGTATCGGGTATTTTGTATAAATATATTGTGAGCCTTTTCCACGCGGGAAGGGATAAATAAAAATAAATAAATAATGTAAACCTGATACAAGTGGAATACGGACGTTTTATGTTCTTAACCTTTTTCGAGCCCTGTCTTCGTGAACGGGGTTCACTTAACTTATAAGGCACTACCAACAGCTTTCAATTGCCCTAGTGAATATTCATTCTTCCAAAAGACACCTAAAAGAACTAAGTTACTAAACAAACACAACGTAAATAAGGGTCCTAACTAAGACGATCACGCCAAATTATTAAAAACGGCCTATTAATAAACCTTTTTGAAAAGATCATTTAGAAAGATCTAAACATAGTTTATTAATCCTGGTCACATATATATAATGTTATTGAAAAGGGGATATTATTAATATTATAAAATTTTTATTTTATATAGAGAGGGGGGGATTCGTTACAATATGAATGATATGTTGGATACCCGTAACATTCATTGCTATGCAGATGACAGCACTGGTGATGCTCTTTACACCGGCCGAGCCAATATTTCTCGGGAAAACGTCTCCGAGTGCCGGGACAAACCTGTGTCTGAAGTCGAGTCTTTGCTGAACAGAGTCTCGGATTGGGGACGACTAAATCTAGTCCAGTTTAACCCCCAGAAGACACAAGTTTGCGCGTTAACCGCTAAAAAGAACCCCTTTGTCGTATCCCCTCAGTTTCAAGGCACTCCCCTTGTTGCCTCAGCCAGTATCGGAATCCTCGGCGTCGACATATCGAGTGACGTGCAGTTTCGTGGTCACTTGGAAGGGAAGGCCAAATTGGCCTCTAAAAAGCTCAGCGTGCTCAGCAGAGCGGGACAGTATTTCGTGCCGGCACACCGCCTGCAACTTTACAAGGCGCAGGTTCGGCCACACATGGAATACTGTTCCCATCTCTGGGCTGGGGCTCCTCAGTACCAGCTCCTTCCACTTGACCGCATCCAGCGCAGAGCGGCTCGAATCGTCGACGACCGAGTGCTTTCCGATCGGCTCGATTCACTGGCGCTGCGAAGAAATGTTGCATCTCTTTGCGTATTTTATCGCATCTATCACGGGGAGTGCTCTGAGGAATTGTTCGGATTAATCCCAGCCGCCAAATTTCGTGAACGCACTACACGGCAAACGTCTCGATACCATCCACACCATCTGGATGCTTGGCGGTCCACCACTGTACGTTTCACAAGGAGTTTTCTTCCACGTACAACCTCTCTGTGGAATAGTTTACCACCGGCGATTTTTCCGGACCGATACAACCTGGGGACCTTCAAGAAAAGAGCTTACTCCTTTCTAAAGGGCCGGCAACGCACCCGCAATTCTCCTGGTGTTGCGGTTGATCATGGGCGGCGGTAGTCACTTAACATCAGGTGAGCCGCAAGCTCGTTTGCCCCCTCTTCTATAAAAAAAAAAAAAAAACAAACAAAGTGAAATACGCTTAAACAAATATCCCTCTGGGTTTTTTGCTGGTTGTTCCCAGGACACAGGTATCAGTGGTAAATAAAACATGACTTTCAATAAGTATTATATTGTAACCCATATTTAATAAAAATAATTGCAACATGTGTGAGTGCAAAGAACTGAACTTTTTACTACTAATTTGATATTACATCTTAATATTCAGAGGTGACAACGATTCTTAATTGAAGATAAATATAGGTGTCTATAGACGATAGCAACAGTATATGATTACTATCATCTGAACTGTGTACTTGTTTGTCACCCTCACTTTTATTAAAAATACGATTTTAAATTAAAAACCTCGTATGTCTCATGTAAACTAAATAAGTTTTTTCATATTCAAGTACAACTTCAAATAAATTATCAGTTTTTTATAGAAGAGGGGGCAAACGAGCATGGGGCTCACCTGATGTTAAGTGACTACCGCCGCTCATGATCAACCGCAACACCATGGGAATTGCAGGTGCGTTGCCGGCCCTTTATAAAGTTGTAAACTATTTTCTTGAAGGTCCCCAGGTCGTATCAGTCCGTTAAAATCGCCGGTGGTAAACTATTCCCCAGAGAGGTCGTACGCGGAAGAAAACTCCTTTTGAAACATAAAGTGGTGGACCGCCAAGCATCCAGATGGTGTGGATAGTATCGGGACGTTTGCCGCGTAGTTCGTTCACGAAATTTCGCGGCTGGGGTTATTCCGAACAATTTCTCAGAGCACTACCCATGGTATATGCGAAAGAAAATGTATTTCATGCAGCTGAACCTGCGCCTTTTAAAGTTGCAGGCGGTGTGCCGGCATGAAATACTGTTCCGCTCTGCTGAGTATGCCAAGCTTTTTAGGGGCCAATTTAGCCTTCTCTTCCAAGTGATCACGAAACTGCATGTCGCTCGATATGTCGACGCCGAGGATTCCGATACTGGCTGTGGCAACGAAAGGACTGCCTTGAAACTGAGGAGATACAACAAAAGAGTTTTTGTGGTAAACGCGCAAACTTGTGTCTTCTGGGGATTAAGCTGGACTTGATTTAGTGGCTTCCAGTCCGAGATTTTGTTCTACAAAGTATCGACTTCAGACACAAATTTGTCCCTGTACTTGGCGACGTTTTCTCCCGAGAAATATTGGCACGCCCGGTGAATAAAGCATCACTAGTGCCAAAATCTGCATTGCAATGAATGCTACCGATTCGCAACATGTCATTGATAGGCAGAAGAAACAGCGTTGATGATAGCACCAGCTTTATGGAACACCAGCATTAATAGGCTTGTAATCGGAGCTTGCACCATTCACAACGACCTTGATGCTCCGATCTGCAAGAAAGCTGGAGATCTAATCACAGAATTTCTCGGGAAGCCCATAGGAAGGTAGCTTCTAAAGAAGCGCTTTGTGCTGAACCCGATCGAAGGCCTTCGCAATGTCCAAACTAACGGCCAATGCCTCCCCCTTGGACTCTACTGCCTCCACCCATCTGTGCGTTAGGTAGACCAGAAGATTACTAGCTGATCGACCACGGCAAAAACCGTATTGGCGATTACTAATCAGCTGGTGATCCTTAAGGTAACTCATGAGCTGGCAGTTGACAATGGATTCCATTGTTTTGGAGAACAAGGAGGTGATGGCGATAGGCCGGTAGTCGGATGGGTCTGAGCGGTTGCCTTTTTTAGGGGTCGTACGGACGAAAGCCGTCTTCCATGATTTTGGGACTACGCCTAGGGAGTAGGAGTACCGGAAAAGACGCGTTAAAACCGGTTCCAACTCTGGAACACACGTCCTCAACACGATTGGGGGGATTCCGTCAGGCCCACTCGACTTGTGGATATTAAGGGAGAGGAGTGTTTTGCGAAACGAGTGCTGTGTGTACTGCACTTGCGGAATGGATGGCACTCACACCGCGGGATGGTCGGTGGAGTACTCCTCACGTCATCGAGAATTGAGTAGGACGCAAAGAAAGAGCCTAGCAGATCGGCTTTCTTCTTTGCGGTATAGGCCAGTGAGTCGTCCTCTCTGTGCATAGCTGGAAGAAATGGCTGACAGAAACTCCCCTGGACAGCCTTGACAAGATATCAGAATGCACGGGTTCCAGAAGGAAGGCGAACTAGTTTCTCGCCAATTCTGCCTATGTGCTCTGACTTTGCCTTGGCAATGACTCTTTTGAAGGACTTAGAGGCGGAATTATACATCTTTTTAGAGCGCTGGTGTTTACATCCCAGGCTTGGTAGTACTCATGCTTATAACATGATGCTATTTTAAAGGAGCAACCAAATAATGGCTGAGATTTGCGTCCAATGGACACCACATAGGGAGGAGTAAAAACGTTCTATACCCTGAAGTACCACGTCAGCGACAGAATCCACAATAACGTTGAGATCGTCCGTTGAGAAGCAAATCCGCACTCAAGGGTAGGATGCAAAGAAAAACCGCATCCTATCCCAATCGGCTGACCTATAATGCCAAACACGGCGACAGCCTGCAGAATGCAACTGCGATTTGAGTGTGAGTGGCACCACAGTCCGGACAAGACAATGGTCCGAGGAGCATAAAAGGGCGTCGACGGAAATCTGATATACGTCCGGGTGAAACGTCAGCAGAAGGTCCAACAGGGAAGGTACATGATCCTCCATATCTGGAATTCGCGAAGGCGAAGTAACCATTTGTGTCAGACCATATGCCAAGGAAAAATCATGAACATATCTCCCCGCATGATCGGTTAAACGTGAACCAAGCCATTCGGCGTGATGGGCGTTAAAGTCACCGAGGATCACGATCTCTGCGGAGGGGATTTGCTGTAGCAATGAATCTGTAGCCAATTGGACGTGGTCGAAGAGTCAGTCTGTTTTGGCATTACCGTTATGGGACCTATAGAAGCACCCGTAGACGCGCGGATTATCGTCGCTGTCTACGCGTAGCTAAAGGATGGACAGGTCCGAACCTACAAGTCTGCCGAGGCGTCGAGAAGAGATGTCCTCTCTGACGTAAACGCAAACTCCAGCCCGAGGCACAAAGGAGTGTTCCAGTTTGTATCCCGGGTAGGAGAGATACGAGACATCAGCCGGAGAGGACACCAGCGTCTCGGTCAGAGAGAGCAGAGCCGGCCTCGCCGTCTCGAGATGGTAGTGGACGGCGTATAGTTTTGAGTGAAGTCCCCTGATATTGCAGAAATTAACGGATAGCGTGGCAGGGGTCGCCTTGGTCTTGTTGCTCCGGTTGCCCTGAGCAGTTGTAGTCTTGAGTGGAATTTAGCCCCCCCAGAATACGCGGGGTAGCCTGAGCACCCACGCTCGGGTGTGGAGTAAATTGCTCGTGGATGCTGAACGAGGGATTCTCCAGGGGTGCTGGTACCCTCCTGGGATAGTTTGACATTTAATTCCGCTACCATGTTGATGGGGGGGGGGGGGGATTTGGGCATTCAGCCACCTGCACTCACCAGACGAAACGCGGAAGCAGATCTTCCACTTCACGCCGGTATTCTGTGAGGTCGTTGTACCACCCCGGTTTGAGCCGGTCCATACGTGCAACAGCAAAGCTGCCGCGTGGCGCTACCACTTATGAATTAAATTAGATAAAGAGAAAATTTACAATGTGGGTAACATATTTCTAAATTTTCAAACTTGTCACTTATTGGGAAGTTGGTTTAAAATCGATTGCTAAACTCGTATCGAACAGACAAACATACAGACAGACAAGAAAATGAGTTTATATTTCATTGTCAACCAGATCTGAGCAATACCTAAAGATTAAAGTCGCTAGCTTATGGGGAACTTAGTATAAAATCACAATCGCAAATCAATTTAATAAAACGTAGTAAAAACAAACAAGTCATACAACGCAGCAACGAACGCAAATGTTTATATTTCTCTAATGTTTATTTCGTTTAAAAAGATTATGCAAATATAACATATATACCTTATAACGTATATTGGGAATTTAATATCAACTTTTGTAACGCGATACGTTCCAAATAAAGTTTCAGCTAATAATTATAAGTTTCTTACTTACAAACTTTACTGAAAACATACAAAGTTTGTCTGTTCGGGAAGTGAGAGATAATAAGGGAAATTTAAAATTCTTTCGCTGATAATGCCTGCAGCCTAATGTAGCATCAATTCAAATTATTTCTCACATTTTTCGAATTGAATTTTTCTTATAGTAATGTTTTTTTTAAGGGAAAAGGAAACAATATATTTCGAAGGCATGTAGCAATGTCTCGTTAACATCCATGCTTATGGATACCTTATAAATAGTATTTATGTTAGAAATATTTATAAAATGGTAATATAAAATAAGCGAACTAACGCTATCTATGGTTGTAATGTTTGAACTACTAGTTTTTGGATAAGCTGTGTATATCAATATTAAAATAAATTAATAAGTAAGCTTTCACAGAAATACGTTGTTTAATTTATTAATAATAGGCTATGGGCCCTGCACTGCCCTTTAGGATTATTTTTAACTATATTTTAGGTAGTTTCGAAAGCTTCGTAGGGAATCTGCAGGTCCGAGAAATAAAAAAATTGATACTTGAGAGGTATTTACCCGATAGTGGCTTTAAATTCCCTTTACTTTATTTATCCTATACTTTTACTACAGATGAAAAATGAATTTGGTTGCTAAGTGGAGTTTTCTATTATATAACGACCTTCAATTGACCTAAGAGTTTACACTATGTCTGAAGAGTTACCAAAGCTTGCGTAACAAACAAAAATAAATAAAATTATATTTCTATAAAAATCGTTACTATTTGTTATTTATTACTATAAACCTAAATTATTTCATATAAATTAATTTATATAAACCATATAGTATATTCTTACCAACTTTAACGTAATGGATTTCCGCAAAGTAGCGCCTGATTCTATTAATTATTTTAAGAATTTTCATTTCATGATTAATTTTGTTTTAAAAACATGGAAGTTTTTTTTTAAATTAATCATTTGTTTATTGATCAGCGTTATGTTTCCATCGCATTTGAATCTTTTTCGTCATCATAGATACGTTAAAAATTCGTGTAATTATGAAATATGAATACCGTCGTGGCAGCAACGCGGCACAAGCGGCATGCAACATCAACAACTTTTACGGAGAAAATACTACAAATAAACGCACCACCTGTTATTGGTTTTCCCGTTTCCGTTCTGGAAATTTTAATCTGAAAAATGAACGCCGTGGTCATGCATAAAATTTTGTCAACAATGACGAATTAAAAGCGATTGTGGAAGATGATGATACTCATTCTACTGCTGAATTAGCAGTAGCTTTCGACTTAAGTATCAAAACGTTATTGGTCTATTTACGTCAAATTAGAGAATTTAAAAAAGAAACCTGACAAAATGGGTACGCCACGAACTAAATGATTGCCATCGCAAATTTAAAATGCCTCCACAATTTAGGATAAAATCCTTGTACTTTTAAAAAAGCGTTACTATCACGCGAAATTAATGGTTTTTTAAAAGTGAAACAAACAAAAATAGTGGGAGCGTAACAAAAGTAACTGACATATATCAATGGATTATTAAGCTGAAGAAGCAATGCTCCGATCAATTTTCCCGAACAACTATCAACCAAAGGAGGAAAAAATTTCACTTTAGTATTAAGTGCCTCTTGATTGCAAGCAAATCTGTTCAATATGTGATTTGAAAGACATAGGTGGCTCACTGCGATCTTTTTTGCAATCTTGAAATAACTTTTATTAAACCGCTGGAAAAAATATTATATCCTTACCACCAACAATTGCTAATTGCTATTTGAGGTTTCGCCATGTGTTCGAAATCGTCGAATGGAAGACATTCGCCGATATGATAAGTCCGTTAACACTAGATCAGCACAGGTTATTCTTTCTACAATAAAACCCTCTCAGAATTCCGAAGAGGCGGTGCTCAGCAGAGTGGTGCTCAGCAGGCTCACTTTATTTTTTATTTACTAAGAAACTGTTCAGTGTGCGTATGCAGGCACACTTTATTTTTTATAGCAAATATAATTTTTTGATTGGTGGCAAGGGATTGCACAAGATGGGGAGAAGTGGCGTGTATTCGTATCGGAAGCCGATACCCACTTTGGGGTCACTGCGCTACAGAGGTGAGTGAGTAAGTGATTTTTTAAATATATTATAAGAAAGAAGAAAAAGCCACGTAGATGTATAATGCCCCGTAATCGTATATTTGTCTAGAATTTAGCCTGCCTCATTTGCAGATATCACGTAACATGTTGCAGATGGTGCACAATTTACAAGATTAACTACGGGTAATTTGCACATAATTGGTTTCAGAGACGTTAGGAGAACTAATCACTAGAAATTTTGTGGAATGTATGTGATTGGATAATGTTACAATTAAATTACTATTGATTCGCGTAGCGTTCTCAACTGCTTACGTGTGTGAATTTTAGCATCCATGGATTAAAATACCTTAATTTAGGGTATTTTTCTTTTTATTTTCGTAATAAAAGTAACCCAGCTCTTATTGCGGTTTGTTTGTTTAATAATATTGCTCCGTTTAATCCAAAATTTAATGAGCAGTTTCTTAGCAATTGAGCCAAAAGAACAAACGTAACATTCAAACACTACTCAGCAAGATGAAAGAGAGAGATGAGAGTGTTTTAGGGCAAGGAAGTGCCCGCTAATGCGTGTTGAAGGACTTCATATGTTTTCGAAATATTTGTTTTCTCATTTCACAGACATTCGGGCTTCTTCACGATTTTTTCCTTCAACGCCAATCACGTGGTAAATTAGCACTTAAAATTGTAATTAATAATTTCATTGGCGCCGGCAGAGATCGAACCTGGGTTGCTCGCGTGCTGTGAAATTTACAACGACCGCTAAACATCTGAGCTACCACGGCACGTTTCTTTTTAAAGCATATTATTTTTACTTTAAATTTTGCTGCTTTATGATTTAAAGTAAAATGTTTACGGTCGTAGTCAAGTTACTACAATTAGAAATCTGTGTTGTTTAATTTTTTTTTGTAGAAATTGGAAGACAAACGAGCACTTCGTTCACGTGATGGTAAGGGGATGTTATGGTCCATAGGCATTTTCAATCAAAATACAGATGCGATGTCACGATGTTTTCAGTAAAAAAGGTTTCCGGTTCTCTACAGCCACCATACGAAACACAGCAGCATTGATCAGCTATTTCACGCTGGTATTCTGTGTGGTTATTAAAAAAAATGTTTATTCGTTGAAATTTTATACAAAATCACAATGAAAAACGTGGTTTATTCATCATTCAACTGTAGCTCTCTCTCTCTCTCTCTCTCTCTCTCAAAATCCAAATCTCGGTTTTGATCTGTGGTTTAAGAACAGTTTTTATCCCGAAACAAGTCCCTATTCTTTTGTTCGGGCTGCCACAGTTTGAATTTGTCATTTGTTGTTAAATTCAGTACCTAACGTTTTATTTCTCATATTTCCTAGGACTACCAATGTAAACTATAACCAATGTGAACTAATAAATTCCTCTTTTGTAATAAGTTGGATTAGGTGTCTGATGTAATAACGAGCATGACAATATCTTCCAACCTCGTACGTTATGGCAAAAATCTTAAATTTTTTGCTTTGTACGTTTGATACCGTTGTCATTACCTTGAGAATTAAGATGGTATGCTTCAAAACTCTTATCTCTCACACTGTAACTCTCGGTAAGTACCTTCTCCTATTCGTAGTAGATTTTCGGAAAATTCTTGCGATTTTACTACTCCTGCAATTTATGCTCTCACATTTGTCGTTAACTTGACTGTTTATTCGTGTTAAGATGTGAGTGATTTCTTCAATAGTATTAGTTTCATTGCGTTGTTGTTGATTTCGGAATTTATTTCACAACAAATCACTTTAGTGTAGTTTAGTTTGTAGTTTTTACATGTGATGTAACTATACTAACATAAAATTTACTAACATGCATTTCGTGCATCATCATCATCATTACAGCCCTTCACAAGTCCACTGCTGAACATAGGCCTCCCCCAAGTAATGCCACAAAGCACGGTCCTGAGCCACCTGCATCCATCGACTTCCTGCATATCTTACCAGGTCGTCACTCCATCTAGGGCGACCCCTACACTACGCCTACCGGTACGAGGCTGCCACTCGAGAACCTTTCTTCCCCATCGGTTATCGGTTCTTCGAGCAATATGGCCGGCCCATTGCCACTTCAGCTTACTAATCCGTTGGGCTATGTCGGTCACTCTGGTTTTACCGCGGATATCCTCATTTCTGAGTCTACCATGCAGAGAAACTCCGAGCATAGCCCTTTCCATAGCTACCTGAGCGATCTGGAGCGTCCTCATACGACCAGCAGTGAAGGACCACGTCTCAGATCCGTAAGTCATCACTGGCAACACGCACTGGTTGTACAATCTAGTTTTTAGAGATTGAGGTATACCTGACGAGAAGATATGTCGTAATTTCCCGAACGCTGCCCAGCCGAGATGAATCCGTCGATTGACCTCTCGGTCGAAGTTGGACTTACCTAGTCGGACTATTTGTCCCAGGTAAACGTACTCGTCAACAACTTCGAGCATAGTGCTCCCAACAACTACCGGCATAGGTGTGACATGGACATTAAACATGATCTTTGTTTTGTCCACGTACATCTTAAGACCTATCCGTTGGGAGGCACTATTAAGGTCATTGAGCATAGTGCTTAAGTCCTCCAGCGATTCTGCCATAAGGACTATATCGTCGGCAAATCGAAGGTGAGTGATGTACTCGCCATTGATGTTAATACCGTATCCTTTCCAGTCCAGTAGCTTGAAAACGTCTTCCAAAGCAGCGGTGAAGAGTTTCGGGGATATAACGTCACCTTGTCTTACACCTCTCTGCAGTTGGATAGGTTTCGAGCTCTGGTTCTGGACTCGGATAGCCATCGTAGCCCTACTGTACAAACACTTCAGCACTTCGATATACCGACAGTCAACTTGGCACCGCTGAACGGACTGCAGCACAGCCCAAATTTCGACGGAATCAAAGGCTTTCTCATAGTCCACATACGCCAGGCAAAGTGGCAAATTGTACTCTTCAGTCTTCTGTAAAATCTGCCGCAGGGTATGTATGTGGTCTATGGTACTGAAGCCTTTTCGGAAACCGGCTTGTTCGGGAGGCTGGAAGTCGTCGAGTCTGCGTGTGAGACGATTCGTAATGACTCTCGAAAACAGCACGTAGACGGGGCTCAGAAGGGAAATCGGTCTGTAGTCCTTCAAGAGAGCGTTGTCGCCTTTCTTAAAGAACAAGACCACCGCACTTCTGCTCCACGCCTCTGGAGTAGTGCCACCATGGAGGACGGAATTGAAGAGCTTCTGAAGGACTTCAAGTACCGGTGTTCCACCCGCTTTCAGAAGCTCCGCTGTAATTCCATCCTCGCCTGGGGCCCTGCTGTTTTTAAGGTGCTGGAGAGCCATTCTAATCTCGCTAAGACTGACGTCCGGAATATCATCGGAATAGTGTCGGATAAGACTTGCTCTTGGATCGTTACTCACACTTGCGTGTGGCTCCAATGATGATGTGTACAGCTGCCCATAGAACCTCTCAATCCCACTCAAAATCTCAGGTGTCCCGGAAACGATGCTGCCACACTCAGTCTTCAGCTTTGACAGTTGGCTCTTACGGGCAGACAGATTTCTGGCAAAGACTTTGGAGCCCTGGTTCTGCTCAATCGCTTCTTTAATGCGAGCAGTATTAAAGTTGCGTAAGTCTCGCCGCATGCATTTGGAGATCTGTCTGTTCAGTTGCCTGTATGCTGTCAAATCTGTTGACGATTGCAGCCTCATCTCACGTCTAACAGCCATGAGATTAAGAGTGTGATCGGAGAGTTTTTGTGTTCTTCTGCGGCGGGTCTTGCAGAACTTAGCTCTGACCCCATGGACAGTTTCCACGAGCTTGTCATTCATATCGTCCACTGCATTGCATTCTTGTAGGCACTGAAAGCGGTTGTGTAACTCGAGCTGAAAGTTTTCGGGATTCTGGATTAGAGCACGAGGGGGACGGAGTGTTGGCTTCATTAGACGAGTCCTCTCCAACTTAACGTTTAGGTTCAGTGTGCCTCTAACCATTCGGTGATCGCTGCCAGTAAAACGGGTCGGCTCGATCGGGGAAGGACCACGCTCTCACAAAATATCAGCATAAAATAGTTGTTTTTTTGCTGCTGGGTTTCGTATGGTGAGTGCAGTGAACAGAAGAATCTTCTTACATTTCTATTCCATCTTAGTCCTCACGGGTAACAACGCATCTACATTTTTATTCATACTACCATTTCGTACAACGAAAAAGTATTTATCCATTACTCTACCTATCTATCTTTTTTTTAAATTTATGCAATTGGCCTTCTAAAATAATAAACCAAACATTTACTCATTAAGAGAAAATAATTTAATATTGCCAAGACACACTGCAAATGTGACGCGTTTTCGGAGAGAGCTGTCCTTAGCTTTCTACATAAAGAAAAATTAAGAGTCACGGTACAAAGGCAGCGTTAATGCAGATGAACTACATCAGAAAATGGAACAAACAAAGAAACCTCCATTTGCTTACCATGTATTTTGTTTGACGAAGCCCAGACACATTTTGCCACAATATTAATTAATGAGATACACTGTCTTTAGTAATGTTTCATTGTACTTGTTTATCGTATATTTTCGTAGTTTGATCACATATAATAATATTATTATGGTCTTCAATCCAAAAAATGTAATGTTTTAATAAATATCAAAAATGCTATTATACTTTAAATAATTTTCTTATGTTATGGTGATATTGTTTTCACAAACTACTATAGGCTCGTCCTAGAACTTAGGATCCGTTATCGATAAAGAAGTATATTATGTTGACTACACAAGATCATGGGATCAAAACGGAACACAAAATAGAAAAAAAAACGAAAAATGTGGCGTGTTGTCTTGATAATAATAAGTGCTTGTAACGTGGTGAGAGAAATCGGTGACTATGTGAGAGCTAAACATAGCCTCTGCTCTATATAATAGTATATTAATAACCATTATCTTTAATGCAGTTGTAATTTACAAATTCAATATTGAATAGTGAATATGCTCAACTTCAATATTAACGTATTTTACTAATGTAAACTTGTATGATTAAGGCCTCTCCGTTCTTGATTTGATTTTTTTATAGGATAGGGTGACAAACGGGCACACAATCCACCTGATGGTAAGTGGTTGCTGTGGCCCATAGACAGATGGAATAGAAATGTAAGAAGGTTCTTCGGTTCACTGCATTCACCATACGAAACCCAGCAGCAAAAAAAACAACTATTTTATGCTGAAATTTTGTGAGAGCGCTGTCCTTCCCCGGTCGAGCCGACCCATTCGTGCTACAACTATACTAGCAATATAAATGTAGCATGGCTCTACCACGTGGTAAAATTGGAGCACTACACCGGAGTTCGTTTACATTAAAAATGCTAGGCAGCAGAAACGTTCTTGTGACATCTCGTAGAACGGTATCGGATAATTTTAGAGCAATATTAAAATATTTATATACCGCACGCAATATGGAATGCCAAATTTTTTTATGCAGTGAACCGAAGAACCTTCTTACATTTCTATTCCATCTTAGTCCTCACGGGTGACAACGCATCTACATTTTTATTCATACTACCATTTCGTACAACGATAAAGTATTTATCCAGTACTCTACCTATCTATCTCTTTTTTAAATTTATGCAATTGGCCTTCTAAAATAATAAACCAAACATTTACTCATTAAGAGAAAATAATTTAATATTGCCAAGACACACTGCAAATGTGACGCGTTTTCGGAGAGAGCTGTCCTTAGCTTTCTACATAAAGAAAAATTAAGAGTCACGGTACAAAGGCAGAATTCCTCGGTCGAGCCGAGCCATTCGTGCTTCAACTATACTAGTAATATAAATGTAGCATAGCTTTACCACGTGGTAAAATTGGAGCACTACACCGGAGTTCGTTTACATTAAAAATGCTAGGCAGCAGTACCCCGAGCACGAATAATAAACAATTGCGTCAAGAATTCGTATCGAGTCAACTAAGCGAAAACTTATACCAAACTGTGGCTACAGTCGTCGGCAGCACGAACGCTTATCTCTTACTCACGTGTACTCGATACTATATTGTAACTATATGTAAACAAACCTTGTGACTCAATATTTAAAAGAACGAATGAAAAGGAATGATTACGTTTATAAATTGATATTATTGTAGTTGTAGTCTTTTACTGTGTGTAAAAATAAGAAAAAGTATTGAAACTTATTAATAATAGTGTGTTAATTAATTTAAAACAGTTAATTAACAAAATACTGCTTGTATGATTATTTACGGAGGAACATTTTTATGTTTATAAAACCATGTTTCACGTCTTATGAATTGTGATTTCCGAACGCGACATTCTTAAGATAAACATATGACTTCGCGCTTCGTGTTGTAATGTTGTTTTAATAGTTTTGTATTTTAGATTGGTTTTAGTTAATTTTTGCTGAATTAAATAATGATGTCGTCAAGAACTAGCCACACAGTTTACAATAATAGTAGATTTCATGTAAACGTAAGTAACTATATTGAGTTTGGATTATTTTTCAGTCTGTGTATTCATTGTCTATTGATATTGATTCATTCTGTTAAACAAAGATTATTGTTTATTTCTAGGGAATGGTGATTAATAGAAAGCACAGAATTAGTGCACGGACTACAGTGGTGTATTCAAAAGTACGAAGAGCTACGTAATTTGCTCCACAGCCAAGGAATCGAAGTCTCGGAGTGAAAAAAAGTAGCGAAAAGTAAGTTCTAGTTTTATTGTTCTAAAACCTTCAATACAAATCAAGAGCGCTTAGATAAAGTTTTAATTGCATAGTTCATTTCATGAATTTTGAGTTCACTGTCGTTTTATTTGGTTTGCTTAAGGATTGTGGAGTGATTTAAATAAAGAAGTGGCCAAAAATGAATAAAGCTGCTCATAGCACTCATTAAAAATATTTCTCACATACCAAGAGAACATGGTGCTTTAACATAAATAGAACTTTAGTAGAAATCAACTGACAAACTTTCACTTTAACATGATAATATAATGACTTTACACTTTCTCAATGAAAATATATAATTCAGAAAAAAAATATGTATATTGGAATATAAATAACTTCAGTGTAAGACTAATAACTTATTATTTTACAGCCTATGTGGTTACTGGTTACCTATACAAAATTAATAAAACAGTGATACCTGCAGAGCTACATACAGATTTAATGATTATACCACCTGAAATTCCTGCTATTGGTATGTCTTCAACTACATATGATGTAAGTACCTACATTTTACTGAAATAAAATTAATAATAATAATTTCATAATTTAAGTATTAGTTGTGTGTTAGCATGTTAAATGTTTATTTGAAATTAAGATTTAAAAAAATTAAATAAATAATAAGATTACTTAAAATACTATACTATACTTAAATTACTTAAAATTCAAGTTATTCATTATATCTTTTAACCTATAAATATTTTCAACGATACAATAAGGAAATAACTATGAAAGAAATATAAAAAATTATGTAAAAGGTTTAAGTTTTTCAATCGATATTTTTCAGATGATGAAGACTAAAAACACTCCTGGCTGCAGCAAGGATCCAGTACTTATCTCCAACCAATCCTAGATTCCTAACGCAACCTACATCCCTAACACCTCCCAGATCCCAGCAGCACTAAAATCTACTACACCGAAGAAATCTCCAACTGTTCTCAATAGGCAACCCACTTCCATTTTTGCGCCGTCAACCCAAAAAAACATTCAGATCATTAGAATAATGTTATTTTTAAGTGAGAAGAACACAGAACGATAATAAGCAAACAAAGGATGTTTGTAGAATTAGAACAAGAGAGGATTCGACAGAGAAGACGTTGAGCTTCGTCAACATGATACTGAGCTGCAGTTTCGAGCTCAGTGTGATAACATATATTATAATAATCTATACTTTTTTATTGTCCATGTTTTAAATAAAATGTCTCCTTGAAATTGTTGAAGTACTTTTTTATTAGAATTTAATATTAATACCGATAAATATAGAAAACACTTATCATCTAAAGTCGTAATCCCAGAAAACAAGTCAAAACATAAATTCAAACTCTGTATTAATTCGTTCAAGCTCTGTACATATACAACACAGTAGAGAATCAAATTTTGGATTCAATAGAAACAGAAATAGATTTTTTAAATTTAATATACATTATTAAAAGTACTTATTAAAAGTCATTCTTGTGTTTAATTTACCCCTATTTCGGAAGAAACCTGTGTCCAGGGATGAATTAGCACAAAACCCTGCTGGAAATTAAAAACAAAATGTTTACAATCATGTATTATGTTGTTTTACAATTAACTATACAAATCATATTGGAAATAGTTTAGTAGCGACTATCTCATTCCCAGGGGTTATTGTCATCCACAAATTTCTTAATACATATTATATTCATACGTGGTACAGCCATGCGGCAGTTATATTAAATGTATAGTTGTAGCACGAATGGGTCGGCTCGACCGGGGAAGGACCACGCTCTCACAGAATACCAGCGTGAAATGGTAGCTTAATGCTGCTGTGTTTCGTATAGTGAGTGTAGAAAACCGGAGACCCTTTTTACTGGAAACAAGGCACTACATCTTAGTCCTCAGAGGTGACAACGCAGCTACATTTTGATTTGTAATCGAGGATAGATGTAGACGTCTAGGGGCTGCAGCAACAACTTACCATCAGGTGGACTGTGTGCTCGTTTGTCACCCTACCCTATAAAAAAACCATTTTTAAATTTAATGAATGAATTACGGTCGAATTCTATCACTAGGTGACAACTAGTATAATATAAAATGTAGAGCTACGATACATCTTTATTATGGTTGTAGTACGAAAAAAAATAAGTATGTAAGTACTTTACATTGACGACGTCTCTCTCAGCCCTTGAAGTGCGCAACCTGATAAAGGTATTGGTTATTATTTATTGACTGTTAAGTGCCTCCGTAACTTGAGAGACACATTGGATAACACTTTTTTGGTCCAACTTATTACCCATACCGACTAAACGTTGATAATAGTTTGTTGCATAAAATAATAAAGCATAAATAACCTGAAACATAAATGAAAATAAAAAACTGAGTAACTACAGCAGGTCCTTTAATTTTGTACATTATTTTTTATACCTTAAGCTCTAAGCTTATCGTTTTACTCTCTCTGAAGTTTTTAGAGCAAAATTAACGGCAGAGTAATTTAAATGCATTTTTACTTAATCTGTATCTTTTTTTAAATTCCAATTCAGAATTATCCGGAGGGTCTTCCGTTTGCTGAATAAAAATTCGTTGAGTTATATCACTGGAACGATTTAGATATATTTAATTGAAACAGCTATCAAAATCTAATGATTATTAATCAAATAAATAGTTAAAATAAGGGTACATATATATGTAATATACCAATTAGTAATACTTTAAATAGTTAATTTTGCGTACCTTAATTCTCATCTTTGCTTTCTTGCCTCGACTGCCAAATGCCACACAAAATAATAAAAAGTCGTAGATCGCATTCTACTTGTTGTTAATAAAAATATTTTAAACGTAAATCAACGAAAACCCCAGGAAAACTTAAAACTAATACTTCTCGATAGCGTTCTCACCGTAAAAATGTCGGTGAGAAAGATTTCGTAGATCTCTACAGTGTATAGACGATAACGTACGTCAAAAAAAGGTTCGTGCTGCCGATTCCCATACATTTTGTGTCTTACTATACGTTAAACTATACGAAAGCGACACGTAACGTAGCGTTAGATGTTCGTGCTTCTGAATTTTAGTTCCAAATACGCCCACGGAGCGCTGTTCAAATTCCCATACAAAATTTAACTGAAACTAAACTGTGGCGTAAACTATACGATAGATCAAAATGTTCGTGCTAGGGGTACAGAAACGTTCTTGTGACATGTCGTAGAACGGTATCGGATAATTTTAAAGCAATATTAAAATATTTATATACCGCACGCAATATGGGATGCCAAATTTTTTACATCTCTTCATATATATATATATATATATATATATATATATATATATATATATATATATATATATATATATATATATATATATATATATATATATATATATATAAAATTGAACATTTATGAAAAATGTGTCTTTGTAATATGTACTTATCTAACAAGTGAGACCTATAACCAAAGAATTTATTCTTTGATATTTATCGCACTCAATAAAAACTAGAACTAAATTAAAGGGTACCATTTTTAACAATAAATCAGGGTTCATTAATAAATTATTTGTTAGTAATATTCTGAAAACTGACAAAAATATTTTCTTTTAAGTTAATGTACAGCTAAAAATAATAAAATAAGCAAAAATTGGCAAAAATAATCAAACACTATAAATAAATAGCTCTATTACTCTAAAGTAATTAATATCTCAAATAAAGCCACAAGTAATTCAATTAAATTAGGGGATGTAGTTATAAGAGGTAGGAGTTGTGTTGGCGCGACTACTAACGCCGCCTAGCGATGTACCGGAACACCAAACTTTTATCTACGAATCAGAGCTCGTCATTGTTGGCAACTACTCACAGCACGTCGTGCAATTAGTTATAAGATCTGTATGTTTAAATGTTGATTATTACCTGATACACACTGTTAGCAATAAGACGACTTAAATATAACCAACAAACGTTCAATAAATCAATCATTGAAGAGCACCTGCCTCTTTTCCGGTACATAAAGTGGTCCTATCGAGCCGAATAAGGAGTTCAAGCTTCAAATACGAAGAGGAGATTCACGTATCGAGCGAAGAGCTGCAACGTTAAGGCATCGACAGACAGGAGTGGCAGTGCTCAGGTGGCGGTTCCTACCTGCACAACGGCACCCACCTTGGTTCGCACGCATCTACAAATTGGCAACTGTAAGTACTCTTGATTTCCTTAATTCCCAAAATGAGTGAGCCCAAATTGTCAGATTTAATTAATAAAAGAGGAGTTTTAAAGGGTCGATTAACTCTGTTTGAAAATTATGTTAAAAAGTTCACTTTACCCTTGACTGAACAACAGTCATTAGAATTAAATTTACGTGTCGAGAGTACTTCGAGTTTGATAGAGATGTATAGTGAAATACAGACTAAAATTGAAGAAAAGGTAGCGGAAGATCTCGATCTTGTAAAACAGTTGGAAGAGGGAGATCGTTTCGAAAATCAATTTTATTGTGCTGTAGCTTCTGCAAAACTTTTATTGAGAAAGGAAGTAGCTGACAAGTCTAGTGTTTCAACATGTAAGCCGATAGGCATAAAGTTACCCGATATTAAAATACCTTCCTTTGACGGTTCATACGATTGCTGGCTAGAGTTTAAAAATTCTTACGTTAGTATGATTCATGATAGCGATGATTTAGGTCCTGTTCAAAAATTTCATTATTTAAAATCGTCATTGTCCGGTACCGCGGCACACGTCATAGGTGCATTAGAATTTACGGCTCACAACTACTCTCACGCATGGGAGCTATTAGAGAATAGATTTAATAATCCGCGACTATTGGTTCATAATCATGTGAAGGCATTATTTAAAATTCCATCGTTAAATAAAGAGTCCGCTTCCCAGATTAGGAACTTAATAGATATTGTTTTGAGAAATTTGCGTTTCCTTAAAACGTTAGGTGAACCAACAGATTCATGGGACACTTTAATTATTTACATGGTCGTTTCCAAATATGATCAGGCCACTCAACGCAAATGGGAAGATTTTCAAGGTACAGCTAGTTCGTTAATTGAATCAAGGTCAGCTTTGAAACTGGATTACTTACTTGAATTTCTAAAGGACCGCGCCGACGTTTTAGAAATGATAAAAGTGAACCATATCAAATCCCACGAGAACAAAGGCGGCGAACAAACGCGCTCTAAGAAACAATATACACATACTCATGTTGCTACGAACGTTACTAACAATAACAATAAGAGTAATACGAAACTAAAACAAAGCCGCGTGTGTGTGATGTGTCATGGTAATCACGCGATTTATTCCTGTTCAAGGTTTTTTAATTCGTCTATCCAAGAAAGGAATAAGTTAAAACGCATCAGCTGTGCATCAATTGTTTACGCGCAACCCACCCACTTGACGAATGCAAGTTTGGGCCATGTAGGTTGTGTAATAAAAGGCACAATACACACAGCCGATCACCGCTAACGTCTCCACTGTCTCGTCATCATTACACGCTACGGCTAACCATTCAGAATCACAAAACAGTAATCAGGAATATTCGTTATTACCCAACGTTTTGCTGTCCACAGCGTTAGTGGACATAACAGATTATTATAACAAATATCACACTGTACGCATTCTGCTTGATAATGGTAGTCAACATTGTTTCATAAAGAAATCGTTATGTGAAACATTAAATGCACCGTTAATACAGTCCACTTATCACGTTGCTGGGGTAGGTCAAACAATTTCGCAGTCCACCCACATTTGTAAAATAAAATTACGTTCAAGGTTAAATTCGTTTTTTATGAACATTGATTGTTTAGTGTTGCCGTGCATTACAAATCAATTACCCACATTTAGTGTCGATGTAAATAATATGAGTTTACCTGATAATATTTAACTTGCGGATTCGAACTTTCACTCACCGTCAGGCATCGATATACTGATAGGCGCGGATAAGTTCTGGGAATTATTGTGTGATGGCAAAATTAAGTTGAATAAAGGACTTTATTTACAAAATACAAAATTGAGTTGGATAATGTCGGGACCTTTACATAATAACCCACTTCCCGTTAGTGTGCAATGTAATTTCTCCCAAACAATTGACACACAGTTGAAATTGTTTTGGGAACTCGAAGAGATAAACAATAACGTTAATTGAAATAATACTAGGTTTTACAGAATTTATAGCGTATATTTAACTTTTTAATACCCGACGTTTTGAGAGCTTTACAGCACCCATGGTCACGGGAAGGACTGAGATGTTTAACGTCCAGATGTCATAGTTAACCGCGGATACCATAGATTAAAATTTAACTTTTGTTCCGATCTATACGGTATGAACTTATGGTATCATGAAGTCTTGCAGTTGTATGCTTGGGTTGGGATTTAATTTTATTTATTATAGGATCCCAAGCAGATGGTAGCACCCAGCCATCTTCTCTATTGAAATTAGGATGTTTTTTGATTTCAATAGCCTCGTGAATCATCCTTGGAAGGAATCGGTGTTCTTTAGCGAGGATTTGTGGTCTATCAAATCTGATGTAGTGACGGGGGCGATCCTGTACATGTTCACAGACTGCAGACTTCCCGGAGCGTCGATTCTTCACATCAGCTATATGTTCTTTGACGCGGGTTTTAATTGATCTTTTAGTTTGTCCTATGTAGGAGAGACCACATTCACAATCAAGCTTGTACACTCATCTATCTGCATCTTGCAGAGGGACGTTACACTTGACTGATGGTAAAAACTGATCAATCTTCTTCGGCGGCTTGAAGTATGTTTTGATGGAAGCGCGCTTCAAGATGTAGCCAATCTTGTCAGTGACTCCTCTAATATATGGCAGTACAGCAGGTACACGCTCGACTGTGGCCGACTTCACTCGTTCTCTGTGACGTAGGCGCGGGACCCGAAGCTTGTTGTCATGCAAAACTTGCTTGACGTGTTGGAGCTCGGCAGCCAGGTGTTTACTGTCACAGATCCCTCGTGCTCTCACAGTTGCCTAAAGTAAACTTTAAACAGCACAAACGAGTAGGAGAGTTTCTCGATATACCTTCGATTCCACCCCACCATCCTTGACACAACGCTCCGCCAGAGTGACCCAACCTCCCGCCCACTCTCGGTCCAATCGGCATTTCATGAACGTACCGACATATCGCACACTCTTGCCCACTCTCGGTCCAACCAGCGTTACATAGACTAGGCGCGTCTATATATAAACGCGCGCATATAGAAACCCGGCACTGCAAAATTTCATTAAAAAAAACATAATAGAATTTAAAAAAAAATCCTAAAATTATAAAGTTTTTTCTTGTGCAACCAGTTTTCTTCGATTTGCTATGGCGCTGGGTAACATTAAATACGAAACTTAATCACAGGAAAGTTTGTTTAAAACTTTTAACATTTTAGTCGGGTTAAAACTTGCAAGACTGTACCGAGGTGTGTACATTTTAAAATATTTTCAGTGTATTTGTCGTCACACTTTAAGAAATCCATTGTAGTCGTATTATTTCTTTCTTTGACAACATTTTTATTATTAGTAGTTGAGTTTAAATTGATTTTGAGTAGTTATCAGGAAGATGGTGCTGCTCATTTCCCATTTTATTGTTCTCTTACAACATCTCGTGGGTATTTTCAATGTATTATTTTTTATATTTACAGGTACACAAAATAAACATAAATTTGTAGAATATTATTCTGTAAATTTATAAATACAACATTTTAACCTAAACTGGTCTGTAGGTCGGCGACTAAGCAAGTGTTTATAACAACGTAAAATAGCAGCTTAATGCTGCTGTGTTGCGTATTATGAGTGTAGAGAACCGGAGACCCGTTTTACTAGAATTGAGGCATCCCATCGTAGTCCTCAAGGGTTGCGACGCATCTGCATTTTGATTCTTAAGCGAGGTTGAATGTAAATATCTATGGGCCACAGCATCCACTTACCATCAGATGGACTGTGTGTTTGTTAGTAACCCTTATCTTATAAAGAAATAGTCAAGCTCTACAGACTGTAGCAAAACCCGGACATGCAATAAGGTGAGGCTGTGTGTATGGTGGGACTATAAGGACGTAGTTTATTATTAGATTTTACTGCTGGGAATTTTTACCGCATTTTTTGTTGATCGAAAAACTCAAGATTTCCACAGCAATAGAATTATTTCATTACATACAAGATGGCAAAATGTTATCTAAGAAAATGGCACATACATAAAATATAATGTAATTAAACTTTGAAAAAAAAAATGCCTTAAATTTGTATATAAAATACGAGGAAACTTATTCCCCGACCTATTATTAATAGCATCACCTTAAAATATTGCTAATTTTTTAATCACTTTTTAGTGTTATCTATGATCGACCAAGAGATAATATGTCTTTAGCGATGAAATTGCCGTACTGCAGTACTGGCCATTTCAAATCAAAAAAAAAATTAATTAGCTAAGAATTCTAATTTCAAATTAATTTTATTTTTGCAACATGGAGTCAATTTTTCAAAAAAAAAAGGGATATGTACATTACAATTTTTGTACAACCGACTTTAATATAAATAACATGAGAACATCATCAATATATTCGAAGTCAATTAAATACGCATTATTACTCAACTTGAGGTTGGCACTCTGAATTTTCATGAGCACGCGTTCCAGATTTTGAAGGTGTTCCTCAAACATACGGCCCACGATGATGATATCATCCAAGTAGACCAGACAGGCATCGCCAATTAGCCCCGTAAGTACAAGTTCTTCAAACGTTGCTGGAGCATTGCACAAACCAAACGGCATTACTTTAAATTGCCACAGACACTTTCCTGTCGAGAACGCAGTTTTCGTCTTGTCGTTGGGTCAATTTCAACTTGCCAGTAGCCACTTTTTAGATCCAGCGTGCTAAACCACTTTTCTCCTGTAAGCATGTCCAGCGTGTCATCAATTCTTGGCAAAGGATAGCTGTCCTTCTTTGTAACGTCGTTCAAACGGCGGTAGTCTACACAAAACCGCATGCTGCCGACCTTTTTTTACCAGCACCACGGGTGAACACCATGGACTAGATGAAGATTCAATATCACCATCCTTCACCATTCCTTCAATCATGGTTTCCACTTCTTTTTCACGTGCTACTGGCAATCTTCTTCGTCGCTGGTGGATATGCAATTCTTCTCTTGTGTTTATTTTGTGTTGAACTAAGCCAGTCTTTCCCATGTTAGCATCGTTCAACGAGAATACATCGGCGTACTTGAGTAACAACTTCTTCGCCTTGACCATTTCATTCTAGGAGAGAACGCTGCGACAGTCATCTAAAAGTGTGGTCACTCTCGTTTGTGCATCCTTGCTGGGGGTCCCAGTCCACTTCCTCATAGGTACCAACCAGTGGGCCTTTTTTAATAATCTGTTCTTGGGTACAAATGTTCAGCACACGTACTCCTGAGATGTCAGTGGTTCTGACCAAGGTTCGAGCCACTTTCCATGGAAGCTCATTATCTAACATTTCCACGAGTACACAACGATGACGTTGCCCAGGATTCCGAGGAAAACCAACCGGCACAATCGTTTCCGATCTCGGTGGAAGTACAATCATCTTAAAGCTGTACACGTTCCCTGGTAACGCCCCTTCCACGAAAAAAATCCTCTTGTCCACATTTCAAAACACTTTGCTTAACGTCAATCTCACAACAATTCTTCCTCATAAAGTCCAGGCCCAGGACGCAGTCGTCCATTATATCAGCCACGACGACATTATGCAGGTAGATCATGTTGCCTAGCTTACACTCCATCTCCTTCTCTCCACGGACGGGTATACGCTGACCGGTGGCTGTTACCAAATTAATGCGTTCTCGGTTGTATGCGGAGTCCCTAAGGAACTGACTCATAAGTTGGGAACTAACAACCGTACGAGAGGCTCCAGTGTCTATGGTCAGTTTACACGGCATTCCGTTGACCTCGCCCTTGATTATTAGACTATTCCCCTCATGGGTTTGTGAGATCCTTGGGGCTCTTTTAACATCAGCCAGCACCCACCCCGCAGTTCTGGCTTTTACTCGTTTCCCTGCTGCTGCTGGGTGGTGCTGTTGGCTGCACTACCCTCCCGAGATCGTTCAACTTCCCTTTCTACGGTTCGCTTGGGGCAGCTGGATCGAAGAAGGCCCCTTTCCTCAAAGCCATAGATCCTGGGGCTGTATCCTTTACTGCGGTCGCGAACTGTAGTTGTAGAAGATCCTGCCGCACGGCCACCACTTCCAGTGCATGGGCCAAGGCGTCCTTAAGCGTCTCGTGGTGCCCGAGCCTCACGGCAGCTCTGACTTCAAGGTCGCGGATGCCGTAGATGAATGTCTGCACCAGTTTCTCTTCAATGAGCGCAGGTATAGACTGGTATGCTTTTCGAAACATCTTCTCCACCTCAAGGGCCCACTGCTGCGGGTTTTCGGTTCCAGGTGGGCGTCGCCATATCTCGCCTCCAATGCCTCAAGGAGCTGCTCGTAGGTCACACCTTTTCACCAAGAATTTCCAACACAGTTAAGGCTTGGTCGCACAGGCCTAGGGTGAGTGCAGTCATGGCCTGACTTTTATTCCAGCCGTTCGCCTCCATGACAGCCTTGAACTGGATTTCGTAGGCTGACCAGGAAGAAGTCCCGTCAAATGGCGGCACTTTGAACCCACGTAGCGAAGGTGTTGTAGCTACTACGAAAGCTGTAATTCCATCCACCAGTTTGAGGTCGTCCAGCGTTTTCTTAATGTCCACCATCTTGTTGACCAAAACGTTGTCACCCGATTGTTCACTTGGTCGATTCGGGTTTCAGCTTTCTCGATTCGGGTTTCAGCCTTCGCGATTTGGGTTTCAGCTTCCGACAGGCGGTTGTCATGCTGAGCAACCCTATCCTTCACCTTCTTTATCTCCTTCCCGAAGGTAGCGTGAAGGTCCTTCACGAGGAGCTGCTCTTCCAACCGACGGGCCTGTTCCTCCTTTCAGCGAGCCTGTTCCTCTTGTCGGCGAGCCTGTTCCTCCTGCTGCTCTTTCAACCAACGGGGCTGCTCCTTCTGTCGGCGAGCCTGCTCCTCTCTCCAGCATCACCATCAGAGCACCTAAGTCAAGTGCTGCAGATGTTCATAGGCGCCTTGGTGCGCGTATTTACTTGAATGTTCTGAATGTTTCTCTATGTTTCAGAGACTACAGACTTCCATTTGGCACGATCCTAACACACCTCTCTCGCCTCCTTCACATCCATACACCTACGCATGCATTCTCGTCGGTTAAGGGTACTCCTAATTTGGCCCGTTTTCAATAAATCGCCAATTTGGTCGATAAATTTTCGCCTAGGACGTCCCTTTCCGACTCTGCATTCACTTCTGCAACATAAATTTTCTTTGTCACTCTTTCCTCATCCATTCTTTCCACATGACCAAACCACCGAAGCATTCCTTTCTTAATCCTGGTCACAACATCATCTTGCAAACCACACTCTTCTGTTATCACACAATTTTTCACCCTGTCATTCAGATTCAGCCCTAACATACTCCTTAACGACCGCATTTCTACTGCATTTATTCTACTCTCGTGCTTCTTCTACCATACCCAACTTTCACTACCATACGTTAAAGTAGGGACCAACACAGCATTGTGAATTGCCATACGTGCCTTTTTTGACACATTTTGACTCTTCACAATAGAGTGCAGGGCCCCATTTACTCTGTTTCCTGCGTTCACTCGTCGTTCTATATCCTTATCATATCTCCCATCCCTGCTAAATACGCACCCCAAATATACAAACTCATCTACTTGCTCGATCAACTCCCCTTCTATTCTTATTTCACATATCGTTTTACTTTCATCTCTTTCAAAAACCATACTTTTCGTCTTACTTGCGTTCACTTTCATACCCCTTTCTTTTAATGATCTGTTCATTAATGTAACCATCATTTGCAACTCAGCCGCCGACGACGCAAGAATAACTTGATCATCGGCGTACAAAAGGCATTTGATGGTTAACTCACCCATTCTTAATCCGCATTCTTCAACTTTCAAATTTTGCAAACAACTGTCCATAAATAGGTTGAACAACCACGGGGAAGCCACACAGCCCTGTCAGACACCTTTATAACTAACACAAGCACTAGAGTCTCTATAAAGAGACTCCAATGCCTGTATCAAGCCAGCGCTCAACCCAAATGAGTTCAGTGTTTGCCATAGCACATTCCTATCCACTCTGTCATAGGCCTTCTCCAAGTCCATGAACGCACAAAAAACCTTTTGGTTTTTGGCCAAAAACTTCTCCGCGATCATGCGCATGGAGAAGACTTGATCTGTACATCCCATTCCCTTTCTAAATCCCGCTTATCATATTAACAACTACATTCAAAAGTTATGTTTTAAAAGTGAAATTCCGTTTATGCATGGAATATGTCTTTTATTATTTAGGATATCGCTTAAAACATGAGTTTTCAATTCATCAAATTTTCATTAAAAATAAATAAAAAAGATTAAGAAGAAATTGAATGCCCAGACCTATGCGACAATAGTTTACTCGCGTTACTTGGGGCCCATCCAATACTTTTAAATACAGAATAATTTTTTTTGTAAAAAAGAACATTAACAATGCTATAAACATTACTAATATCACCCTTAACCACTCGTGATAAGCTTAAATTGCTTGTGTTACGAGTGGTTCACGCACGTAGTCGAATGGCGGATTCGAAACCACGACCTTTTGAGGTCGCGATCCGCGCCGTCATTAGGCTACTGTCGCTTCAATTGAGAATGAATTCAAAGAAACGAACGTGAATAAGTCATTAATTATTCCAGAAATATTTACGCAGGCAAAATAGATGTTGCTCTCCAGAGTAAGGTATTAAGTTAATCAAAAATTTAACGTTCGATCTCACAGTATTACTCACCACTCCTCTTAATCCCATTTTATTTTTATCCTTATTAACTCTTAGAAGAGTTTGATATTTTTAAGACACCCATACCATAAATATTCATTAAATTGTCATATAAATAGATATTATATTGTCTGCAACACAGTTTCCTAACTAGCACATACTACTACTTGCACATGCATATTGTGCTAATAAAGTTTTTGTGATTGTGGTTTCAACTAAGAGAAGTTTCTTAAGCTCTCATGCTTTCTTGCGAAAGAAATCCGCGGCGAAATATACCAACTTTAAAGGGTAGAAATCAATAAAAGTTGAATTTCTCGTGAATACTTTTCTTTTGGTTTTCTTTATGAATGTTAACGTTTTAAGCGGCTAATTAAATTACAAAGAGATGAACTTCGGAATTTTTAGGGCTTTAAAAATTTTTATGTACTGGATTCAACATTCCTAAAAAAGGGCTTTTTTAAGTCTTCCGGGGACGGTTGTCTACGCTCCTTATTTCATTTCTTTCAAAGTTCATAATATAGTTTTTTTATAGGATAGAATGACAAAAGAACACAGAGTCCACCTGACGGTGAGTGGTTGCTGTGGCCGCCATAAACATCTACATCTATCCCTGATTACGAATCAAAATTCAGATGCGTTGTCACCCCTGAGGACTAAGATTTCCAGTAGTAAAGGTCTCCGTTTCAGTACGTGAGTGTAGAGATACGTAGCAGCATTAAGTTACTATTTTACGCTGGTATTCTGTGAGAGCGTGGGTCTTCCTCGGTCGAGCCAACCCATTCGTGCTGCAACTATACTACTAATATAACTGCAGCATAGCTCTACCACGTATAAAAATAAATTTAATGTTATTTTTGTTAATGTATGCAAGACGAAAAACAAGTATGGTTAAATTCAATACGTATGTGCAGTGGTGAATATCGTGATAACGGGAGCGGTCCAAAACCTAGCAGTGGACTTTTACGGACTGAATCGGTGAATAACGTAGTCGCAGCATCGGTAAACCCAACACCACATCGCATCATAAACTTATAGTTTAAAACGACTCTATGAAATGTTGGAGAGATAATCGTTATGTATTTATACAAAATATAATAAAGTTAATTGGTAACTGAAAGCAGCATTCAAGATCAGAAACTTCTGGTACTGCGATCTCATTCACGTTTTACGGAGTTTATGACAAATTCTATCTAATCTCGAGAAGGTGCATGTCGAGCAGTAAACTGTTTCAGACAGAAAACTTTGAAGCGGATGAAGAAATTCTACCTTTATATTCGGCTAAAAATACATACAATACTTACACCAACGATACAATATATTTCCATTCAGCATTATACCCAAGGTGTAGTTTTATATGATAATTATACTTTTTGGGATTTTTATTTCTTTCTTCTCTTTACATTCAATTGTGTGGATCGTAAAACTTTCATTATTATTCTTAAATAATATGACTTCTTGATTTCCAATAAATTTAAGTTATATACATTTAAAGTTATATATTATGATATTACTTTATTAAAACTGACTATTTTCTAAACGATTTTTTATACTTACGCGAACACTACACATTGATTAAAACTACGTTTACGGATTTTATCGAGTTTAATTTTAATTTTGATTTTTTTCCCCGACGTTTCGTGTGTTTTCCAGCACCCATGGTCCCGGGGAACTTTTAATTAAAGAAATATAGCTGATGTAAAGTATCAACGTTCCGAGAAGTCTGCAGTTTGTGATCATATCCTAGACGGCCCCAACCATTACATCAGATATGATAGACCACAAATTCTCGCGAAAAAACACCGATTCCTACCAAGGATGATACGTGAGGCTATTGAAATTAAAAAATATCCTAATTTCAATAGAGAGGGATTCTGGGTACTACCACCTGCTTGGGACCCTATAATCAATAAAATTAAAACTAAACCCAAGCATACCACTGCAAGACCTCAAGATATAGTCAGTTCAATTTGCATAGATCAGACCATAAACTATAATTAAAAAAAGCTGAAGGTAAAAGGGCTGAGGAAAGCGGAAACCCGGAGTGGGTTTAACAATGACATCGGGACGTCAGTCACCTCAGTCCCCCGTGAGCATGGGTGCCGGAAAGCACCCGAAACGTCAGAAATTAAAAATAAAAATAATTAAAATTATAATTAAACGCGATAAAATTCGTAAAAGTAGTTTTAATCACTGACTATTTTTGTTTATTATGTTTTTATTGTAAATTAAATTTTTATACTTGGCATGCCTTTTAAGTTCCGTCGTTTATATTTTAACCGGCAATTTTAAATTTATTCAATATGTTTGTTCAATACTCAAATTAATTTAAAATCTGGATCTCAAAATCACTGAAAGAATGACGATTAATGCTATTGTTTTGTCACAGAGTCGTTTTGAATGTATCGGGTCACGTATGAAAATGAATCTTACTAAGGAAAATATCCGTGCTAAATTTTTTTACATCTTTCGAAGGGGTCTAAATCAGCTTCAGTGTTTTGAAGAGCACATTTCTAAGTCCGTACTGATGACCATCGAACGCTGGTATTCGGAATTTCAGCGTGAACAAACCAATCTTAGTAACAAATCTCGTTAAGGACGTCCAAAATCTGCCTTCACTGAAGATAACATCGTTGCTGTGAGAAAACTTATTCTCAAAGATTGTCATGTAAAATTTCGAGAGATAGAGGCATTATTAGACATCTTAGGGACAACCATTCAGTAGAGCTTGCATGAAACGCTTGGTATGAGAAAGCTAATTTGCCGTAAATCCCATATTTGTTTTCCGACAATCATAACAAGACCCACGTGAGATGGTGTACGAAAACTTTGCAAAGGTTAAACCGAGGAGAGTCAAATCACGTCTACGACATCATCAGTGATGAGGAATCTTGGATCTATGCCTACGATCCCGATTCTAAACGACAATCAACAATCTGGGTCTTCCACTTTGAGCACAAGCTGACAATATTTTCGAAATTCACTGTAAAATTTAATTTTGGAGCAAATTATTATTTTATGAATAGCACCATTAAGTTTAAATGCACAAAACTTGTTTATTTGATTACATTATTACAGGATCGATTATTATGGAAAAGTGTTGCCTGTGGCACATAACATAAGAGACGACAGCTAAAAATCAAAACTTATCTTAACATAATCTTTGTTCGTGTTATAGTGCTAGAAATTTCCTCCTCAAATATATAACTAAACTATAATATACAAAACTATGATAAATAAAATTATTTTTTATTTTATTTCCAGTTCAAATCCAAGATTAGGATATTAAGGACAATACATACATAAAATATAAGTAGGTGGTGTATTCGCTGACAAACTGCCCTGCCGTTTGGCGGTAGTAGTATAAAGAACAAATGACTGCATTTTTATGAAATAACATATTTCAAAAAAACCGTCGACTTGATTGTAACATAATTTGCAGATACGGTTTAATGAAACTATGCATGTGGCCCCCCAACCTGTAATTTCTGCAGCAAATGGATCAATATTATTTGTTCCTTTTCTACTGTACATTTTATTTGTATTTAATTGAGTGCCTGTAATCTCAATATATATTATATATAACTGATCGTCTTAGATCCATTCGTCACAAATAGCAACACGCACTGGTTACACAATCTAGTTTTTGCCAGCCGAATTGAATCCGTCGATTGACCTCTCGGTCGAAGTTAGACTTACCTAGTCAGACTATTTGCCCCAGGTAAACGTACTCGTCAACAACTTTGAGCTATGTGCCCCCAACAACTACTGGCATAGTTGAGACATGGATCTTAAACATGATCTTTGATTTATCAATGTTCATCTTGAGACCTATCCGTTGGGAGACACTCTTGAAATCATTGAGCGTAGTGCTTTGGTCCTCCAGTAATTCTACCGTAATAACTGTATCGTAGCAAATTGAAGGTGAGTGATGTCCTCGCCATTAAATTTTATATTCTATCCTTTCCAGTTCAGTAGCTTGAAAACGTCTTCCAATGCAGCGGTGAAGAGTTTCGGGGATATATATATTACACATCGTACGTCTGGAGAGGTTTCGTATGTACGAGTATGTATTGTGATTATTATTATAACATTATATTTATTACCTTCTGCATTGTGTCAGAATACTCTGAGCATTTGTATGCACAATATTAAAGTTTTTGAAAACTGTATAAATGGGAGTCAAGAGTTTGTTTTAAAGGTGGTACGCTTACAAAATTGTCGTTACTACTCAATACATCGGATGCTGAACAGAAAGATTAGGAACTTCGATTATGATCACTCTCACCTAAAGACATCTTATTTTTACAAAGAAAAACTACAAATTAATTAAATAATAATAATAAAAAATAAAAAAAACTTAAAAGCACAAACAAAGCCTAAAACAACAATTATTTAAATAAACCTGAACTGCAGATATTCACTACTTACCAGCTTTTATGCAAAAGGGATATGATAAAATAAGTAACATTGTAAATAAAAATGATCCAAGAAATAATAAGTATACCGGTAGAATAATTCAAAATCACTGGTTTTTATAGAATAAAGGTGACAAACGGGCACACAGTCCACCTGATTGAAAGTGGATACTTTGACCCATGGGCATTTTCTTTTAACATCGATTAAAAATTAAAATGTAGAATGTAGTGTTGTCACCCCTGAGGACTAAGATGGTATGTCTCGATTCCAGTAAAAAGGATCTCAAGTTCTCTACACTCACCATATGAAACACAGCAGCATTAATATGCTGTTTTACGCTGATATTCTGTGAGAGCGTGGTCCTTCCTCGGTCGAGCCGAACCATTCATACGTATAAATACTGGTACCTACAGTGTATTAATATACTTAGGTATATAGAATTGTGATGCATATAAAATCAAAGAAGCTAACAAAATCAAACTGAGAACCTGGTTCTTTTTGTAAATTGTTAGAAAATATCAGACATAGTTTTAATTCATAAATTCGAATCGTCGGCGACCGAGCTCTTTCCGATCGGCTTAACTGACTAGCACTGTGAAGAGATGTTGCATCTATGTGCGTATTTTATCGCATCTATCACGGGGAGTGCTCTGGGGAATTGTTCGGACTAATTCCAGCCACACAATTTTACCATACCAATTATTTTGCGATACCATCCATACCATTTGGATGACTGGGGGTCCAGCAATATGCCATTTAAAAGAAGTTTTTTTCGCACAACTTCCTTGTGAAATCAGGAACTAACGGAGATTTTTCCGGATCGATACGATTTAGGGGCCTTCAATAAAAGATCCTATTCCTTTTTAAAAGGCTGGCAACGCATCTGCAATTCCTCCGGTGTTGCAGTTGTTCATGGGCAGCAGTAATCACTTACTATCAGGTGAGCCATATGCTCGTTTACCACTTTCCTATAAAAAAGTTTGATTGTCGTGTAGTAAAGAAAATTGGGCTAAATAAACTAAGAAACCAAAAGTAATTCAAACATCGTTAGGCGATAACCGTATATTGTTGGTTGTTTAAATTTATTTTCATTATACTATAAACTGGATAGTTGTGAAACTGTGCCTTGAGTTTCCGTGTACAAACTGTTACAGTAAACAGTGTTTCTTATTGTTTAGTAAAATGCTTAAAGTTGTTATCCTTTCTGAAAAGCTGTTATAAGGAAAAATTACTCTATTATTAACTTATTTATGTGCTATTATTTTTTGGAAATTAAGCTATTTCTTACATGAACTTTTAGTAAAGATACCGTGAAAGCCCTGTTATTGAAAATATATTTTGAAATAATTGTGTTATTTATCTAGTGATACATATAACTAGGACATATAAGAATAATGAAAAAAATAATATAGCCTTTATTTTTTTCATTTATAATTATATATTTATAGAACTCAACCAGATGAGAAAATTATATAGTCTTGTTTTCGGACTATACGTCTATAAATATATTAATAATGATTTATAAATATTATCATATTATCTAATCTAATAAATTCTGGTAATAAGATAAATAAACATACAGTGGATTTCACCTATAACGACGATGAAGGGACCGCTGTAATTTCGTCACTATATCCGGAAGTTGATTCATATCCACAGGTAGGAGTGGGGAGAATAGAAAACTTGACATTAATACGAGTAGAGCATGAAAGTAATATTAATTTTCATATAATAATTTTTACTTATAATTTATAACTTTTTTAATTATACTTTTTTTGAAGCATTGCATAATTTCAAAGCGGTTTTTTTTTCACATCGTTGATACCATAGAATGCGAAATATTTAATTCCATGCACAAATTAATATTGTTTTCAAAATTCTCAAGCCTCGAAATGATATCTACTTTTTCTTTAGCCGTATACGTTCTTCTAAAGAGTGCCTTGATGAAAATACGATCTAACATCCCAAAAATTACTGAGTAACTAATTTTAAGCGTAATATCACAGCTGCCGATCATCTGGAAATATAAACAAGAGATAATAAATCTTAATGACTTTATAAATTTTGTTTATATTTGTTTGTTGACTTGTTAATTAAGTATAGATAGATTCGGTCGTAATACTTGCTAGAGATTTCAGGGAATTTATAATGAATAGCTTATTAAAACTGGTCATTATGCCCTAATAATTGAGATAATAACTTACTTAGCTAGAGCAAACAAAATATTTAGTACCAATAACATATGCAATGACGTGTAAATATCTCGCGTTTACACATCAACTACGATAACGATGTCGTGAAAACGACACGTTCGCAATAAGCTCCTTCTGTGTCATTTGCAATATCAGGTTGCTTTGCGTCATCTGCAGAAAGAATTATTAAATATTCGTGCCGTAACTATAATATTATAGCTGCAGCGTGGCTCTAGTACAGATAATATTAATTATGAAACATTTTCTTCGTATCCTCAGTCTGCAAATTATGGGTAATATTTAAAAGGAAGGTAAAAAGGAAAGACATTGACTGAATACCGCAACTTCAATTGCTACCCCTTTACCCAAATAGCTTCTTAAGCCGGAAATTATATTTTTAACCTCCCTATATAAGCAATTTGTGATACTTAGAAAAACTTCTCTGTAACATACGTACCGACAAACAGGCACTAAGGTAATCTCATAAGTTTCTCGTTTTTCTGAATCTGTCATGGAGCACTACCAAGCAAAACATGCTAGTATTATAAGTCTAGATTTGAATCCTAATGCAAGCCGAAGTCAACATTAGCGCGAACATCATTTAGGGCCGGTTGTAATGTGATTATTTTCGTATTTTTATCACCCTATCCAAGCATGCTTCCGATTTCCTCCTTTTAGTAAAGAGGAAGTGTGTAGCTAGTTTAGTAGTTAGATTGTGTATGATATCATAACAGTATTTTTTTTTATAGAAATAAGACCAAAACCACAAAACACACAAAATAAACATAGTTCATTTGAAGGTAAATGGAGGCTGTGACACACAGACACATATTTATTTTTGATTTAAAATCAAAATGCAAACAGATTATCACCTATAATAACTGAGATAGTATAGCATATAGGTTGACTGATACAGACTCCTTAAGATCTTGACTCCACCTTGGTGTTTTATGTGCAACAAAGTCTAAATAAATAAAAAACTAATTAAACGCCATATTATCCTGCAATTTTAAGCTGATATTCTGTACTCGTACACGCGCTGTCCTTCCCAGGTAGAGTTGATCTATTTGAGCAGCAGCCATAACTTTTAATCCGCTAAGGTAGTGCGATTACCACCTTGGGCTTTATTAACATTTGCTACCGGGTGAGGTTGTAGTCAAGCATTGGCATATCCTAAGGAGAATATTATAATGTAACTTCCGATCCCTTGAAAATGATTATAATACAGAGAAAGGCTAAGTCCCTTTTAATGCGCTAAGGTAGTGCGATTACCATCTTGGACTTTATAAACATTTGCCATCAGGTGATGTTGTAGTCAAGCATTGGCCTATCTTAAGTAAAATAATATAACTCCCCATCCCTTGAACATCAATATAATACTGAGAAAGGCTAAGTCACTTTTAATGCGCTAAGGTAGTGCGATCACCATCTTGGGCTTTATCAATATTTGCGATCAGGTGAGGTTGTAGTCAAGTACTGGCCTATCTGTAAAATAACATAATATAACTCCCAATCCCTTGAACATTATTACCGTTACAGCCTATTAAAAGCTCGCCGCTGAAAATAGGCCTCCCCCATCGATTGCCTCATAGGACGGATTTTACCATAGTTACCACGCTTGGCGGGCGCGATAGGAACCACAGTTTTTATTATTTTAAGTTGTTATCAAGAAGATGCTGCTTTCCTTTTTGTTTCAGTTTCCCTCTGTCGCCTGTTACGATACACACTAGCTGGATCACGACATGGGGTAATAGATATTTTTACATCTTCACTACACGGTTTACTTACAATATATCCTATATTGGTTTAATGTGAAATAAAAATATAATATATAAAAATATAATAAAAATATAATGTTAAATAAAAATATTAAATTTTATTTTTTATGTAAATCAATTGCTTCATAAAAATTACTCCGTAAAAAAGGGTGGTTTTACCAGGGGTCGCTCTACAACTGATACCGGTATTGAGCTTATCAAAATATATAATAAATAAATATATATAATCAAAATATATAATAAAATATATAAAATATAATAAAAATATAATGTAAGATAAAAATATTAATTTTTTTTATGTAAAGCAATTAATTGCTTCATAAAAATTATTCCGTAAAAAAGGGTGGTTTTACCAGGGGTCGCTCTACAACTGATGCCGGTATTGATCTAATCAAACATATGTTCTATGAATGGGCGAATTCAGAGGATGCTTTGGGTATATATTATGATCTTATTAAGGCTTTCGAATATGTTTACCTTGAGACATTTATCAGGAGGTTACATCATTATGGTGTAAATAACCTAGCGTTTAAACTGTTTCTTCATAATATCTAAATAATAGAATGCAAACAGTTGTTATGGGAGCAATTCTTCCGGATCGGTAGTATCTGTGGGTGTTCTTCAGAGCTCAATTCTTGGAAATCTCATCTATAATACGGTTTAAAATATTAATTAAGCAAAAATTGTTTGGTTATTACACTACTAAAAAGTACAACCAAAAGGAATGAGTTGATCGCTACCATGCTGTTTCTTATTGTTTTCTTAACAGTAGTATGAATTATAATGTACATTGTGTTTTAAAAAAGCCGCTGGGTTTCTTGCTGGTACTTCCCAGGATAGAGGTTTTTTCCTGAACCAGTGGTAAAAGTAAAAATGACTTAATCAAATATACATTGGAAAAAATTATATTCTTTAAGACGTACAACACAGTATATTTAAAATAACGCTAATACAGTGCAATTTACCACCTGTGCTTAATTACCACCTACCTCTAGGTGGGTTGAGTCGAGCACTGACTTATAAGTAAAAAAATATCAATATATATATATATATATATATTATGAATTTAAATTAAACAAAAATAACACATTCTCTTTGCCATGACACTGACTAGATATGGCTCACAATTTTTGCCTTACCGTATCTGAAGGTAAACAAAAGAACGAAAAATTTTCACGCTAGTCCAACATTTTACCCAAAATAGAAATACCTAAAACAGAACGATTTCAACATAATATTTTTATCCGACAGCGTTTTTGATGACTGTGCTACGGAATCAATTTAACTAGGCAGGGATGAATTGCGTTCCTACAGCGAATCTTAATTGATCCGATTAAGATTGGACATTGATCGAATGTCGAGACGGCGTGAATATCCTTTTCATCCTTTCTTTCGATACTTTTATTTCATAGAATATCTTTCATTGATATCTTATCTCGCATTGGACAGAATAAACTTTATTTGTAGTTTATATTTGTGATTCTTGTCTCTTGGTGGAATTTCTTTGTTTACTTGATATTGATAAAAATATATAAGCATTCATACATACCTGTACCAAAACAAAACAACAACCCTTATAAGGGGAAAACTATATAAATGAGTTTAATATACATTTGCCATCAAGTAAAATATTATTTCGAGATTATAATTACATTTATTTGTAAACATGTTCTGTTAATACCGGTCCAAAAATTAAAAAATTGATTTGAATTAAGAATAAATTGTAATCAGACTAAATTGTAATCATTTGAACCAACTTTGTGCTGCTCTTACTTACAGTGCATTAGGTCCATAAACGTCACAAATTTTTTTCTCTTCTCTATTCTCAATTCTACTGAATTTTTATACGTATTTAACGTGATAACTTCGCCAATTGCGAATCCATTTTGAACATACCTTTTTTAAAATGGGCTATACCCCAAGGGTAAATTGAGTTTTACACGGTAGAGCCATGCTGCATCAATATTATGGTTGTGATTTGATAGTGATGCGATTTCTATGGCCACAGATTCCACTTACCATCAGGTTGACTGTGTGCTCATATGTTACACTTATTCTATAAAATATAAATAATTTAAATAAAATTGTTCAATACCTAATAAAATAGTTATATACAATAAAGTGTATAAAATAATATTGATCGATTGAATTCGAATCGATATTATCAGATCGCGGTAAGACTTTGTCAAAAATATGTTGACAAAGTCTAAAGTTGCTTGCACTTCCGCGATGGTTATAGACATAGTTGTACCCGGTAGTTGGCGCTGTTGTAGAAACCAAACTAAGCTCATAGTTCAAACCAATCAATTATGTGGAAAATAATTTAAAAAATGTCGGTAGTTGGCGCTGTTGTAGAAACCAAACTAAGCTCATAGTTCAAACCAATCAATTATGTGGAAAATAATTTAAAAAATGTCTTTTAGGTGCTTTGAAGGAAGTTTTATATTTTTTAAACCGAATTTGACAAACTGTAATGCACATTCCAAATTATTAAGTAGTCAAATAACGTCACTAACAATTAAAAAAAAAACATTGTTAAAAAAAGGAAACAAACATCCTAAATAACCTATTAGACTGCATGGTTGGGTAGAAGTAAATAAATCAGCGGCTGCTGACGTGAGTTATTTATTATCAGCGAGTGTGAATTTATGCGGTGCAGTTCCGTGCGTGGGTCATAAGCTTAAGGTGGGTAGGATATAGTGGAAGAAATGTTGGCACTACCATTTAATTAACTACTTATTTTTACCTTCTGTAAATGAAATTATATTTGCATAGTAGGCAGAAAATAAAAAAAATATGGGATAAAACGAAAATTATCAAAATCTATTAGACTTTTGTGGAAATTTCAAAATGAAAAGATAATATTGCCTGGTTAATAAAATATTTTATTTCAATTTTAACGTACATCATACTATATACAAATGGATGTTAACCCTATCAGGTTATGCTGAAGCTAAACAATCTTAGACAATTTTTTACTGTGGATTGGAGATTGGATCTTATTATTAATATGAAAGTCATAAAGTCATAAATATGAAAGTCACTTCGTCAGCACCAAAAATACACTTGGAAGTGTCGCACTCACTGACAGGTGTGAATTTGGTTATAAACCTTAAACAGATCAATAGTGCTGAAGACCTCACAACCAGCTGTACTACGGGTAAAGTCGTTTATATGTCTGTACCCCTAGCACGAACATTTTGATCTATCGTATAGTTTACGCCACAGTTTAGTTTCAGTTCAATTTTGTATGTGAATTCGAACAGCGCTCCGTGGGCGTATTTGGAACTAAAATTCAGAAGCACGAACATCTATCGCTACGTTACGTATCGCTTTCGTATAGTTTAACGTATAGTAAGACACAAAATGTATGGGAATCGGCAGCACGACTCTTTTTTTGACGTACGTTATCGTCTATACACTGTAGAGATCTACGAAATCTTTCTCACCGACATTTTTACGGTGAGAACGCTATCGAGAAGTATTAGTTTTAAGTTTTCCTGGGGTTTTCGTTGATTTAAGTTTAAAATATTTTTATTAACAACAAGTAGAATGCGATCTACGACTTTTTATTGTTTTGTGTGGCATTTGGCAGTCGAGGCAAGAAAGCAAAGATGAGAATTAAGGCACGCAAAATTTACTATTTAAAGTATTTCTAATTGGTATATTACATATTTATGTACCCTTATTTTAACTATTTATTTGATTAATAATCATCAGATTTTGATAGCTGTTTCAATTAAATATATCTAAATAGTTCCAGTGATATAACTCAACGAATTATTATTCGGCAAACGGAAGACCCTCCGGATAATTCTGAATTGGAATTTAAAAAAAGATACAGATTAAGTAAAAATGCATTTAAATTACTCTGCCGTTAATTTTGCTCTGAAAACTTCAGAGAGAGTAAAACGATAAGCTTAGAGCATAAGGTATAAAAAATAATGTACAAAATTAAAGGACCTGCTGTAGTTACTCAGTTTTTTATTTTCATTTATGTTTCAGGTTATTTATGCTTTATTATGTAGTAGTATGGGTACTACTTAGCACTTTTAATCTTCACTCCAATAAAAGTCTATGCGTAAAATAATAATGGTTTATTATCACTCAGTTATACTAAACATCTCACACGTTACAATCTTAAAGGAACATTGAATTAAAATAAAAGCTATTATCAACGTTTAGTCGGTATGGGTAATAACTTGGACCAAAAAAGTGTTATCCAATGTGTCTCTCAAGTTACGGAGGCACTTAACAGTCAATAAATAATAACCAATACCTTTATCAGGTTGCCCACTTCAAGGGCTGAGAGAGACGTCGTCAATGTAAAGTACTTACATACTTATTTTTAGCTATGTTGATTTCTCTAGTCTAATTTTTGACGGCTCCGTGGTGTAGTGGCTTAGCAAGGAATTGTAGCGCAGGGGGCCGCGGTTTCGAATCCTGCACGGAACAAGTATTTGTATGGCCTACAAGTAATTACTGCCTCCACGACAATGGATAAATCCTATGGTGGCGATTTTAGTATAACTAGTGTTTTTGTGACTTTCTACAGATTTCTTAAAACATACAAGATAACGGGTGTTATTGGTTGTATTGATGGATCACATTTCCGCATATTATTTCACCACAAATATAATTAGAAAGAATCCAATACGCACCTAATACGTTAATAAGTTATGTTACACAAAATGTGAAACATTACTAATGAAAAAAAGCTTTTTTGGTATTGCCCCACGAATTTATAATAAACTACCTGATACAATAAAAAATATGAACTTATTTAAATTAAAAAAGTGCTTAAATAATGAATATAGACAAATGTTATTACAAAATTGACGAGTTCCTAAATGATAATTTTGACCAATTATATTGACTAATGATATTATTTTGTTATTGTCATCTATTTAATTTTATCAATGTAGCAATTTCATTAATTTTTATTCTATTTTATTTTTATGGCATGATTCTCATAAGAACACATCATTATATTTGTATGTCTTTAAGACAAAACATAGCGATCTAATAATTGTAACGCAAGACTTTAAATGTTTAAACCTACCTATGTTTAACAAATAAACTATTCCTGAAAAAGAGATTGAACATTTATTTTATTGCCGAAAGTATTTTCATTATTTAAAGTGCAAGTTGTAAGTTTAACGGTAAAAGAATGTCCACTACCCTATTCGAGATGGGCAGCAGTCTCCTGTATTAAGAAATTTGTGGATGACAATAACCCCTGGGAATGAGATAGTCGCTACTAAACTATTTCCAATATGATTTGTATAGTTAATTGTAAAACAACATAATACATGATTGTAAACATTTTGTTTTTAATTTCCAGCAGGGTTTTGTGCTAATTCATCCCTGGACACAGGTTTCTTCCGAAATAGGGGTAAATTAAACATAAGAATGACTTTTAATAAGTACTATTAATAATGTATATTAAATTTAAAAAATCTATTTCTGTTTCTATTGAATCCAAAATTTGATTCTCTACTGTGTTGTATATGTACAGAGCTTGAACGAATTAATACAGAGTTTGAATTTATGTTTTGACTTGTTTTTTGGGATTACGACTTTAGATGATAAGTGTTTTCTATATATATCGGTATTAATATTAAATTCTAATAAAAAGTACTTCAACAATTCCAAGGAGACATTTTATTTAAAACATGGACAATAAAAAGTACAGATTATTATAATATATGTTATCACACAGCTCGAAACTGCAGCTCAGTATCATGTTGACGAAGCTCAAAGTCTTCTCTGTCGAATCCTCTCTTGTTCTAATTCTACAAACATCCTTTGTTTGCTTATTATCGTTCTGTGTTCTTCTCACTTAAAATAACATCATTCTAATGATCTGAATGTTTTTTTTGGGTTGACGGCGCGAAAATGGAAGTGGATTGCCTATTGAGAACAGTTGGAGATTTCTTCGGTGTAGTAGATTTTAGTGCTGCTGGGATCTGGAGGTGATAGGGATGTAGGTTGCGTTAGGAATCTAGGATTGGTTGGAAATAAGTACTGGATCCTTGCTGCAGCCAGGAGTGTTTTTAGTCTTCATCATCTGAAAAAGATCGATTGAAAAACTTAAACTTTTTACATAATTTTTTATATTTCTTTCATAGTTATTTCCTTATTCGTTGAAAATATTTAAAGGTTAAAAGATATAATGAATAACTTGAATTTTAAGTAATTCTTATTATTTATTTAATTTTTTTTAATCTTAATTTCAAATAAACAGTTAACATGCTAACACACAACTAATACTTAAATTATGAAATTATTATTATTAATTTTATTTAAGTAAAATGTAGGTACTTACATCATGTGTAGTTGAAGTCATACCAATAGCAGGAATTTCAAGTGGTATAATCATTAAATCTGTATGTAGCTCTGCAGGTATCACTGTTTTATTAATTTTGTATAGGTAACCAGTAACCACATAGGCTGTAAAATAATAAGTTATTAGTCTTACACTGAAGTTATTTATATTCAAATATACATATTTTTTTTCTGAATTATATATTTTCATTGAGAAAGTGTAAAGTCATTATATTATCATGTTAAAGTGAAAGTTTGTCAGTTGATTTCTACTAAAGTTCTATTTATATTAAAGCACCCTGTTCTCTTGGTATGTGAGAAATATTTTTAATGAATGCTATGAGCAGCTTTATTCATTTTTGGCCACTTCTTTATTTAAATCACTCTACAATCCTTAAGCAAACCAAATAAAACGACAGTGAACTCAAAATTCATGAAATGAACTATGCAATTAAAACTTTATCTAAGCGCTCTAGATTTGTATTGAAGGTTTTAGAACAATAAAACTAGAACTTACTTTTCGCTACTTTTTTCACTCCGAGACTTCGATTCATTGGCTGTGGAGCAAATTATGTAGCTCTTCGTACTTTTGAATACACCACTGTAGTCCGTGCACTAATTCTGTGCTTTCTATTAATCACCATTCCCTAGAAATAAACAATAATCTTTGTTTAACAGAATGAATCAATATCAATAGACAATGAATACACAGACCGAAAAATAATCCAAACTCATGTTTTAATATAGTTACTTACGTTCACATGAAATCTACTATTATTGTAAACTGTGTGGCTAGTTCTTGACGACATCATTATTTAATTCAGCAAAAATTAACTAAAACCAATCTAAAATACAAAACTATTAAAACAACACGAAGCGCGAAGTCATATGTTTATCTTAAGAATGTCGCGTTCGGAAATCACAATTCATAAGACGTGAAACATGGTTTTATAAACATAAAAATGTTCCTCCGTAAATAATTATACAAGCAGTATTTTGTTAATTAACTGTTTTAAATTAATTAACACACTATTATTAATAAGTTTCAATACTTTTTCTTATTTTTACACACAGTAAAAGACTCTACACCTACAATAATATCAATTTATAAACGTAATCATTCCTTTTCGTTCGTTCGTTTTAATATTGAGTCACAAGGTTTGTTTACATATAGTTACAATATAGTATCGAGTACACGTGAGTAAGAGATAAGCGTTCGTGCTGCCGACGACTGTAGCCACAGTTTGGTATAAGTTTTCGCTTAGTTGACTCGATACGAATTCTTGACGCAATTGTTTATTATTCGTGCTCGGGGTACTGATTGCTTTCAGGGTTCGTGCGGGCGTTGAACATCCTATAATCTCCTCACGGGTGCACGGGTACCAATCGTTGTCCCTTTTCAGCGTGAGCTGGAGTGGCGACGACCACGAGTTTTCCGAGGGCCTAGCTGTACTCATAATCATCGTCACCGTCATCGTCATCATTATGTCGTCGTCGTCGTCATCTTAATCGTCATCGTCATCTTCATCGTCATCACCATCGTCACCATCATCGTCATCATCATCGTCACCGTCATTGACATCGTCATCGTCGTCATCGTTATCGTCATTGTCATGATCATCGTCATCGTCATCATAATCGTCAATGTCATAATCATCGTCACTGTGATGATGATGACGATGACGATGACGATAATGATGACAATGACAACGACAGTGACGATGACTTTGACCTACTTGACAGTGACGCTGACGATGATGATGACGATCACGATGTAGATGATGATGACGATGACGACGACCATGACGTTGACAATGACGGTGAAGATGATGATTACGATGATGATGACGACGGCGACGACGATAATGATGATCATGACGATGATGATGACAATGACGATGACGACGACGGTGACGATAATGTTGACGTTGAGCATGATGATGACGATAATGACCACGATGGCGATGACGATGACGATAACGATAAAGATGACGTTGACCATGATGATGACGATAATGACCACGATGACGATGACAAAGACGATGAACTTGACCATGACAATGACGGTGACGATGATGATGACGATGACGATTATGATGACGATGACGATGATGATGACGATGACGATGACCGTAACGATGACGATGAAGTTGAAGATAATGGTGATGATGACGATGACGATGATGATGACAATGATGATGACGATATCGATGACGATGACGATGAGGATGACCATGACGATGACGATAACGATGACGATGACGATAATGGTGACGATGACGATGAGGATGACCATGACGATGACGGTGACGGTAATGATGATGATGATGACGGTGACGATGATGATAACGATGACGATGATGTTGACGTAGACTTTGGTCATGACTGTGACGGTGACGATGATGATAGTGATGATGACAATGAAGATGACTGTATCGATGACGATGATCATGACAATGACGATGACGATGAAAACGATGACGATGTCAGCGACGATGACGATGACGATGACAATGACGATCACCATGACGATGATGATGACATTGACGATGCCGATGTTTATGACGAGGACAATAACGATGACTATGACAATGATGATGACGATATCGATGACGATGACGATGAGGATGACCATGACGATGACGATAACGATGACGATGACGATAATGGTGACGATGACGATGAGGATGACCATGACGATGACGGTGACGGTAATGATGATGATGATGACGATGACGATAATGATGACGATGACGATGATGATGACGATGACAATGACAGTGACAATGACAGTGACGATGACTTTGACCATGACTATGACGGTGACGATGATGATGAAGATCACGATGATGATGATGATGACGATGACATGTCGATGATAGTGAAATTGACGATGACGGTGACGATGATGATCACGATTGTGATGATGATGACGATGACGATGATGTTATAATTATTTATATCAATAAAAGTGGAAGCTTCTACTGATATTTTTCAACAAAGACGTAGTCGAATAATGTGGAATTTCGTACAATCGTTGTATAATTTAAAATATACCATGAAAATTTCACTATGAAATCTACTTCAATTAAGCCTGTATATTACCGCAAAATTATCCTTAGACTTAGTATGAGTTTCAAAGAGAATAATAACTGTGTTTAATCGACACTGGGTTTTTGCCACGGAACGTAAACGGAGGGCACAACTACGATAGTATTTTTCTTATAGAATAAGGGTTGCCAAACGAGCACAAAGTCCATATGAAGGACAAATTCAGTGGCCCGTAGAAATTTAAGTTTATCCTGTATTAAGAATCTAAATGCAAAAGCCTCATTTTCAGTAAAAAGGGCCAACGGTTCTCTTCACTCACAATAGGAAACACAGCAGCCTTAAGCTACTATTTTGGGCTGATATTCTGTGAGAGCGTGGTCCTATCCCGGTTGAGCTGACCTATTCGTGCTACAACTGTTATAGCTGCAGCGTGACTATTCTACCACGATAAATTAGTATAGTAATATAACAGTGGCACGACCATGGTCTGCTTTCTCTTTTGTCGCCAGATCACAACTACCAGTAAATGTATTACTAACATATTACCCGTTTTCCTCTGTGCTAACTCTTTTTTTTTTTTTTTTTTTTTATAGAAGAGGGGGCAAACGAGCATGCGGCTCACCTGATGTTAAGTGACTACCGCCGCCCATGATCAACCGCAACACCAGGAGAATTGCGGGTGCGTTGCCGGCCCTTTAGAAAGGAGTAAGCTCTTTTCTTGAAGGTCCCCAGGTCGTATCGGTCCGGAAAAATCGCCGGTGATAAACTATTTCACAGAGAGGTTGTGCGTGGAAGAAAACTCCTTGTGAAACGTACAGTGGTGGACCGCCAAGCATCCAGATGGTGTGGATGGTATCGGGACGTTTTCCGTGTCGTGCGTTCACGAAATTTGGCGGCTGGGATTAATCCGAACAATTCCTCAGAGCACTCCCCGTGATAGATGCGATAAAATACGCAAAGAGATGCAACATCTCTTCGCAACGCCAGTGAATCGAGCCGATCGGAAAGCACTCGGTCGTCGACGATTCGAGCCGCTCTGCGCTGGATGTGGTCAAGTGAAAGGAGCTGGTACTGGGGAGCCCCAGCCCAGAGATGGGAACAGTATTCCATGTGCGGCCGAACCTGCGCCTTGTAAAGTTTCAGGCGGTGTGCCGGCATGAAATACTGTCCCGCTCTGCTGAGCACGCCAAGCTTTTTAGAGGCCAATTTGGCCTTCCCTTCCAAGTGACCACGAAACTGCACGTCACTCGATATGTCAACGCCGAGGATTCCGATACTGGCTGAGGCAACAAGGGGAGTGCCTTGAAACTGAGGGGATACGACAAAGCGGTTCTTTTTAGCGGTTAACGCGCAAACTTGTGTCTTCTGGGGGTTAAACTGGACTAGATTTAGTCGTCCCCAATCCGAGACTCTGTTCAGCAAAGACTCGACTTCAGACACAAGTTTGTCCCGGCACTCGGAGACGTTTTCCCGAGAAATATTGGTTCGGCCGGTGTAAAGAGCATCACCAGTGCTGTCATCCGCATAGCAATGAATGTTACGGGTATGCAACATATCATTGATATGCAGAAGGAACAGCGTTGGCGATAGCACGCAGCCCTGTGGAACACCAGCATTAATAGGCTTGCAATCGGAGCTTGCACCGTCTACAACGACCTTGATGCTCCGATCTGCAAGAAAGCTGGTGATCCAATCGCACAATTTCTCGGGAAGCTCATAGGAAGGGAGCTTCGAAAGAAGCGCTTTGTGCCAAACCCGATCGAAGGCCTTCGCAATGTCCAAACTAACGGCCAATGCCTCCCCCTTGAACTCTACTGCCTCCGCCCATCTGTGAGTGAGGTAGACCAGAAGATCACCAGCTGACCGACCACGGCGAAAACCGTATTGGCGGTCACTAATCAGCTGGTGATCCTCAAGGTACCTCATGAGCTGGCAGTTTACAATGGACTCCATTGTTTTGGAGAACAAGGAGGTGATGGCGATTGGCCGGTAGTTGGACGGGTCTGAGCGGTCGCCTTTTTTAGGGATCGGGTGGACGAAAGCCGTCTTCCATGATTTTGGGACTACGCCTAGGGAGTAGGAGTACCGGAAAAGACGCGTTAAAACCGGTGCCAACTCTGGAGCACACGTCCTCAGCACAATTGGGGGGATTCCGTCAGGCCCACTCGACTTGTGGATGTCCAGGGAGAGGAGTGCTTTGCGAACCGAGCGCTGTGTTAACTGCACCTCCGGCATGGAGCACTCACACCGCGGGATGGTCGGCGGCGTACTCCCCCCGTCATCGAGAGTCGAGTTAGACGCAAAGTAGGAGCCTAGAAGATCGGCTTTCTCCTTTGCAGTATGGGCCAGTGAGTCGTCCTCCCTGTGCAGAGATGGAAGAGATAGCTGACAGAAATTCCCCTGGACAGCCTTGGCGAGAGACCAGAATGCACGGGTTCCAGAAGGAAGGCGAACTAGTTTCTCGCCAATTCTGCCTATGTGCTCAGACTTTGCCTTGGCAATGACTCTTTTGAAGGACCTAGAGGCGGAATTATACTTCTTTTTTAGAGCGCTGGTGTTTACATCCCGGGACGCTGATGCATCAACCCAGGCTTGGTAGCACTCCTGCTTATAGCGTGATGCTATTTTGCAGGAGCGACCAAACCATGGCTGAGATTTGCCTCCAATGGGCACCACAGAGGAAGGAATAAAAAGTTCCATACCCTGAAGTACCACATCAGTAACAGAATCCGCAACAACGTTGGGATCATCCGGCGAGAAGCAAACCCGCCCCCAAGGGTAGGATGCAAAGAAAGACCGCATCCCATCCCAATCGGCTGACCTATAGTGCCAAACACGGCGGCAGCCTGCAGAATGCAACCGCGATTTCAGCGTGAGTGGCACAACACTCCGGACCAGACAATGGTCCGAGGAGCCTAAAGGGGCGTCGACGAAAATCTGATATCCGTCCGGGTGAGAGGTCAGCAGAAGGTCCAACAGGGAAGGTGCATGATCCTCCACATCTGGAATCCGCGTAGGCGAAGTAACCAGTTGTGTCAGACCATATGCCAAGGCAAAATCATGAACAGATCTCCCCGCATGATCGGTCAAACGTGAACTGAGCCATTCGGCGTGATGGGCGTTAAAGTCGCCGAGGATCACGATCTCTGCGGAGGGGATCTGCTGTAGCAACGAATCCGCAGCCATTTGGACGTGGTCGAAGAGTCGGTCTGTTTCGGCATTACCGCTGTGGGACCTATAGAGGCACCCGTAGACGCGCGGATGGTCGTCGCTGTCTACGCGTAGCCAAAGGATGGACAGGTCCAAACCTTCAAGTCTGCCGAGGCGTCGAGAACAGATGTCCTCTCTGACGTAAACGCAAACTCCAGCCCGAGGCACAAAGGAGTGTTCCAGTTTGTACCCCGGGTAGGAGAGATACGAGACATCAGCCGGAGAGGACACCTGCGTCTCGGTCAGAAAGAGCAGAGCCGGCCTCGCCGTCTCGAGATGGTAGTGGACGGCGTTTAGGTTAGAGTGAAGTCCCCTGATATTGCAGAAACTCACGGACAGCGTGGCAGGGGTCGCCTTGGTCTTGTTGCTCCGTTTGCCCCGAGCAGTTGTAGTCTTGAGCGGAATTTCGCCCCCCCCCCCCCATAATACGCGGGGAAGCCTGAGCACCCACGCTCAGAAGTGGAGAAACATGGTCGTGGATGCTCAGCGAGGGATTCTCCAGGGGTGCTGGTACCCTCCTGGGGTAGTCTATCTTTATTTAATTCCGCTACCATGTTGATGGGGGGGGGGGGGGGGATTCGGGCCTCCGGCCACCTGCACTCACCAGACGAAACGCGGAAGCAGAACTTCCACTTCACGCCGGTATTCTGTGAGGTCGTGGTACCACCCCGGTTTGAGCCGGCCCATACGTGCAACAGCAAAGCTGCCGCATGGCTCTACCACTGTTAGATATTATTATTCATCATTATTTCATTTTATCAACTCAAGATATTATTCATCATTCTTTCATTAAATACAGCCAAATTAATACTCCATTGCTGAATGTAGGGTTTGGCAACAGCAAGTTTTTATTACTTTGAGTTGTTATCAGGACGATACTGTTGCCTGCCTCCTGTTCTATTTCTCTCTGTCATCTTTTACGATACTCAAGAGATGGTATGGGGTCTTAGAACTTCCAAGTAATATATATATATATATATATATATATATATATATATATATATATATATATATATATATATATATATATATATATATGTAACGTAATTAACGCACACCCTCATTATACTAATTCCGGAAGAATGTTTTGGTCACGGTACAAATCCACGAACGCAAAGACTTTAACGTGCTTGAAATAAAGTTCATTTTTCTTTATTTTTATTGAATGACAGAATTAGTAATAGTACAAATAAAACTGCACTCTTAAAAGTCTTATTGCCTTAAATTACGGTCCATTTCAGTTTGCTTTGACTGTACAGATTTCACGTGATTGTAATTTATGTAGTTTTAACTATTTTTGGGATAACAAATTACCTATATTAAAAATGACGGGAATCGATTCAGTAAACGATTCTGAACAAACTACTTTCTCAAAGTGCGTTAATTATGTTACATGTTTTATATATTATTTGGAAGGAGGTAGTGGATTCGCTTTTGCCGGTAAACGGCATTATCAGATCCGGCCTTAACTTAATCACGTACAAATTTTTTCATCGAAGCAGATAGTAAATTCCATGAGTGGTCGACCGGTTTTGCGCGCTTCGTGCCCTATGAGCTGGTGCAGTGAGTCCTGTTGTAATATCCAATGTCTGTTTTTGAACATTGTTTGAACAAGAAGTTCCACTTTGTTTAATAGGACGGTATTTTGGTACACCTCGGCACTGGTTTTTACACCTGTTTCACAGAAAAACACCTCACTCTCAGTTAAGCCTGAATATGAGACTCCAAGCCAAACCATGAGTGACGAAGGATAATGTACTCATTAAACACTCTGAATACGCGTGCTGGCTTCTTCACTGCTGTGGGCATAAACCTTATTATTTTTTTTATTATAACTTTCATCGCTGTTGAAAAAAATTCTTTCGAAAACAAAATTTCGCGGTATTTATTTTCCGCGTACCGCCGTAACAAAGCGCAGGATCTACCCAGCCAATTTTTTCAAACGCTCGTTAAAAATGTCTGGTGTTCTTACGATAAGCTCGTAGTCGCTTACGTAGGCCTTTCCAGGTCTTCAATGATCACTCTTTTGACCGTGGTTCTGCTTAGGCCCATCTGCGGAATTAATATTCTTTGTTTACGAAAAGGATTTCTTTGGATCCGCACCTTCACTGTTTGATGATCGCGGGTATCCTAACTGTACGAGGTCGGCGGGTCCTCTTACGATTTTCAAAGCTTGAATCTTCAGTGCAGTTTGATAGTGCGATAAACAAATCGTCGAGTTATTTTCAGTTTTTGTAGAATATTGAAAATCTTATTTGGCGCGTAACTACAGCGGTACAACGCGCTACTCTATCTTCTTTCTTCGACCACTCCATATTTGGAAATGAATGAAAATTAATGACTTTTTATATTCAGCAAGAACAAACGTTATATTTTTAAAATTGATGTAGTCCATCAAGCCAGTATTTAAAAAAAATTAAGTAGCAAGGTTTTGACAGAACCTATGCACCGACTAAGTATAAATAAAAATCAATCACCCCACCTATGCAAGATTATCACACAAATGTACTAGAAATAAGGTAGATTACAAATTCTCCTAATCGAAATAGTTTTTTCAATTACGAAAATTTTCGTTGGTTAAACACCGAAAACTTCAAAATATCCTCGAATTTTAAAACCACTAAGCGACATTAAATTCATCGTAGGATCATGGAAATAAGACCAATCGACGCGAAAAAAATCTGAATTTAATGGTATATATAACTCAATCGATAACACAATCAATGGTATATATAACTCAATTGGTTTCGGAAAAAACTCTGTCCCGGGAAGAACCAGCAAGAAACCCAGCGGGACTTTTTTTAAACATACAATAATTTATTTTGTACTATTTATGAATGATTTCTTATAGAACCAGCGTGGTGGCGATTACCTAAACCCCGAAAGTTATTTTAATTCATGTATCGTTTGATATTACAGTAACCCTTTTTGTAAAATTTTTCTTTAATAAAACGTTTAAACTTGATTGATGACAAATTTTGTACATTTTCTGAGATTTCACTGTAAAAGCTATACATTGCTCCATAAACAAATCTTTAATAAAAAATTCTCTAATGAAAACCTTTATACTTATGAAAGCAATATATGTTTTTGTTTATGTACATTACATTTTCATAAATATATTGCGATGCCAAAGTTAATATATTTATTTTTTATATTTTTCTCTAAAGGACTCTTTCCAATTTAAGTTATAAATCGCCCGTAAGGCTGTCTTTTACAAAACAAATATGACTTCTATGTTAGTCGTATTATCCTGTGGCAGGATTTCATAAGACATTACGTTATGAAAGTAATTAAAATAAACCGATCTAGCCGCTTCAACATTGGCGAGATTTATAATCTTTCTTACAGCATATGCTGCAGAACGAAATCTGCCTACTAATTTAGGTATATGGGTTCCCAGTGTAGCCTCGCGTCAATAGTAATATCAAGCAGTGGAATTTTAATAGGATATAATGTTATTCAGTTATATGTAAAATCACTCCGTGGTACAGAACCATTTCTAATGGCTGTGTGTCATAAAAATAAGTGTTACTAATTTTTTTTAAGTAACAAAAGTTTAACTACTTTAAGTAAAAGCAATTACTCCAGTACATCTCTAGAAGGAGTCATTAGACAGGTGAATGTATTTTTCTAATACTCAGACTGCTAAATTTGTTATTATAATAAATTCACTTAACTTCTTTTAACTTAATAATATCATTCAGTCATTCGAAATATATTAAATTATATTAACGAGACCTTTAACGTAAACATTTATGAAAAACTTTATGAATAAAACATATCAATTTGATACAATTATAATAAATATGATTATATAATGATATTTTATTTATATCAAGTTATGATTGGCTGTTTTATGTGGAATACTTTATAGAAAATAAAAGTACTTATAAGTCAAAAAATAATGTTATGGAATAAAACCATGTTTCTTTTATAATTACACAAAGTTTTATTTTTGCACGTATTAGTGTATTAAAACTTCATCATCATCATCATTACAGGCTTTCATAAGTCCACTGCTGAACATAAGCCTCCCTCAAGTAATGCCACCAAAAAATTTGGGGTCTATCTTTTCATAATACATAATACATTATACCTTAGCAAGATGGCGCATTCTAGTGAGCAATTCGCTTCGTCAAAGGAGTGGTATAGTCTGCCAGTTGTATTTCTATCCGATTACAACGTTGGTGTCTTCAAAGCAAGATTAATAGACTGTTAGGTTAATTCATTTCGCTTTCCCATTTTCGGCTAATTTACAAACGTATTCTTACGATCACTTAGTCACACACATAAAGAACCTAATTTATAGTTTGCTTACTTAAAATCTTACGCTAAAATGATCATAATATATATAAATGAGTACAGTGGCAGTTCAGTGTTATTAATTTACATTGTGCCAGAGGTAAGACCAACTCAGTGCAAATTGAGAGTCGTTACTCTTGAGAATTGTGCACTAGAATTGCAAAATGCAACAACACATTTTGTACAAACAGGGCCAACAAAACCACTATAAATTGCTCTTTGAAAATTAGCAAACGTTAATTTGAGAATCTACTTAAGTGCAACCTTTTATTTATTAAATTAAATAATAAGTTGTTACGTTGCGGAGATGAATTATAAAAAAAACGTCAAAATGACCCGCGTAAAAAATTTAAATGATGTTGCATTTGTGAAAAATACTATGGCATTATTTTTATTTTTCACACGGATCTCGGTACTTACTACACCTTCTTTAGTATCGTTACATTACTATATAAACATTTCGAAAACTTAAGGCCTTACACATGAAAATCGACATAAATTAAAAAAAAAACGTTTACAGTCTACCAAAGTCCACTGCTGAACATAGACATCCCCCAAGATTAGCTCAAAGGGGGTTATTTGCCACGCTCTACAAGCGAGTTCACAACTGCAAATTTTTATTTCTCATCTTTTTTAAAAAGACGGTGCTGCTCATCTCCTGATTTATTTCACTTTGTCTCCTCTTACGACACCCATTGGATAATGTATATTCTTACATTACACGGTAGATCATTTAACTAAATATCAATGATAAGAAAAAAGTATAGAGACAATTCATATTCAAGTGAGTGAAAAAAACGATTATAAGTAAGGTAATTTAAGTCTTCTAACAAGCATAAGTCAAGCGCGGGCAGCATGCAGTATTAGGCCTTATATGAGTTGTTACTCTACTTTATATTTTAGAAATTCTCCAATTAACATTCTTCAATTTAACGTAAATCCATCTTAACCGATAATGTTCAATTGATTCTATAATGCGTATACAGTCTGTTATCATCTATAATTTATTATTTTAATGACGATAAACATCAATTATAACCCTTAGATGTTTTCTAATGTAATTGTAATTATTATTAAAACTCTTTACATCGACAAAAATCCGGAAATTACAAAATAATTAAGAGTTAAAAGACGAAGACATCCCTTTATATTATGGTTATGAGATAACTTGTGATTTGTTCTATAATGAAAGCCATGTAACGAAAATATTTAGTACATGTAATATAAATAAGTACGTGAGTACATGTAGTATTCTAACTCTCTTGATAATGAGAATTTCGACAATTTTTCAGCCAAATAAAGTGACTGTTATTCTTTAAAGTTGTTCTTCGCACAGTAAGAAAACCATGACACTTTATTCATTCTCATATCCAACTCAGAATCTTATCATATATAATCACAGTAGAGAACGCCGCAGCTATAATATGAATCCAGTAAGATTGCGTCGGCTCGATCGGGGAAGGGCCACGCTCTCAAACGATACCTCTGTAAAAAAGCAGCTTACTGTTGCTGTGTTTCATATGGTGCATGTACAAAACCGAAGAACCCTCTTACTGGAAACTGGACGTTTCTTCTGCGACCTCAGGGGTTACAACGCATCTTAATTTTTAATCCTTCTTCTTCAACAAAATGCCGCACCGTCTTTGCCACTGCCGCGTGCCACCACGTGCCGCCAGCCGCCGGATATTTCGCCTAAAACTCGTACACTGTCTTCTGAGGGATTTTACTGCACAGATCCCGGACGAGCCCCAAAAATGTAGTTTTGACCGTGCAGTAAAACCAGAAATATCTTGAAAACACTCTTTATTTGAATTTAATTAATTTTTGCGTGCGTGTCTTTACAAGCGTCCTTTACTTACTCATTCACTCACTATCATTCTTTTACTTATTCGTCATTCGCTCCGTTCCTTCCAGATCACTTCATTACGCTGCGTTCCATCCCACACACACACACACACAGACACACACGCACACACACACACACACACACACACACACACACACGCGCGCGCACACACACACACACACACACACGCACACACACACACACACACACACACACATATATATATATATATATATATATATATATATATATATTAGTCTATTTTAAGTTTATTATTAGTTTTTTCCCCTGACGCTATTGTACATTTTATTTTGTCACATATCACATATTTTCCACACGTCCCGGATCGCCTATATAATCCTTTTTACTAAGGTGCAATTAATTTTATATAAATAAATACAATAATGGTGGTTACTAAACAATTCTATCATTGTAATAAATCTGCTGCAAAGCCTTCATCAATTTGACGAATAATTTTACGCCCTCGACAGCACTCAGACATTTAAATTTGTCTTTGTAGTACTTTTTAATCGACGCTTTGCTTATATTGAGTTGATGTAAAATATAACATACAAATGTTAATTTTCTTTTCTTAATATGAATAACGCGTATGTATACAATATTATTCAAAGTATTCTGTATTAGTCTGATCTAAATTGTTATATTATATACTTCAATTAAAAATAAACGAAAATACTCTTGAATTACACTACATTTATTTAAGTAAGCGTGACATTGACCGCGGTGCACTCATTCACACTGAAAATATATAAGAACTAAAGTAGTAGAATATATTATTAGTTTCACTTTGGCATCGAAACGGATTGCCATCAGTTGTACGTGTCCTTTTACCCATGCTGCTTGTTCCATACTACCATGCACACTACCATGTGCTTTTTAAGCATATGATGGAAACTTTTTTTATCATGCGAAATATAATAAGATATTTACAAATAAGCCTGCGTATTAATGTGAAAAACAAAAAATGCTTATGAGAGCTTAGAGTGAGAATGAGAAGAGTTCTGCAGTAATCGCAAACAAATAAAAAATATCCTTCTATTTAGATAGAATATAACTTAACGCTGACTCCACGCTATCTTTTTAAATTGAAGCATGATTTTAATTATGACAATTATCATTTCAAAAACTCATTTATAGTCATCAAGGTATTAATTATTAATTATTAAATATTATCTATTTAATAAACATATTTTAAAACTTTATTTATAGATAAAGTTTCAAAATCTCTACGTTTTCTGTTTGTGGCTATCAGATTTATTACGGAGCCGGCATAGCGCCACAAGCAAAACAAATCGAAGCTATCGCTATAAAAGTTTCGAAATAACACAGGATATAATAGAATAGCTCCGAACTACCACGCGGAGCGATGGCCACTCCCGGGGCAGAACACCTTGCCATGGGGGAGAACTCCCCTTTTTCTTCCACGGCCACTATGGTGACCAACTGACGTGATCTGAACACGCAATCAATAGCCTTCGGTAAACTATAACTTCAAGCCTTCGAGAATCGTCTTCTGTAGACTTCAATTCCTACAAACCAGTCCTACTTGTCTTCATTTCAACTCACCGCAGATTTATAAGGCAGACTTCTTGAACTTGCTCCGGCACATCGTTCTCACCGGCATCAATTATAAGTGCGTAGTACGGAATGCATTTCACACCGGCATATCGTTTGCCCTGGCTTCACTTGTCATTCGCCACCAGTATTAAGGACGCAACGGTAATCGGCTGCGGTATCGACCTACGATCTGAGTAGAGGAGTGATGTGACAGCGCTATCGTCGCGCCCCAAGCGATCCTCTTAAGTAAAAATATTATATATAGAATAGCTCCGAACTACCAAGCGGAGTGTCGGCCGCTCCACGGTCAGAATACCTTGACTGGCGTGAAATCTCCTCTTTTCATCCATGACCACAGATTCATCAGCAGCTATTATGAAATAAACGTTTTAAAGAAAGCTACATAACTGTCCTTTCCATTTCAAATTAAGGTAAAATGTAGGCTATAAATATGCTACTCTGGGTCATATACATATGTATGTATATATATGTAGCACATACAATTTAATATGAGAGTGCACACTAGATCCATTTTACTTTGAAATTTCAATATGAAATAAATAGCCTTTGTACAAAATATCTTTTTTATTTTTCATTGCAACATTGCTTAGTGTATACATAAATTGTTAAAAAAATACTCAGTGCAAATCGATATATATTCTAAATATGCTATTTCAGCAAATAAATTTATTATCAGTTTTACGTCATGTCCTATTTATTGTTCCGAGGTAATTTCTTTAAATACGAGTATATCAGCAATATACTTTTAATATATACATGCATATACTTACAATGGGTGCTAGTGTGTTCCTTGCAAGAAAGATATTCATAATGTTTTTTTTATTGTTGTAAATATTAAGAATTGAATTGTACTGCTTATTTTATAAATTCTCAATTTTTCTGGTGTTTTGTAATACCCAGATATCATGAACATAAAGTGTTTAAAACTTAGTCTTATTCAAAATAACCTATGTTGGAAGGAATTGTAACAACTCATTTAAGTTTATAGTCAAAGACGCCCATTTATTATAATAAGTCAAGTTTCATAATTTTAATCTTCTACTTCCACAGCACCGCCCTTTTAAGACTACTTTCTGGACAGCAGATTTTTAACTAAGCGCTAATTGACACGTTTTTTTTTTAAAGATTAATCCGTACTCAATACCCTGGTCAGGCGCTTTGGTGAGCTCATAGCCAATAATCTCACAGTGATATAGGTAATATAATTAACCAAATTAAATTCAAACCTAAGCATACCACTGCAGGACTTCAAGATACTGTAAGCTTGTTCTGCGTAGATCGGAACAAAAATTCATATTCAAAAATTAGAGGTAGCCGGGATAACTATGACATTGGGACGTCAAACATCTCAGTGACCGTAACCATGGGTGTTGCAAAGCACCCAAAATATCAGAAATTAAAAATAAGTTAATTAAATGCGATAAAATCCGTACATATAGTTTTATTCAACGTGTATTGTTCGCGTCAATTAAATAAATCATTAATACGAATTCTTGTATTTACGTGAACACTACACATTGAATAAAACTTCTTTTATGGATTTATTGCGTTTAATTTTTTTATAGGAGAAACGAGAATACGGTTCACCTGTTATTAAGCGACCACCGCCGCCCTGAACAACTGCAACAATAGGGGAATTGCCGATTCGTTGCCGGCCTTTTAGAAAGGAGTAGTTTTCTTGAAAGTTCCTAGGTCATATCGGTCCGAAAAAATCACCGATAGTAAACTATTCTAAAACTCATAGTGAAACGTACAGTGGTGAATCGTCAAGCATTCAGATGGCTTGGATAGTACGGGAGGTTTGCCGCGTAGTGTGTTCATGAAATTTGGTGGCAGGGATTATTCCGAACTATTTCTCAGCCCATTCCCCGTGGTGACGCGAAAGAAAATACAAAGAGATGCGACATCTCTGGGGAGCCCCAGATCAGGGATGGGAACAGTATTCCATGTGAGTCCGAACCTGCGCCTAGTAAAGTTGCAGGTGGTGTGCCGGTATGAAATACTGTCCCGCTCTGCTGAGTACGCCAAGCTGTTTACAAGCCAATTTGGCCTTCTCTTCCAATTAACCACAAAACTGCACATTACTCGATATGTCGACGCCGAGGATACCGATACCGACTGAGGAAACAAGGGGAGTGCCTTGAAACTGAGGAGATACTACAAAGGGTTTCTTTTTAGCGGTAAACGTGCAAAATTATCATCTGAGGGTTAAACTGGACTAGATTTAGTCGTCCGCAATCCGAGACTTTGTTCAGCAAAAACTCGACTTCAGACACAAGTTTGTCCCGGTACTCGGAGACGTTTACCTGAGAAATATTAGCACGGCCGGTGTACAGAGCATGACCAGTGCTTACATCTACATAGTAATGAATGTTATCGATTTGCAACATATCAATGATATGCAGAAGAATCAGCGTTGGTGATAGTATGCAGCATTGTATAACGCCAACATTAATAGGCTTGTAATTGGAACATGCATCGTCTACAATAACCTAGACGCTCCGATCTGCAAGAAAGCTGGTGATCCAATTACACAATTACTCGGGAAGCTAATAGAGGGAGAGCTTTGAGAAAAGCGTTTTGTGCTAAACCAAACGAAAGGCTACTAACGGTTAATAAACTAACTAACGGTTAATGCCTCCACCTTCAACTCGACTGCCTTTGCCCATCAATGAGTAAGGTAGACCAGAAGATCACCAGCTGATTGATCCCGACGAAAACCATTTTGGCCGTTACTAATCAGCTGATGATCCTCAAAATACCACGTGAGCTGGATAATGGATTCTATTATTTGGAGAAAAAGGAGGTGATAGCAATAGTAGTAGTTTGACGGATCTGAGTGGTCGCCTTTATTAAGGATCGGGTGGACGAAAGCCGTCTTTCATGATTTTGAGACTACGTCTAGACAGTAGAAGTACCGGAAAACCGTCCTCAGCACAATTAGGAGATCCCATCAGGCTCACTCGACTTGTGGAAAGTTGAATCCAGTGAGAGGAGTGATTTGCGAAACGAGCGCTGTGTGAACCGCACATCCAGCATGGAGCAAGCAAACCGCGGGATATCCGGCGGTGTGCTCTCCCCGACACCAAGAGTCGAGTAGGACGCAAATAAAGAACCTAACAGATCGGCTTACTCCTTTGCGGCAATTCCCTTGGACAGCCTTGGCGAAAGACCAGAATGCAAGGGTCCCAGAAGGAAGATAAACTAGTTTCTCGCCAATTGTGTCTATGTGCTCCGACTTTGCCTTGGCAATGACTCATTTCAGGGCCAGTGCGTGTGCTTACATTACGGGACATTGATGCGTCAGCCCAGGCTTGGTAGCACTCCTAATTATGCTATTTTATAGGAGCGACTAAACCATGGCTGAGATCTGCCTCCGATGGGCACCACAGACGAAGGAATAAAAAGTTCCGTACCATGAGTGTCACCACACTACGGATAAGATAATGATCCGAGGAGCGAAGAGGGGCATCGACGGAGACCTGATATCTGTCCGGATGAGAGGTCAGCAGAAGGTCCAACAGCAAAGGTGCGTGATCCTTCGCATCTGGAATCCGCGTCGGCAAAGTAACCAGTTGTCAGACCATATGCGAAGGCAAAATCATGAACAGATCTCCCCGTATGATCGGTTAAACGTAAACCAAGCCATTCGGCGCGTTGGTCGTTAAAATCACCGAAGATTACGATCTCTGCGGAGTAGATCTGCTGTAGCAACGAATCTGAAGCCATTTGTACGTGGTAGAAGAGTCGGTATCGTTGGGCATTACCGCTGTAGGACCTATAGTGGTACCCATAGACGCGCAGATGGTCGTCGTTGTCTGCGCGTAGCCAGAGGATGGATATATCCGATTCTTAAGGACTGCCGTGGCGTCGAGAACAGATGTCCTCTCTAACGTATACGCAAACTCCAGCTCGAGGCACAAGGGAGTGTTCAAGTTTGTACCCTGTGTAGGAGAGATACGAAGCATCAACTGGAGAGGACACTTATATCTTGGTCAGAAAGAGCAGAGCCAGCTTCGCCGTCTCGAGATGGTAGTGAACCGCGTTCAAATTCGAGTGAAGTGCCCTGATATTGCAGAAATTCACGGATAGCGTGGCAGGGATCGCCTTGGTCTTGTTGCTCAGCTTGCCCCGAGCGGTTATAGTCTTGAGAGTAATTAAGCCCCACCCCCTTCTCACAAGAAAACGTGTGGCAACCTGAGCACCCATGCTCAGGAGTGGAGTAGCTTGGTTGTGGATGCTCAGCGAGGGATTATTCATGGATGCTGGTACCCTCCTGGGGCAGTCTAACATTTACTTCCGCTACCTTGTTGATGGGAGGAGGAAATGGGGCCACCGGCCACCTGCATTCACCACACTAAACGCGGAGGTAGAGCTTCCACTTCACGCCGGTATTCTGTGAGATCGTGATACCACCCCGGTTCGAGTCAGCCCATACGTGTAACAGAAAAAGCTGCCGCAAGACTCTACCACTGTTTAAACTGTTGAGACCTGTGACTGAGTCCCCGTAAAAATGGGTAATGGAAAGCACCCGAAACGTCGGAAGTTAAAACAATGTACATAAACGCAATAAATCTATAAAAGTAGTTTTATTCAATATTTACCATTGTTTACGAAGTTATTTTTTTGTGATGTTAGTTTTGTTAGCTACTTTTGTTTCACTTCCATATATATAGAATTTCTCTTTATCTTTACAACTTTATCGTACATAGGCCGTGATTTAAACTTCGATAGGGTTTCCATTGTTGTTCGCGTTTACTCTATTGTGGTGCAATAACAGCGCTGCTACACCGCCGTCTATCGGTCGTAAGATGATTGATCCGACAGTTGAATTCCTCCATCCTCTTCCTTCTTCCTTCCTTCTCTTGGTGAGATTAAAGTTAAGTGAAAACGTTATTTTAATGTTCTTACTTCTTACGAAAGCATAATAGATATGTCGTTTTTAATATTAATAATTTTATTAACATTGAAAAAAATTTAAAAATTAGTTTTTGCTTAATATAACTAAAACGCGTTTATATCATAATATATATTTATTTAAAAACGTTGCGGACGTCTTCTCATCAATAGATATTATATAGATTCAGCTCAACGAAAACCAATCAATGTGACTCATTTAAAATTCAAATATTATACGAGGGAGCTATATCTATTCCACAATAGGTAAATGAGGTCGCAACGGCATTCTGATATTATCGCACTTATTTTGACGGGTTTATTTCACTCATTTGCTTTCGACCCATTATTAATTTATTAACTTACTTTCTATTGATCTTTATTGCATTCCCTTTAAGGTAGGATACTAGACGCAGACTACCTATGCCTATAGGCATTTTCTTCCAGTCAACCCATCTGTGAGTTTGTTCATGGTATTCATAAGAAGATTTTTTTTTGTAGGGGTTGTCTTGTTTTAGGGCTTCCTATCAATATTAGCAACACAAAACACTTTCGGTATCAGTTTGGTTTCCATTTGTCACAGGAGTTTTTCTCAGAGATTACTCCACGTTCAGTACGCATATAATATAGAGTTATAAAAATGCAGCGTAATCATTGATATACAAAAAACCCTTTGTTTATCTATTGAGTGTAATGTTTAAATTTAGAATATTCAACATGAGGGGTTACTTTATATAGCGGGTACTACTAAACTGGGTAAACTTAAAAAATTTGGATAATTATTTCGGATGTTAAATAAAAGCACTCCTAAACCGCATTTCAAAAATGTGTAGTGTAATTGCTGTCAAGTGCAGTGTTTCTAAAAGTATCGCTGAAGAAAAATCTAAAAATATCACGTATTATGTTGCTAGTAAAGTTGCAGGTGGTGTGCCGGCATGAAATACTGTCCCGCTCTGCTGAGTACGCCAAGCTGTTAACAAGCCAATTTGGCCTTCTCTTCCAATTAACCACAAAACTGCACATTACTCGATATGTCGACGCCGAGGATACCGATACCGACTGAGGAAACAAGGGGAGTGCCTTGAAACTGAGGAGATACTACAAAGGGTTTCTTTTTATCGGTAAACGTGCAAAATTGTCATCTGAGGATTAAACTGGACTAGATTTAGTCGTCCGCAATCCGAGACTTTGTTCAGCAAAGACTCGACTTCAGACACAAGTTTGTACCGGTACTCGGAGACGTTTTCCTGAGAAATATTAGCACGGCCGGTGTACAGAGCATGACCAGTGCTGCCATCTACATAGTAATGAATGTTATCGATTTGCAACATATCAATGATATGCAGAAGAATCAGCGTTGGTGATAGTATGCAGCATTGTATAACGCCAACATTAATAGGCTTGTAATTGGAACATGCATCGTCTACAATTACCTAGACGCTCCGATCTGCAAGAAAGCTGGTGATCCAATTGCACAATTACTCGGGAAGCTAATAGAAGGAGAGCTTTGAGAAAAGCGTTTTATGCTAAACCAAACGAAAGGCTAACTAACTAACGGTTAATGCCTCCACCTTCAACTCGACTGCCTTCGCCCATCGATGAGTAAGGTAGACCAGAAGATCACCAGCTGATTGATCCCGGCGAAAACCGTTTTGGCCGCTACTAATCAGCTGATGATCCTCAAAATACCACGTGAGCTGGATAATGGATTCTATTATTTGGAGAAAAAGGAGGTGATAGCAATTGTTGTGGCTTCGGAACAGTCCCGATATAACATCCTTTTCCTAAGTGTTTCCTATCCTCCCGCCTCCCCCGTATACGCACTGCTCAGAATGTTGCGCCACCGAATCGTCGAGAAAACAAGAAACAAGATGGCCGCGCACGCATAAGACGTGTTCGTTACCGCTCGTTTAAAAATAACCAATAAATAAGTTGTAAGACTATCGTGCAATTGCTCGTGTCCATATACATTCGAAGTGCAATGTGGTATCTGTGTATACACGAGAACTTCAGCGTAAATATACAGACTTCACCATAACCACGAGGAGTGCTCCAGTCTTGTGAGTATCCTTACCTTATCTACCCAGTTCTAAAGCTATTTTCGTTTACTTCCCGGTTGGGATCATCGGGTTAGCCAGCCCTTGGTCTGGTTATTCTCTGGTTCCCAAAACCACCCACGAAACACATTGCGAAACATTCAAGCCGTAACATAATTTCTGGTCCTTCGAGCCGGATACCTATGGATTTCTATTTTTATACAGTCCGCTCCTCATAAAGATAATATCAAGTTCAATTTCTAAGGAAAACTTTGATATTTAATCTATTTTTCTTATAATTGAAAGTAACTAATTTATTTCAATTATAATCCTGCTAGACTTGAATGATCGGGAAGTGTTTCGTAATGCTCAGACTTTGTAGACTTATCTTATTTGGTTGCGTTATAATTGCTAAGTTTATTCCGATTATATTCGAATGTGCATTGATAGTCTTACGCTTTGAAAATTATTATAATTTGAGGGTATTTTATAATTATTGCTAGAAAAAATTACTAAATCAGTTTATGGAAATGATCAATTTGGTCTTAGAATGATAGCACTTAAGTATGAATGCTTGTATATCTATGAATGTTGGGTCGTTTGTTAATTGTTATCTAATTCAAATGGTTAAAAAACGTTAACATTAAGTTCAGTATTTGAATGTTAATTTAGTTTGGAGAAACTTAAATATTGTTTTAAATATCTGTCGTTAATAATTATACTTAGCATTCATATTTGATTTTTCGCTGTTATTTTATAATCATGTCGCAAGAAGAAATGAAACTTAAACTTTATACGTCACAGCGAGAGTATGTTTTTCGTTCTATTCAAACTCTTTTCGATTTATCCACTCAAATACGGGAAGACTCCAGTTCTTCTAAAGTTAGCCAATTTAAATCTAGATTTCTTAAAATTGAGAACATTCGTGATGAATATGTGTTGCTTACGGAAAAAATTAATTCGTTAAAACTGGCACTGTTTCCTAAAGAAAAAATAGATATGCAAGCGTTGTCTGCATTTGATGATATGTACTATGAAGTTCTAAGTTTTGCCGCGGAGATGTCCCTACCGGAGCGCAAATGAGGCAGCAGCCCAACGTCCGCTGACGTTAACTACACCTTTACGCCTGACGCGGAAAAGGTACAAGCTAGACTGCCACAAATTGAGCTTCTGAAGTTCGACGGAAAAATTGAGAATTGGCAAACATTTTACGACACTTTCGTAACGTTAATTCATAATAATAAATCAATCGCGAATATTACTAAATTTCACTATCTCATTTCTTGTTTATCGGGATCCGCTTTAGGGATCGCAAAGAAGGTAAAATTAACTTCCGATAATTATGAGCTTGTATTCAATGAACTTATTAAGCGTTATCAAAATAAGCGCATTTTAGCAGTGGCGTATTTAGATCAAATAAATAACTATCCTTATTTAAAAACTCCTAATTTCAATGATTTACAAACATATACTAATATTCTTTGTGAGTCAGTCAATGCCCTTAAGGCCTTAGAGCTAGATGACTTAGGCGATTTTATTTTATTTAACGCAGCGTTTCGCGCACTGGACTCCGATACGCGCCACCGCTTCGAATCTGAAAATAAATCGGAAATTCCTTCTTTTCAAAGTCTTATGCAGTTTCTTCAAAACTATGTAAAAGTTTTAGAAATAAATGCTAGTGTTGACATTAGGGCGCGATCTTCTCAATTTTTAGGCGGTAAACAGATCAAAAATGTTTCACCGCGGGCACCGAACCTGAAACGTTCCGTGCTCACTACTCAGTCTAAGCCTACTAGTTCGAAGCAGCTGGCTTCACTAGAGTGCTATTATTGTGGCGCAGCACACAGTATCTATAAGTGCCCCACTTTTCAATCTTTGGACACCAGTGCTAGAATAAATATTGTCAAACAAAATAATTTATGCATTAACTGTTTACGAAAACATTCTCTTGATAAATGCGTCTCAAAAATGAGATGTTTTATCTGTAGTGGTAATCATCACACTCTGGTACACATCGACAACCAAGTTCGATCACCGACCGCGGTGACCACCGGTTCGAGTAGTGCCCACACTAACACGAGTGCGTTCGTGGGAGAGGCTCGTGGCCCGTGCGTGGTGCTGCTCGGGACGTGCATGGTGCGTGTGCAGGACTCTAGTGGCACGTTCCATCAAGTTAGAGCGCTCATCGATAGCGGCGCTCAGGACTGCTTCATCACCATGAAATGCGCAAAGAGACTTTGTTTTCAATTACGTCGATGCACCACAACTGTGGCTGGACTTGGACAACAGTCTGTGTGTCAAGTCAAGGGAGTGACTCAATGCTCTATACGCCCGTGTGATTCGAATGACCCACAATTTGATATTAATCCTATAGTCCTCGATAGCATTACTTCTAAAATGCCAACCACTGATATTCCTCTAGCGGTTCGAGACTGTTATAAACACTTAGTATTAGCGGACCGTGACTTTGACAAACCGTCTGATGTTGATTTATTGCTAGGTGCTGAAGTATTTCATCACATCTATGACGGCCGTGTCATTCAACCAGAGCCCGGCTATCCTGCTGCTTTACATAGCGTCTTTGGGTGGGTTCTCTCAGGACCCACCAATGTGGAGAGTCCGGTAAAATCGGTTGGCACTTCGTTACTTACTTCAACCAATTCATTGGAGAAGATGATGAAACGATTTTGGGAAGTCGAGGAACCGCCTCATCAACATATACCTGCTCCAGAGGATGAGGAGGTCGAACGCCTGTATTCCACTCAAACTTATAGGGAATCAGACGGTCGATATGTAGTCCCTATCTTATTGACGCAGTCGTCTGTCAATATGGGAGGCTCATATAATAGTTCTTTGTCGCAGTTTATAAATCTTGAGAAAAAACTTTGCCGACAACCAGATCTTAAATCACTTTATAACGATTTTATGCGTGATTATGAGCAGCTTAATCATATGCAATCAGTGGGAAAGGATATTACCCCTGGTAGATATTTCATTCCTCACCATTGTGTGATTCGTTCAGAAAGCACAACGACCAAACTTCGCGTTGTATTCAATGCGAGTCACAAGACGACTAATGGACTATCTTTAAATGATATTGTTTACACGGGACCGAAGTTACAGGCTGATTTGGTTGACATTATTACTGGATTTCGGGTCCATAATATAGTTTTTACATGTGACATATCTAAGATGTACAGGCAAATCTTGATAAGGCCTGAGGACCGAGTGTGGCAACACGTACTATGGCGTGAATCCGCTTCCTTGCCTGTTCAAGAATTTGAACTTCGTACGGTTACATACGGAGTCAAAAGCTCGCCGTACTTAGCGATACGAACATTACATCAGTTAGCTGCAGATCACGGTGATCAGTTTCCTCATGCAGCTGAAGCTCTTCGGCATCATACTTACATGGACGATATTACTACAGGTGCTTCCTCAGTCGAAGCAGCCTCTCAGCTTAAAGAAGATTTAATCAATCTTCTTAATTGTGCTCAGCTAGATTTGCGTAAGTGGAGCAGTAACAGCCCTTTATTTCTTCGATCGTTACCCATGGAACATTGTCAGTGTCCGAAGACATTTTCTGATGATAGTTCAATAACGCTTAAGGTTTTAGGAGTTCAATGGGATCCTGCGGAAGACTATTTCACTTACTCCGTCTCTCCTGTGAACGTGGAGTTTACGAAACGTTCAATCCTGTCCCACGTTGCTCGTATTTATGATCCGTTGGGTTGGCTTTCACCTTTTATTCTTTTAGCCAAACTACTTCTTCAAAACTTATGGCGTATTGGATTGTCTTGGGATGAAATCATACCCGCCAATCTGTGTGACGATTGGGTTTCATTTGTGTCTGACTTGTCTAATATAAAATCGATAAAAATCCCTCGTAAAACCGTGACTGATTTAACAGCTACACACCAGCTGATTGGGTTTTGCGATGAATCAACCAAAGCATATGGGTGCTGTGTCTATCTCCGATCAAGTATCGATGATCAAAACCAAGTTTCTCTTTTGATTTCTAAATCTAAAGTGGCTCCGATTAAGCCTCTAACAGTTAATCGTTTGGAGTTGTGCGGTGCGCTCTTGTTATCACGTACTCTCAAACACATGCAAACTTTACTTATTTCGAAAATAAATATATCTCATATTGTAGCCTACACTGATAGCTCAACTGTATTAGCTTGGATCAATACAGAGCCATACAAATTGAAACCTTTTGTTGCGCATCGAGCAGTTAAAATAACTGACGCAGTTGAACCTTCTACCTGGAGGCATGTCTCGACTCAGGACAATCCTACTGACTTTCCTAGCCGAGGTCTCTCGTGTGTAGAATTGGTCAATTGTAAGCGATGGTGGTCAGGACCAGATTGGATGCTTAGTAGTCCAGATCACTGGCCAGCTCAAATTCGGTGTAAGCCCCAGGATGAGTTGCCAGAGTTGAGAACACGCACTCTGATTGCTCAATCTCGAGAATCTGATAAAGACATTATGAAGGTGTTATTAAATCGGTATTCATCCTTATCGCGACTACAGCGAATATTGGCATGGGTCTTTCGCTTCATTTCTAATTCGCGCAAAGAACCAAGCCAACGCGAGAAAGGTCACTTGACTACGAATGAGGTAAAGTGCTCTCTACTTAGCCTTATTAAATATGTCCAATGGGGCAGCTTCAATCAAGAGATGTCTAAATTAAAATCGCAGAAGCCTCTACCTAAATACTTACAAAAGTTGTCTCCGTTTATTGATAACCTAGGACTCATGCGAGTGGGTGGACGACTTACCAATTTCAACTTACCTGAGTACACAAAACATCCATATTTGTTACCGAAACAATCTATTTTATCTCAATTAATTATTAGCTATTATCATAAACGGTATTTGCACTGTGGACCTTGCACGTTACAATCACTAATTGTTCGCAAGTTCTGGATTTTAGGAATTAGAAATCTTATTCGTTCTGTTTTAACAAAGTGTGTGACTTGCTTTCGGGTTAAACCTATACCCTATCAGCCGTCTATGGGCAACCTGCCACCTTGTAGATCTCAACAAGGTTACTGTTTTCAACAGGTAGGGATTGATTTTGGCGGTCCTTTTCTTATAAAAGAAAACAGACGACGTAACGCACGGGTCAGTAAGGCTTACATATGCTTGTTCATTTGTTTATCTGTAAAAGCAGTTCATTTAGAACTCGTATCTGAACTGTCTACAGAAGCGTTTCTAGCCGCCCTAGACAGATTCGTGTCTCGACGTGGAATATGTCAACATATTGTGACAGATTGTGGCACTAACTTTGTAGGCGCTAAACGATATCTTGAGGAAATGGTTAAATTATTGATAGATAAAAAACAGGATATTTCTGATCAATTAACGTCTCGTGGAATCTCGTGGAAATTAAATCCATCTTCAGCACCTCACTTTGGAGGCATTTTTGAAAGTGGTATAAAATCTACTAAATATTATCTCAAGAGGGTCATAGGCTCACAAATCCTGACGTTTGAAGAACTAACTACAGTTTTAACTAAATTTGAAGCGATGCTGAACTCAAGACCGATTTGTCAGTTATCGTCTGATCCTGGCGAAGTTGATGTTCTCACGGCCGGTCATTTTATTATAGGACGTCCTTTAGTAGCTCTACCAGAACCGTCCGTTGAGGATATGAATCCTAGAACACGCTGGCAGTTACTTCAAAAGCTTTCTCAAAGTTTTTGGCGTATTTGGCAAAGTGATTATTTACATACGCTTCAACAAAAGGTTAAGTGGATTAAGGATGATCACAAACATCCTAATATTGGTCAACTCGTTTCAATCATTGAACCTAATCTATCACCTAACGAATGGCGCCTAGGTCGAGTAGTCCAAATCCACCCCGGAAAGGACAATATTATCCGGGTTGTGACCTTAAAGACCAAAAGAGGCCTACTTACAAGACCAGTAGTCAAAGTCTGCCCTCTTCCTCTTGATTGAATCTTATTTTTATTGTTTTATTAAGCTAGATTGTAAGTTCTAATTTTAAAATTAAATTAACAAAGTTTGATTTTCTTTTGTAGTTTAGTTAAGGTTATCAATGCACAACTTAGCTCAGATATCTATTTAGTTTATATTAATTTATATTCTATGAGCAACTGGGGACCTGGAGAGCTGCCGGGTCGATGGTTGTCTTGTGAAATCCCTAGGTGATTTCAGGTGGGAGGGAATGTTGTGGCTTCGGAACAGTCCCGATATAACATCCTTTTCCTAAGTGTTTCCTATCCTCCCGCCTCCCCCGTATACGCACTGCTCAGAATGGTGCGCCACCTATTCGTCGAGAAAACAAGAAGCAAGATGGCCGCGCACGCATAAGACGTGTTCGTTACCGCTCATTTAAAAATAACCAATAAATAAGTTGTAAGACTATCGTGCAATTGCTCGTGTCCATATACATTCGAAGTGCAGTGTGGTATCTGTGTATACACGAGAACTTCAGCGTAAATATACAGACTTCACCATAACCACGAGGAGTGCTCCAGTCTTGTGAGTATCCTTACCTTATCTACCCAGTTCTAAAGCTATTTTCGTTTACTTCCCGGTTGGGATCATCGGGTTAGCCAGCCCTTGCTCTGGTTGTTCTCTGGTTCCCAAAACCACCCACGAAACACACTGCGAAACATTCAAGCCGTAACAGCAATAGTAGTAGTTTGACGGATCTGAGTGGTCGCCTTTATTAAGGATCGGGTGGACGAAAGCCGTCTTTCATGATTTTGAGACTACGTCTAGACAGTAGAAGTACCGGAAAAGAGGCGTTAGAACCGGTGCCAGCTCTGGGCACACGTCCTCATCACAATTAGGAGATCCCATCAGGCTCACTCGACTTGTGGAAAGTTGAATCCAGTGAGAGGAGTGAATTGCGAAACGAGCGCTATGTGAACCGCACATCCAGCATGGAGCAAGCAAACCGCGGGATGTTCGGCGGTGTGCTCTCCCTGACACCAAGAGTCGAGTAGGACGCAAATAAAGAACCTAACAGATCGGCTTACTCCTTTGCGGCAATTCCCTTGGACAGCCTTGGCGAAAGACCAGAATGCAAGGGTCCCAGAAGGAAGATAAACTAGTTTCTCGCCAATTGTGTCTATGTGCTCCGACTTTGCCTTGGCAATGACTCATTTCAGGGCCAGTGCGTTTGTTAACATTACGGGACATTGATGCGTCAGCCCAGGCTTGGTAACACTCCTAATTATGCTATTTTATAGGAGCGACTAAACCATGGCTGAGATCTGCCCCCGATGAGCACCACAGACGAGGAATAAAAAGTTCCGTACCATGAGTGTCACCACACTACGGATAAGACAATGATCCGAGGAGCGAAGAGGGGCATCGACGGAGACCTGATATCTGTCCGGATGAGAGGTCAGCAGAAGGTCCAACAGCAAAGGTGCGTGATCCTTTGCATCTGGAATCCGCGTCGGCAAAGTAACCAGTTGTCAGACCATATGCGAAGGCAAAATCGTGAACAGATCTCCCTGTATGATCGGTTAAACGTAAACCAAGCCATTCGGCGCGTTGGTCGTTAAAAATCACCGAAGATTACGATCTCTCCGTAGTAGATCTGCTGTAGCAACGAATCTGAAGCCATTTGTACGTGGTAGAAGAGTCGGTATCGTTGGGCATTACCGCTGTAGGACCTATAGTGGTACCCATAGACGCGCAGATGGTCGTCGTTGTCTGCGCGTAGCCAGAGGATGGATATATCCGATTCTTAAGGACTGCCGTGGCGTCGAGAACAGATGTCCTCTCTAACGTATACGCAAACTCCAGCTCGAGGCACAAGGGAGTGTTCAAGTTTGTACCCTGTGTAGGAGAGATACGAAGCATCAACTGGAGAGGACACTTATATCTTGGTCAGAAAGAGCAGAGCCAGCTTCGCCGTCTCGAGATGGTAGTGAACCGCGTTCAAATTCGAGTGAAGTGCCCTGATATTGCAGAAATTCACGGATAGCGTGGCAGGGATCGCCTTGGTCTTGTTGCTCAGCTTGCCCCGAGCGGTTATAGTCTTGAGAGTAATTAAGCCCCACCCCCTTCTCACAAGAAAACGTGTGGCAACCTGAGCACCCATGCTCAGGAGTGGAGTAGCTTGGTTGTGGATGCTCAGCGAGGGATTATTCATAGATTCTGGTACCCTCCTGGGGCAGTCTAACATTTACTTCCGCTACCTTGTTGATGGGAGGAGGAAATGGGGCCACCGGCCACCTGCATTCACCACACCAAACGCGGAGGCAGAGCTTCCACTTAACGCCGGTATTCTGTGAGATCGTGATACCACCCTGGTTCGAGTCAGCCCATACGTGTAACAGAAAAAGCTGCCGCAAGACTCTACCACTGTTTAAACTGTTGAGACCTGTGACTGAGTCCCCGTAAAAATGGGTAATGGAAAGCACCCGAAACGTCGGAAGTTAAAACAATGTACATAAACGCAATAAATCTATAAAAGTAGTTTTATTCAATATTTACCATTGTTTACGAAGTTATTTTTTTGTGATGTTAGTTTTGTTAGCTACTTTTGTTTCACTTCCATATATATAGAATTTCTCTTTATCTTTACAACTTTATCGTACATAGGCCGTGATTTAAACTTCGATAGGGTTTCCATTGTTGTTCGCGTTTACTCTATTGTGGTGCAATAACAGCGCTGCTACACCGCCGTCTATCGGTCGTAAGATGATTGATCCGACAGTTGAATTCCTCCATCCTCTTCCTTCTTCCTTCCTTCTCTTGGTGAGATTAAAGTTAAGTGAAAACGTTATTTTAATGTTCTTACTTCTTACGAAAGCATAATAGATATGTCGTTTTTAATATTAATAATTTTATTAACATTGAAAAAAAATTAAAAATTAGTTTTTGCTTAATATAACTAAAACGCGTTTATATCATAATATATATTTATTTAAAAACGTTGCGGACGTCTTCTCATCAATAGATATTATATAGATTCAGCTCAACGAAAACCAATCAATGTGACTCATTTAAAATTCAAATATTATACGAGGGAGCTATATCTATTCCACAATAGGTAAATGAGGTCGCAACGGCATTCTGATATTATCGCACTTATTTTGACGGGTTTATTTCACTCATTTGCTTTCGACCCATTATTAATTTATTAACTTACTTTCTATTGATCTTTATTGCATTCCCTTTAAGGTAGGATACTAGACGCAGACTAGCTATGCCTATAGGCATTTTCTTCCAGTCAACCCATCTGTGAGTTTGTTCATGGTATTCATAAGAAGATTTTTTTTTGTAGGGGTTGTCTTGTTTTAGGGCTTCCTATCAATATTAGCAACACAAAACACTTTCGGTATCAGTTTGGTTTCCATTTGTCACAGGAGTTTTTCTCAGAGATTACTCCACGTTCAGTACGCATATAATATAGAGTTATAAAAATGCAGCGTAATCATTGATATACAAAAAACCCTTTGTTTATCTATTGAGTGTAATGTTTAAATTTAGAATATTCAACATGAGGGGTTAGTTTATATAGCGGGTACTACTAAACTGGGTAAACTTAAAAAAATTTGGATAATTATTTCGGATGTTAAATAAAAGCACTCCTAAACCACATTTCAAAAATGTGTAGTGTAATTGCTGTCAAGTGCAGTGTTTCTAAAAGAATCGCTGAAGAAAAATCTAAAAATATCACGTATTATGTAATATGTAACAAAAACCCTGTGGTTCCCGTTAAGTGCGTTATCGGAATCATTATTTAAACGTATAGAAATAACTTTACTTCAGAAAACTCGACATAATAATAAATAACGATAATCAAATTGAATTTTAATTACATAATATTTGTAAATTTTGTGTGGATATTCTAAATCTGCCTGAAATTATCAGGATCGAAACGGCAAGCAATGGCGGGTGGCGGCGGCGTACATCAAGAACGGGGCGCGCGCGCGCGCATGGCTCGTACCTAAACTAACTGCACTAAGGTCTTATACTAATTCATCACTATATCTACTTGACGACCACGAAGGTGTTGTCAAATATGTCCTCCTTGTACCTCTATATGTTTGCGACACCGGCTTACAATGTTTAACGTTGCGTAACAGATATTTCGGACTTTATTTTTTCAAAGGATGTGACTATACGCATACGCATGGGTACTGGAAAGCGCATGAAACGTCGAGAATTAAAAATAAAAGTATATAAAAGTAAAAAAAACGCTAATATATAACGCGATAAAATCCGTAAAAGTAGTATTAATCTATGTGTAGTGTTCGCGTAAATATAAGAAATCATTAATTTTAACTGGTTTTTTGTTTGTTCCTAAATTTTTACTTTTTTGTTTTGACTTGTGGTGCCTTGTCTGTGTCAAAAATAAATATTTTTTTCTTTCTTTCTTCATTAAAATATTCCTCGTTTGAGTAAGATATCGCACACCAGTCACTCACAGCGGATAATTATTTTCGCAATATAAAAAACAGCTGTCAATATCAGCGCTAGCGCACTACTGTTACTTGTTTGTTATGTGCGTTGACGTGGCAAACCGACTGTAATCTGCAAGATAATTTTGATATTTTCTGAATCGATGAAATTTGTTGTAAAATCACAATAAATCTTCTATGTCATTTTTTTAATAATAGTTATATTTATTTACTTCAGGCAGAGCCCGTCAGTGTTATTAAGAAATTAAATTAAAGCCAGGATTAGTAAAAGTACATTAAAACACCACAATAACGATAAACCTTTAAAAAGTGGAGTATAAATCCGCAAAAGTTACATATGCTTAAGCTGTTATGCTGCTGTGGTTTTCAAAATTTACCATTTAGTATTTACATTATATAAACTTATTTTTTTTAGACGATTTATATTATATAAACTTATTTTTATTTTTGTTCTTGTCTGAATTGTGGCAAAATTGTACGTTTACGTTTTACGACTTTCCATGTTTTAAATATTAATACTAAATATTAGCACAGAATAAATAATAGATATTGATTACTATAAGTTAGTCAGCATATAGTGGATGCTATCTTTGATCACTCAAAGAGTAAGGTTTTTGGGTTTTTCCTATACCTAAATCCTTCGTCGGATAACGCTTTTGAGTTTGAGTAGCACGAAACGTCGCGTATTTTATAGTAATTTTGTTTTGTTTATTACATTCCCGTAGTTAACAATTATATAAATTTATTTATTAACTATAAAACTGTTACATAATCTTTATCGAATAAAATTTTATATGAAAAATATATCCTAAATTTCTCCTAAAAATCAGTGCAAATTTGCAATTAATCTCGATATTTTATGTTTGAAATAAACTTTTTTTTAAATATTTTTCCTTGTAATGAAGTGGACATTTATAACATAAGTATTCAAATACAACATGTACTGGTATTAGGGTTGAAAGAATATTTGCTAACTCAAATCTTCCCATGGATTTGGCATCGTCTTCACGGCATCTTCTTAACAACAACTGGATATAAAGTAAAAAAATTGCGGTTTCCAACTCGCCTGCCAAAAGCGGAAAGTATGTCAAATACCCCACTTATGAGATTATCTGTGATGAAGCCAGTATATACAGTGATATTCAGTAGTGGACTTCGATAGATTGTAATGAACGTAATTTCAGAAAGTGTTAGATCTCGTCAAAACATCGTCATCAACTTAGCGGTTCTAAAATTCGTTCTCATTAAGTGATTTGTATATATATAATACTTCGTGATACAGAACAATTTCTTATGGCACTATGTCACAAAAATAAGTGTTTCTTATTTTTTTTAAATAACAAAAGGTTATCTAAGTAAAGTCAATGACTCCTGTACATGTCTAGAAAACGCCATTAGACAGGTGAATGTACTTTTTATAATATCCAGACTGCGAAGTTTGCTATTTTTATGGAAAAAAAAATAAAAGAATAAAACTTTGTTTCTTTTTATAATTACAGTAAGCTTTTTTTACATTTATTATTATACTAGCTTTTTACCCGCGGCTATGCTCGCGTGGGCTTCCGTTGAGGAACATCTTTAATACTGCTCCATGCCAAAATCAACAAAGTTGGATCATTACTTATTGTCACGTTTGTTAGTCAAGTGATATCTTTGTATTATTAAAAATTATAAGACGTAGATTTTTTGAGAATTGCATTAATATCATACGTCTAACAACCCCTGTCACTTTTTATATCGGTCATGACTTCCAAGGTATCTTTAACAAGGGTAAATTATCTTTGATTCAAAGTTACGTTATTTAATTTTTACTCTTTACGTTTATTCATAAATTAAGGTAATTTATTTTGACCAAATAATGTCGAATTTCGTTGTCTTTATCATTGATTATGAATATTGATTGGCAATATAAAGTAGTTGCTTATATTTTTAATAATTAATATATATTATACTTAATATTATAAATTACTTATATTTAAAAAAAACTTACTTCGGATAACTTAATACCAAAGGAAATAAGTGAATTATTGCTATGCAGATATACACCCAATAAGTATAGTTACTAAAAAGTTCTTGTTTCAAACACATATATTAGTAAAAAACTTCAAACCATCTAAATTTTAATAGATTTCACTATTATTTATGTATTTAAATTATTTAAGTGAAAGAATAAAAACTTAAAATAAATGTTAGAAGTTTCAAATTATTTAATAAATATAATTATTTAAACATATAAATGTTAGTTATTTATGTTATTTAATTTATTAGTAAGTTACTGATAACTAGAGGCTAAATATACTACTTTTTACTTTTATGACAGATGGCGCTGTTTCGAAAACTGACAATGTATGTAGATCGTTGGCGTAGATTACAATTATGACATAACCTAATGATTTCTTATATTTACGCGAATACTACACATTGACTTAAACTAAATTATTATTTTATACACAATAATTAAAAAATCTGAAGGTACTCCGGGTTTAACAATGACATCGGGACGTTAGTCACCTCAGTCCACCGTGATCATGGGTGCTGGAAAGCACTCGAAACGTCGGGAATTAAAAATAATTAAAATTAAACGCGATACAATCCGTAAAAAAGTTATGACATAACAGTTGTAACCAATTTTAAACTTTAATTATAAACATTGTATTCGTTTAAACAAAACACTACGTTATTCCGCTTATAGCTGACAGAATTAAATATAATAGAAAATTAACTTCTAAAGAAAGAGAAATATTTAACTCTCCTTTTTTAAGTTCCGTAATCGCATAAAAAGTGGCCCCAGGTCACTAACTGCTTGTATACGAAATTTCGTGGAGATCTGTCCAGTAGTTCTTGCGAATTGAATCTTTAATACACAGACAGACGTACAGACAGAAAGACAGACAGACAAAATTCTAAAAACCTTAAGTATCCTTTATTTAGTCCCTTATACATGTTTCTTCCAGGAAATATTAGAATTACAGACACGAATTTTCTACGGATTTATTATATGTATAGATTATAACTTCATCATCATCATCCTCATTATGATCATCACGATCCCAGCCCTTTACAAGTCCAAGGAATGCTACAAAGTACGGTCCCAGGTTAAAACTTATAAATTATTAATAACTTATTAAAATAAAAGTCAAACAAATCCTAGACTGGTTTCGGAATTCTAAAAAGGTTGTCTATATTTACCTAATACATAATATGAACCTTAGCAAGGTGGCACGTGCGAGTTAGCAATTTTGCTCCGTTAAAAGAGTGGTACAGTTAACCAGTTGTATTTCTATCCGATTACAACGTTGGTGTCTTCAAAGCAAGACTAATAGGCTTTTGTTAGGCTTATTCAGTTCGCTCTCCCATCTTCGGCTAATTTGCAAACGTATCATAATGATCACTTAGTTGCACCCATAAAGAACCTAATTTATAGTTTGCTTACTTAAAATCCTGTGCTAAAATGAACAGAGAACAGTGGCAATTCAGTGTAATTAATTAACATTATGTCAGAGGTAAGACCAATTTACTGTAAATTAAGAGCCGTTTCTCTTGAGAATTGTGCACTAGAATTGCATAATGCAATACATTGAGTACAAACAGGGCCAACAAAACACCTTTAAATTGCTTCCTGAAAATTAGCAAATGTTATTTTGAGGAAGTGTGAAAACTTTTATTTATTAAAATAAGTAATCAGGCGTTACGTTGCGGAGATGCATATAAAATGATGTCAAAATGACACGCGTAAGAAGTAAAAATGATGTTGCTTTTGTGAAAAATACTATGGCATTATATTTATTTTTTACGCAGGTCCTACCTTCCGTCCATCGGTCTGAGTTCAAATACTCGCGAATTCACACTCGGTCCCCAACCGAAAATGCTCTAACTCTACCCCCTGAATCCTTCACTTGTCGATTTTGAGCCCTTCCTACTTTCGCTTCCAACGCTTCCTAGTTAGTAGCTCGAGCTGAAAGATTTTGGGATTCTGGATTAGAACACGAGCGGGACGGAGCGTTGATTTCATTAGACGAGACCTCTCCAACTTAACGTTTAGGTTCAGTATACCTCTAACCATTCGGTGATGCTTAGAGGCATCCAGATTAGGCTGCCAGTTTTCACCCTTGCGATCACTGAGACATCACTGTACAATTAGCTTCTGGTAGTCATAATTAAGTCAATCTCATTTTTTGTCGAAACGTCGGGGCTCGACCAGGTCCGCTTTCTGTGGGACCGCTTCAGGAAGATAGAGTTCATCATAAAAAGTTCCTCTTCCTCCATGAAGTCGGCCATCTGCTGGCCCCTTGGGTTCCTTTGCCCTATCCCAAATTTCCCTACCTTCAGCATACCGTTCTTCCCTGTACCTAGTTTTGCGTTGAAGTCTTCCATTAACACCGTATAGTAAGTTTTGGAGGAATACATGGCTCTAGAAATATCCTCATACATTTCCTCCACCTCCTCATCGGATTGTTCCAACGTTGGCGCGTAAACCTGTATGACCTTCAGTGAATACGGTTTGTTGATTCTGAGTATAAGGTCCCACGTCGATACACTCTCAATCTTTAAAACGTTGTTAACGGGAGACCTGTGGACGATAAATCCAACACCTCCTTGGGACAGATGGTCGCCCTCCCGGTGACAGAACAAGTTGTCCGATTCGAAAATCACTGTGTCCTCCCCATCTCTTCGGACCTCGGATATTCCTATAATGTTTCAGCGCAACTTTTCTATCTCTTCTTCCAGCTCCAGGATCTTCTCGTCAGTCCTCAGGGTACGTGCGTTAAATGTTGCCAGGTCGAGTCGTCATAGGTGGCAACCGAACCTCCACTGGAGATTCTTAGCACCCCCTGCCCCGCCGTTACCATGGTCGACACCGTAGCCCGGAATATCGGGGCCGCCGGGTACTGGGAGCCGTCTATTTGTGTAATTATCCGTAGGGGGTATATTGCCATAGTTGCCACCCTTGGCGATCTTTTTTGTTGTACAGGTCCTGTTATCAGGAAGATGCTGCTGCCCATCTCCTGCTCCTGCCTGTTTCCCTCTGTCACCTTTTACGACACCCACGGGAAGATATGGGGTAGTGGATATTCTTAACCACCACTACACGGCAACGGCCCTTCCAATTGCAAATACTGCACACGTAAACCCGAAATTTGCATCGCGAAACCTCACGTGGTTTACCGCATGCCGTGCACTGCTGCCCGGACACCTTCGCCGTGGTGAAGGTGCTTGCCGCTACGTGTCCGCGTCCGCGCGGCCGACTGCCTCCCGCCTCCACCGCATATGACCTTGACCTTACGTCTTGCCACCTTGGACTCGTCACCCCTCTTGCACCAGCCGATCTTCCCTCACTATTACGCGTAGTAATTTTATAAACGGACTTATTAATTTGACCTCTTCCATCTACGATCATCGCATCTCTTACTGCACATATAAATAACACAAGGACAAACATCCAAACCCATAAAAATATTCGTCTCCCATACAAATACTTAATAGCATGGCTTACAAATAATGTGCGGAATTCGAACCCACGGCTCTTAGCATAACAACTCAAGGAACTTACAAAAAGTTTATTTGTCAAAAATATTTTCAATTGGAAATAATATACAGAATATATACACTCGTCTGTGTGATAAAACTACAATAGAATATTATTTCTTAAAAGCTTAATAATAATGGCGAATACTACTTACTACATACTTCTTACTAACTTGCTTCTAGTGTCACGTGTGCAAACATACGGAAGTTATTGATGAACCGATAACAGGACGAAGAATGTATTTTATTTAACCGGTCATACTTTTTGACTAAAATATTGTTACGAGCCTGAGGTTCGTGACAATAAAAATTGCCGATAGAATTACCTATATTAACACTTTAATTTTCTTTACACCAATTAAAACTTAAAACACTAATAATTAATCACACTGATTCACTTTATTCCGCTCCGAAGCTTCGCTTGTCTCGCCAAATTCAATACTTCCCCGATCGCACTTTGCAGCGCCTATAAATACTCATTGGTCCGACTCATCAGTACCGAATCATCCAGGACTTTCAAGTAAATACGCGCACCAATCGACAAAGCGCCGAAAGTTCGAGAGTCAGCTTCCAGAAGCTTAATTCTTCTTTTCGACAACAGATGGCGCTGTCGGTTGAAAGATTTAGCGATGTCATTTTCTGGAAAGCTCTCCCCTCGCTCCGTTACCCGACACTAGATGGCACTAGTGCCTGATATAAACTTAGCCGCGCAACACTGCCCCCTCCTAAGACATGCTCGTCCCGAGCATTATCGGCCCCATAATTACTCGCAAGGCGATCCACAAGGACGATCTTAGGAGTCCCTCTTGCGCCCTTCTGTATCCGATAGGTTACATCGTTGATCCTGGTCACAATCCGGTACGGGCCGTCCCATTTACCTTGAAGCTTAGGAGATTTCCCTTTGCTGCGGACCGGATTGTGCAACCACACTAGTGAACTTTCGTCGAACCCTTTGTTGTTCATTTTGCGGTCATACCGGGTTTTCATCTTTTCAGACATTTGCTGGTCCGATTGTCTGACGTGTTCATAAATGTCATTCATTTTGTTCCGCAAGTCATTTGCATAATCGGTTATACTGCGTGGGACATCAGGTGGTATCCCGGTGATCAGGTCTGCAGGCAGCCGTAATTCTCTTCTAAAGTTTGCGAAAGCTGGTGTCACTGATATACTTTCGTGAACAGCGCTTCGATACGATCACAAAAACGGTTGTATGTGCTTATCCCAATATCGTTGCCGGTTGTTTTTTTTTTATAGAAGAGGGGACAAACGAGCATGCGGCTCACCTGATGTTAAGTGACTACCGCCGCCCATGATCAACCGCAACACCAGGAGAATTGCGGGTGCGTTGCCGGCCCCTTAGAAAGGAGTAAGCTCTTTTCTTGAAGGTCCCCAGGTCGTATCAGTCCGGAAAAATCGCCGGTGGTAAACTATTCCACAGAGAGGTTGTACGTGGAAGAAAACTCCTTGTGAAACGTACAGTGGTGGACCGCCAAGCATCCAGATGGTGTGGATGGTATCGGGACGTTTGCCGTGTAGTGCGTTCACGAAATTTGACGGCTGGGATTAATCCGAACAATTCCTCAGAGCACTCCCCGTGATAGATGCGATAAAATACGCAAAGAGATGCAACATCTCTTCCCAGCGCCAGTGAATCGAGCCGATCGGAAAGCACTCGGTCGTCGACGATTCGAGCCGCTCTGCGCTGGATGCGGTCAAGTGGAAGGAGCTGGTACTGGGGAGCCCCAGCCCAGAGATGTGCCCATGTGCGGCCAAACCTGCGCCTTGTAAAGTTGCAGGCGGTGTGCCGGCATGAAATACTGTCCCGCTCTGCTGAGCACACCAAGCTTTTTAGAGGCCAATTTGGCCTTCCCTTCCAAGTGACCACGAAACTGCACGTCACTCGATATGTCGACGCCAAGGATTCCGATACTGGCTGAGGCAACAAGTGGAGTGCCTTGAAACTGAGGGGATACGACAAAGGGGTTCTTTTAGCGGTTAACGCGCAAACTTGTGTCTTCTGGGGGTTAAACTGGACTAGATTTAGTCGTCCCCAATCCGAGACTCTGTTCAGCAAAGACTCGACTTCAGACACAAGTTTGTCCCGGCACTCGGAGACGTTTTCCCGAGAAATATTGGCTCGGCCGGTGTAAAGAGCATCACCAGTGCTGTCATCCGCATAGCAATGAATGTTACGGGTATGCAACATATCATTGATATGCAGAAGAAACAGCGTTGGCGATAGCACGCAGCCCTGTGGAACACCAGCATTAATAGGCTTGCAATCGGAGCTTGCACCGTCTACAACGACCTTGATTCTCCGATCTGCAAGAAAGCTGGTGATCCAATCGCACAATTTCTCGGGAAGCCCATAGGAAGGGATCTTCAAAAGAATCGCTTTGTGCCAAACCCGATCGAAGGCCTTCCCAATGTCCAAACTAACGGCCAATGCCTCCCCCTTGAACTCTACTGCCTCCGCCCATCTGTGAGTGAGGTAGACCAGAAGATCACCAGCTGACCGACCACGGCGAAAACCGTATTGGCGGTCACTAATCAGCTGGTGATCCTCAAGGTACTTCATGAGCTGACAGTTTACAATGGACTCCATTGTTTTGAAGAACAAGGAGGTGATGGCGATTGGCCGGTAGTTGGACGGGTCTGAGCGGTCGCCTTTTTAGGGATCGGGTGGACGAAAGCCGTCTTCCATGATTTTGGAACTACGCCTAGGGAGTAGGAGTACCGAAAAAGACGCGTTAAAACCGGTGCCAACTCTCGAGCACACGTCCTCAGCACAATTGGGGGGATTCCGTCAGGCCCACTCGACTTGTGGATGTCCAGGGAGAGGAGTGTTTTGCGAACTGAGCGCTGTGTGAACTGCACTTCCGGCATGGAGCACTCACACCGCGGAATGGTCGGCGGCGTACTCCCCCCGTCATCGAGAGTCGAGTTAGACGCAAAGAAATAGCCTAGAAGATCGGCTTTCTCCTTTGCAGTATGGGCCAGTGAGTCGTCCTCCCTGTGCAGAGATGGAAGAGATGGCTGACAGAAATTCCCCTGGACAGCCTTGGCGAGAGACCAGAATGCACGGGTTCCAGAAGGAAGGCGAACTAGTTTCTCGCCAATTCTGCCTATGTGCTCTGACTTTGCCTTGGCATTGACTCTTTTGAAGGACCTAGAGGCGGAATTATACTTCTTTTTTAGAGCGCTGGTGTTTACATCCCGGGACGCTGATGCATCAACCCAGGCTTGGTAGCACTCCTGCTTATAGCATGATGCTTTTTTACAGGAGCGACCAAACCATGGCTGAGATTTGCCTCCAATGGGCACCAAAGAGGAAGGAATAAAAAGTTCCACACCCTGAAGTACCACATCAGTAACAGAATCCGCAACAACGTTGGGATCATACGGCGAGAAGCAAACCCGCCCCCAAGGGTAGGATGCAAAGAAAGACCGCATCCCATCCCAATCAGCTGACCTATAGTGCCAAACACGGCGGCAGCCTGCAGAATGCAACCGCGATTTCAGCGTGAGTGGCACAACACTCCGGACCAGACAATGGTCCGAGTAGCCTAAAGGCGCGTCGACGGAAATCTCATATCCGTCCGGGTGAGAGGTCAGCAGAAGGTCCAACAGGGAAGGTGCATGATCCTCCACATCTGGAATCAGCGTAGGCGAAGTAACCAGTTGTGTCAGACCATATGCCAAGGCAAAATCATGAACAGATCTCCCCGCTTGATCGGTTAAACGTGGACCAAGCCATTCGGCGTGATGGGCGTTAAAGTCTCCGAGGATCACGATCTCTGCGGAGGGGATCTGCTGTAGAAACGAATCCGCAGCCATTTGGACGTGGTCGAAGAGTCGGTCTGTTTCGGCATTACTGCTATGGGACCTATAGAGGCACCCGTAGACGCGCGGATGGTCGTCGCTGTCTACGCGTAGCCAAAGGATGGACAGGTCCGAACCTTCAAGTCTGCCGAGGCGTCGAGAACAGATGTCCTCTCTGACGTAAACGCAAACTCCAGCCCGAGGCACAAAGGAGTGTTCCAGTTTGTACCCCGGGTAGGAGAGATACGAGACATCAGCCGGATAGGACACCTGCGTCTCGGTCAGAAAGAGCAGAGCCGGCCTCGCCGTCTCGAGATGGTAGTGGACGGCGTTTAGGTTAGAGTGAAGTCCCCTGATATTGCAGAAATTCACGGACAGCGTGGCAGGGGTTGCCTTGATTTTGTTGTTCCGTTTGCCCCGAGCAGTTGTAGTCTTGAGCGGAATTTTGCCCCCCCCCCCCCCAGAATACGCGGGGCAGCCTGAGCACCCACGCTCAGAATTGGAGAAACATGGTCGTGGATGCTCAGCGAGGGATTCTTCAGGATTGCTGCTACCCTCCTGGGGTAGTCTATCATTATTTAATTCCGCTACCATGTTGATGGGGGGGGGGGATTTGGGCCTCCGGCCACCTGCACTCACCAGACGAAACGCGGAAGCAGAGCTTCCACTTCACGCCGGTATTCTGTGAGGTCGTGGTACCACCCTTGTTTGAGCCGGCCCATACGTGCAACAGCAAAGCTGCCGCGTGGCTCTACCACTGTTAAAACGGTCTACCACGGTTGTATACAACTTTTGCTAGGTACCTCTCCAATGTCTGAATAATCTTTCTACCATTCCATCAGATTGCGGGTGATAAGAAGTCGTTCTTGTTTTATGAGTACCCATAACTCGGCAAGTTTCCTGGAATATTTGAGACTCAAAATTCCTTCCTTGATCGCTGTGAATCTATAAAGGTACTCCAAAATGACAAAAGACTTCATGAACTAGTTTATCTGCAACTGTTAAAGCTTCTTGATTTGGAATGGCGAAGTCTTCTGGCCACTTAGTGAAGTAATCCATCACAACCATGAAATACTTGTTACCGCTTTCACTCTCCGGAAACGGCCCCGCCACGTCAATGGCTATTCTCTCCCATGGTGCGCTAACATTGTACAACTTCAATGCACCTCTACTACGAGTCCGAGGTCCCTTTACAGCCGCAGAACTTGTACATTTGCGACACCAGTCCTCGAGATCGTTTCGACCGTGGACCCTGTAAAACCGTTCTCGGATCTTCAGTAGAGTTCGTTTAACTCCCAGATGACCTCCGGAATAACCATTATGGTACAGCTATAGAACATCAAGTACTTTAGCTTTAGGGACAACCATTTGCAAATGACAGCTGTCTCCCCGAACATTTTCCCATTTACGGCACAGAACTCCACCCTGAAGCAGCAAGCTGTCCCACTGGGCCCAATAGCTTTTAGTGGTCGAACTCGTCGCTGAGACGTCGCTCCACTTGGGCTTGAGAGCACTGACCTTCATTCATTCCAGGATCGGCTTGATGTCCGGATCTTCCTGCTGTGAACGTTGTAAGCTGTCCTTCCACTCGTTGCTGAGGTGGTCTGCCCTAAGCATCCTCACTGATACCACTTCCTCACTCTCTTGCCTAGTACAATGTTTGCAATCTTCAGGACAAGGTCTTCTTGACAATGCATCTGCGTTGCCATGAGATTTCCCGCTGCGATGTTCGATCTCAAAGTCGTATTCCTGCAGTAGTTCAATCCACCTCGCAACTTGTCCTTCTGGATTTTTAAACTGCAATAGCCATTGTAGTGCAGCATGGTCAGTTCGTAAGTGAAATTTTTGCCCCAGAAGATATTTGCTAAAATGCTGCAACGACTTTACCACAGCTAGCAATTCGCGTCTTGTGACACAATCGTTCCTTTCCAGTTTTGACAACGACTTGCTGAAGTACGCTATCACAATCTCTCGATCACCGTTCCGTTGAGACAAGACACCGCCGAGCCCTGTATCACTTGCGTCTGTGTCAACTTTAAATTCTTTGCTTGCATCAGGGTATCCCAAAATAGTTGTTTTGCACAGACGATCCTTGAGCTCCTGGAATGCGATATTGCAACTTTCATCCCAGCAGAAATGTCGCTTCTCCTCGGTTAGCTTGTGCAGAGGTTTGGCTATATCTGCAAAGTTCTTCGCAAATCGCCGGTAGTAGGAGCACAAACCCAAAAATGCTCTAACCTACGTTTTGTCTTTTGGAACCGGCCAATCCTTGACAGCGGCAATTTTCTCCGGATCCGTGCGGATACTTTCTTCCGATACTACATACCCCAAAAAGTTTACTTGCCGTTTGAATAGTGAACATTTCTTCGGACTCAACTTGAGGTTGGCACTCTGAATCTTCATGAGCACGCGTTCTAAGTTTTGAAGGTGTTATTCAAACGTACGGCCTACGATGATGATGTCATCCAAGTAGACCAGACAGGCATCGCCAATTAGCCCGGCAAGTACAAGTTCCATCAGCCTTTCAAATGTTGCTGGAGCATTGCACAACCCAAACGGTATTACTTTAAATTGCCACAGACCCTTTCCCGTCGAGAACGCGGTTTTCTGCTTGTCCTTGGGGTCAATTTCAACTTACCAGTAGCCACTTTTTAGATCCAGCGTGCTAAACTACTTTACTCCTGTAAGCATGTCCAGCGTGTCTCCAATTCTTGGCAAGGGATAGCTGTCCTTCTTTGTAACGTCGTTCAGACCGCGGTAGTTCCACAAAACCGCATGCTGCCATTCTTCTTCTTTACCAGCACCATTGGTGAATACCATGGACTAGAGGAATGTTCAATTACACCATCCTTTACGATTCCTTCAATCATGGTTACCACTTCCTTTTCACGTGCTACCGGCAATCTTCTTGGCCGCTGACGGATAGGCAATTCTTCTCCTGTGTTTATTTTGTGTTGAACTAAGCCAGTCTTTCCTATGTCAGCATCGTTTGATGAGAATACATCGGCATACTTGAGTAACAACTTCTTCGCCTTGACCATTTCAGTCGGGGAGAGAACACTGCGACAGTCTTCCAAAAGTGAGGTCACTCTCGTTTGTGCACCTTTGCTGGGGGTCTCACTCGATAGATATTGGCACTGACGTAACCAATCTACTTCATCACTAGTACCAACCAGCGTGCCTTTTTCTATAATCTGTTCCCGGTCACAAAGGTTCAGCACACGTACTCCTGAGATGCCAGTGGTTCTGACCAAGGTTCGAGCTACTTTCCATGAAACGTCATTGTTTACCCTTTCCACAAGTACACAACGGTGAGCTTGCCCAGCGTTTCGAGGAAGACTAACCGGAACAATCGTTTCCGATCTCGGCGGAAGAACAATCTTCTTAATGCTGTACACGTTCCCTGGTAACGCACCTTCCATAAAAAGTTCCTCCTGTCCACATTTCAAAACACCTAGCTTAACGTCGATCTAACAATGATTATTCCTCATAAAGTCTAGGCCTAGAATGCGGTCGTCCATTATATCAGCCACGATGACATTAAGCAGGTAGATCACGTTGCCTAGCTTCAACTCCATCTCCTTCTCTCCACGGACGGGTATACGCTGACCGGTGCTGTTACCAAATTAATGCGTTCTCGGTTGTATGCGGAGTCCCCAAGGAACTGACTTATAAGTTGGGAACTAACAACAGTACGAGAGGCTCCAGTGTCTATTGTCAGTTTACACGGCATTTCGTTGACCTCGCCCTTGATGATTAGACTATTCCCATCATGGGTTTGTGAGGTCGCGATCCTTGGGGCTCTTTTAACATCAGCCAGCACCCGCCCCGCAGTTCTGGCTTTTACTCGTTTCCCTGCTGCTGCTGGGTGGTGCTGTTGGCCGCACTACCCTCCTGCGATCGTTCAACATCCCTTTCTAGGGTTCGCTTAGGGCAGCTGGATCGAAAATGGCCCTTTTCCCCACAGCCATAGCACCTAGGGCTGCATCCTTTGTTGCGGTCGCGAACTGTAGCTGCTGCAACCTCCCTGACACGATGGGAACGATGATCCTGCCGCATGGCTTACACCTTCACTGTATAGGCCAAGGCGTCCTTAAGCGTCTCTTGGTGCCCGTGCCTCACAGCAGCTCTGACTTCCAGGTCGCGGATGCCGTCGATGATTGTCTGCACCAGGTTCCCTTCAATTAGCGTAGGTACAGACTGGTATGCTTTTCGCACCAGCTTCTCCACCTCTAGAGCCCACTGCTGCACGTTTTCGTTTATGCGCTGCACGCGATCTTTAAGCTGCGCACGAAAGACGTGTTCCAGGTGAGCGTCACCATATCTCGCCTCCAATTCCTCAAGGAGTTACTCATAAGTGACTTCCTCACCGAGAGCTTCCAGAACTGTTAAGGCCTGGTCGCGCAGGCCTAGTGTGAGAGCAGTCATGGCCTGACTTTTATTCCAGCCGTTCGCTTTCATAACAGCCTCGAACTGGATTTTGTAGGCTGACCAGGAAGAAGTCCCGTCGAACGGTGGCACCTTGAACCCACGTAGCGAAGGTGTAGTAGCTACTACGGGAGATGTAGTTCCATCCCCAAGTTTGAGTTCGTCCAGTGATTTCTTCATGTCAGCCGTTGTCAACCCGATAGTTCACTTGGTCGGTTCGGGTTTCAGCTTTCTCGATTCGGGTTTCAGCTTTCGCGATTTGGGTTTCAGCTTCTGACAGGCGGTTGTCATGCTGAGCAACCCTATCCTTCACCTCCTTGATCTCCTTCCCGAAGGTAGCGTGAAGGTCCTTCATGAGGATCATCTGCTTTTCCAACCGACGGGCCTGTTCCTCTTGTCCGTCCCGCAGCTGCTCTTCCAAACGACGGACCTGTTCCTCCTGTCGGCGAGCCTGTTCCTCCTGTCGGCGAGCCTGTTCCTCCTGCTGCTCTTTCAACAGACGGGCCTGTTCCTCTCGTCTGCGCTGCGGCTGCTCCTGTAGCATCGCAATCAGAGCACCTAAATCAGGTGTTTTAGATGTAGGAGCTACTGACGGGCCTGCAGCCGGCGGCTGGCCCTCCGACGTCTGCGGCGTTGCACCACCAAATCTTCTTTGGTCCGTCTCCTGTTGGTGTAGACTTCTGGTACGGACACCCTCCGTTTCCTCCTTAGGTAAAATCGGCATAATTTTATCCCACTTCTGACACCAATTGTTACGAGCTTGAGGTTCGTGACAATGAAAATTGCCGATAGAATTACCTATATTAACACTTTAATTTTCTTTACACCAATTAAATCTTAAAACATTAATAATTAATCACACTGATTCACTTTATTCCGCTCCGAAGCTTCGCTTGTCTCGTCAAATTCAATACTTCCCCGATCGCACCTTGCAGCGCCTATAAATACTCATTAGTACCGAATCATCCAGGACTTTCAAGTAAATACGCGCACTAATCGACAAAGCGCCGAAAGTTCGAGAGTCAGCTTCCAGAAGCTTAGTTCTTCGTTTCGACAACAGATGGCGCTGTCGGTTGAAAGATTTAGTGATGTCATTTTCTGGAAAGCTCTCCCCTCGCTCCGTTACCCGACACTAGATGGCGCTAGTGCCTGATGTCAACTTAGCCGCGCAACAATATAATTGGTGGAACCAGGTTTAGTTATAACCAATGCCTATGAGTATTTGTAGTAAAATTATTTGTAGCATTCGGCTAAAATGAGTTTGTACATTCCAGATAATAATTAGAATTACTTTAACATCCGTTGTATTATATCCAAATTGATAATACTTGGAGATATTGTAATTTAGCGTATATCATAACACTATTGCCACTAATTATTGTGTGATGACTACGGGAAAGAATTCAACAGTGGAAAAAATAGCGGAGAATTTCGGACTACTAAAAGATGGAAGAAACATGTGTCAGAATTAATTAAATACATACACTGGAGATAGGATATAGTGTTAAAAGTACGAGGTTTGACATTAACAGCACTTAAAATTTTCCTACAGAGGAGAGGTCACTGATAAAAAACGCAAAGATAAGGAAAGTAAAACTAACATAGGAATAAGGCATTCTTTTATTCATAGATTATTTACATTTCTTGGCTCTTTTCTGCATAATCAAGTCAACGCAATTTTGTACATGAGACATGTACAAAATTGCATAAAGATGGCAGTTGTAAAAATGTTACTCGAACGTGATTACAAAATTTGTCTTACGACACAAAACGAGGCAAACGTTGCTGATTGTTTAAAGTTAATTTATGATAACATATTTAGCCGAAATTAACCCTCATTCGTTGGAATGTTGTTCATTTAATATAAGAAACAGAAAATATTTGTAAGTGTATCTTTTAGCACATTCACCTGAAATACAGGTTTATTCTAGTGAGAGTATCTGTTATTATACATAAACACTCACGCCTGTCACCCAGAGGGGTAGGCAGAGACTACGGACTTCCATTTGGCACGATCCTGACATACCTCTTTCGCCTCCTTTACATCCATATATCTACGCATACATGCTCGTCGGTTAAGGGTACTTCTAACGTGGCCCATTTTCAAAATATCGCCAATTTGGTCGATAAACTTTTTTCTAGGGCGTCCCTTTCCGACTCGGCCATTCACATCTGCCATATAAATTTGCTTTGTCACTCTTTCCTCATTCATTCTTTCTACGTGACCAAACCACGTTATAATCTGTTATTGTAGATTATTTTAGATTAAAACGATGTTTGAATTACATAAGTTAGTGTATAAAAATTATATAAATAAATTTTTAATTCCATACCACATCCATTGAACTGAAATTGACTGTCTAGTTATAGGGGCTCTTCGAGACGAAGAAAGGTCTGTAATAATTAATCTCAATTTTTTTTATTTAACGGAAGACAACGTTTCCCTGTTTATTATTAAAAAAACAATAAATAAATCTTATTCTTGCGTAGAGATGTCGCTAAATTTCTGGAATGGTTCTACGTGACGGCACTTCTCCAACTTCAGGCAATTTATTGGAAAACGCTAGTATAAAATATAGCCAATTTCGCTTCCCACTTTTCAGCAAGCTACCTATTTAAAGCCGTACTCGTGCCATTTTGTTCCTTAAAAGGATTATTATGATTTCATACATGCTTCTGAGACATAGGCGATTCTTATCTAGTAAGATATAGTGAAAATAATACCTCACTGAAAATACGTGCTACTAGATATTTTCTCGTCTTCTTGTTGTAATAATTATTAACTCTATGCTCAAAGTATTTCTTTCGCGAAGTAATTCTAATACTTTTGTTAAATGTTCGAAATGTTTTAAACTTTAGAGTTTTAAATTGATTTATTGCAATTAAATACTTTAATTTTACATGCACAGGTAATATTATAAAAATTTTAAATAAATTATTTTATTTTCTGTTTATGTTATATTTTTTCTTTTTTTCCATCAATAAACAATTTTAATAATCTATTTTGCAATTTAAGAATTTTATCTGAACATGTTTGAAAAGTACGTCCATATGCAATTAGTCCATAACTCAGGGCTGAATCAGCTAATGCATAGTAAAGCGTATGTAAGATTGACCTGCTTACTGTAAGATTTAAGTTATTAAGCCTAGATAATAGTGCGGTAGATGTACTATATGTTTTCCTAAACCCATGCTAAATTGTAGATATTATGTGATTTTTTTTTCGAAAAACATACTATTTTGCTTAACTATTATTTTTTCAACTGTTTTATTTATTACTGACAATATAGCAATCGGCCTATAATTGAAATATTCTAAATGATTACCTTGTTTAGTTATTGGACGAATCCTTGCCTTTTTGAAGTAATTTGGATATGCACCGTTTTGCACCTGTTGCTTTGCATTCAACCGAGCACAGCTGTAGAGTCGGACCAGCCGAAGGTCTTGATGTTATGCTCTGATAGACTGTGTTTGACTGTATGCATGAGTCTTGATAATAAGCGAACGGCACACAGTTCCAATTTCGGCAATGATATGATTTTTGATGTTGGAACTAGTTTTGTTTTAGCTGCTACAAATACTGCATGTTCGCCTTGTTTCTTGCTATTGATTTTGCTGTAGATGACACAAACGTAGGCACGTTCCGAGGAATCACAGAATACGTATAGCTCAATGTCGTTGTTCTCATGTCTTTGAAGCCACCTTGATACTTGGATTTGATTAATGCCTTCGAGGTCATGTTCTATCTTTGACCACTTTTCTTCAATGATTAGTGGAAGTTGGTCATCCCACTTCAAGTCTTCTTTCCAGACTGATTGGAATAGGAGTTTCAATCTTGTTGTTACAGGACAGAGCCAGCCGGCTGGGTCAAAAACCTTTGAAATGTCTGAACGTAGTGACCATTTTGAGGCTGGTTTATCTATCGATGTGCTGATTTGGAACTCAAAAGTGAAGACGTCCTTCTGAGGGTTCCAGCGTAGCCGCAGTGTCTTTGTTGATTCTTTCTGCTTGAAATCAAACCCAGTCTGATGATTACTATCTGTGTCTGATCCTACTCCTTGAAATAACTCATTGCCGTTTGAGCACCACTTTCGTAGATTAAACCCCCTGCTCTGAGAAGGTTAATCAGATTTTTAATTTTGGAGCAGCTGGAATGCTGTGCTGAGCGCTTAAGACATCGTCCATGAAAAAATCTCTCTTCAACACAAGGGAAATGCTGCCCTTCGTCGCAAGCTAATTGGTTTAGCGTGTTCACTGTCGGGAAAGTCGCTGCTTTCATCCCGTACGTCACTATTAATAGTCGTATTTTCGTAGTTCGTATTCCTGAAGTGGCAGATTTGATGACTCACGCCATATGATCTTTGTATGTTCAAAGGATCGCTCGAAACATTTTTAGATATCTGCCATGAAAGTGACCTTATACTGCCTCCAACTTATAACTAATGTTAGTAAATCTGCTTGCATATTGGGTCCGCTGTACATTGAGTCGTTTAGGCTCAGGCCTGATACGTCTTTCACGACTCGTTAAATATAACGCGTAATGAAGTTGTAAGTGATTCGGCTCACTGCACACAATGATGCGGCAGGTAGCAACTCTGTGCCGGCATTGTGTTAACGTTACAAGTACATTGCTGCATATGTTCTAATTTAATGTTTTTTTGTACATTGTTGCAAAGCCTTCGTTTTTGGCGAACTTTCTTATCAGCTAATATGTATATGGGACGGCTGATATTGAAGTCTGAATTGATAAGCTGTGGTGGAAAATGGGAAATGGACAGTAATTTGCATAGACGCTAGCTGATTCTACTCTACAACGTTGACTAGACAATATTACTAAGGTCTGACGTACCTGAATATACGAAGGCGAACGCTCTCGTGTGCTTCTTCGGGGATCCCAGCTACACGGATTTTGGTCACTCACGATGATCCAATCCGGGGAGGAACTTGCGGTAGAACATATATTTTGGGAGCAGCGAAAAAGTGCCCCTTTCACACGACACGCGGCGTTGACATTATGTTGATCACGTGACGACAAGATGTCCGTAATTTTAACGTACCAATATTAAGCAAGAATCACATCGACCCGCGAAATACACGGACATCAAAACCAAAGTAACATTGGTGTAACGGTAGTGAGTATTCAGCGCAAATCAACAAACAAATTTTGACTGTTTATTAAACTGGCCGGACTATTCCTCCCGGCCTTGGAAGGGAAGCTTTCAATGGTGTCTTGTTGTGTTCTTTATCGAGTAAATTAATCTATTCTTACTTCTAGGAACCTTATTACAAGATACTAAAAATGTTTGTTAACTACTTATGTCTACTTAATCCCATTATCTTATCTATGACTTATTATCAAGAAGCTAATCTACCCTTTACCTAAATAAATTATGAATTTTACTGAGCTGGTAATGGACACAATTTAACCACTGGTCTTTGGTAAGTACCGTGCTTAGTCCTTACCATTGCCACACGTATAACGTCATCCTTAACTTTAAAGGTTTGTGTTATAATGCCTAAGGGCCAATGTAAGGGTGTGATGTTATCCTGTATTACTACAACAACCTTTCCTTCCTTAACCGGGAAAAATGGTGAACTCCACTTTTGGCGGGTTTGTAGGCTATGAAGATATTCTCTCCGCTATTGCATCCAGAATGACTGCACCAACTTGTCTAAGTGCTCATATCGAGTTAGAAAATGTGGAATCGAATCATCAATATCAGGTACTGGCAGGAAATCAAGCGGGACGGTATGTAAAAAATGAGCCGGCGTCGAAGCTGCTGGATCTGAAGGATCAGAGCTGAGTACTGTAAGTGGTCGTGAATTTAATATGGATTCAATCTGGCTTAAAACGGTTTGAAGCTCCTCAAAGATAAGAATTTGTTGGCCGATAACTCTATATAAATGGGTTTTTATACACTTGATGTTACTTTTCCAGCAACCACCGAAGTGTGGAGCATTAGGAGGAATCAGTTTCCATTGGATACGACTTTCTGCTAACTGCTTTTCCCACACTGGTTTATATTCATTCTTTAGAAAAGTGTACAAATCTCGAAGATAAGACCGGGCACCAATAAAATTGGTTCCGTTATCGGTATAAAAACATTGAACCGATCCTCGTCTAGCTAGGAATCGTTTCATGGCTGCCAAGAAGCAAGCTGTGCTGAGATCGCTTGCGAGCTCAATATGTGCCGCTCGTGTAGTAAGGCATGTAAAAAGGCATGTAAACAGGATGTAAACCTTATGGCTTTTTATACCTTTACCACGATATGGTGTTACTAGGACTGGGCCGGCATAATCGCATCCAGTATGGACGAAGGCTTTGACAACCGCTCGCACTCGAGGTTCAGGGAGGTCAGTCATCATAGGGAACCCAGGTTGAGGTTTAGATCAAAAACATACGTTGCATTTAGAGATGATGGCTCTAATTGCATGTCTAGCAGATAGTATCCAGTATTTAACACGGAGTACAGAAGATAGCAACCCTGGTCCTGTATGTAAATATTTGCAGTGGTATGAGCGTATGAGCAAGTCTACCACATGATCCTTACAAGGAAGAAGAATGGGATGTTTAAAATCAAAACTATCCTCTGAGGTTGCCAAACGGCCACCCATTCGTAATACGCCATCCTTAAGAAATGGATTTAATTTTTTAATAGATGAAGAACGAAATCCCCCTTTCTCCAAACGTTGAAGGTCATCACTAAAATGTATCGACTGTATTACCTTCACAATTTCTAATTCCGTAACTTCCAAATTTGACTTAACTATGGGTTCCAGGGGCAGCTTCCTTATAAACTTGTATATGTAACTCGCCACGTTAAGGAACCGTTGCCACGAAGAGTAATTACGTCCTAGCTTATACATAAAAGGTTCTTCGGTTGGTTTTATTACTACTAGGGAAATAGACTTAGGCTCCGGCGCATCGGAAGATTCCTTTGGCACAAACGTTTTTATTGGCCATTCGACTTTAGGTAAATTGGCCCAAGGAGGCCCCTGTAGCCACAGGGGGTGATTCATAAGTTGTGAAGGAGTTAATCCATGGGACAAACAATCGCACGGGTTTTCGTTACCCTTGATGTGGTAAAAGTGATCCGTTGGTAAGTTGTCCTGGATTTTGGATACTCCATTGGCAACAAACGTGTGCCAACGGTGCGGAGAAGAATGAATCCAATTTGACACTACGGTTGAGTCTGAAAATGCTAACACCGAATTAATTGGGCATCTACTCGAATATATTTCAAAAACCCTTTTTATTATTTTAGAAAGCAACAAGGCCGCACATAATTCCAGACGTGCCAATGAAACAACTTTTAAGGGCGCAACCTTTTACTTTGCGCAAGACAAAATGACAGTTGTCTGATTTTGTTTGACATCTACTCGAATATAAACTGCGGCACCATAAGCCTTTTCACTCGCGTCAGCGAAACCCAGAATCGTAACCAAACAGCCATAAACCACTCCAAGGTGCCGAGGAAATTTCATCTGGGCAAGCAGGGGAAGTTCCCGTTGGAATTCATTCCACAGTCGTGTAATTTGTTGTGGGGGATCAGCGTCCCAGTCTATTTTAGCAATCCAGAGCTCCTTGATTAAAAGTTTGGCATACAATATTACAGATGCTACCAAGCCCAAAACATCAAACAAACGTGCGACAAACGACAAAATGTTTCTCTTAGTGCAAGGGCGATCATCTGAAATCACCTCGAAGGCGAACTCATCATCACGAGGACGCCAGTGAAGACCTAATATTTTCAAGGTATCATCCTTGTGAAATTCGACATTTTGCGACAAGTGATAATCTTCAGGAATACGTTCAAGCACCCTTGTGCTATTGCTACTCCACTTGACTAGGTGGAAGCCCCTAGCCTTGAATAGCCCGACTAACCCTTGAAAGGCAGAAGTAGCTCGATCGGAATTCATCAATGAGCTAGCTATATCGTCCATGTAAATATGTCTCTGCGCGACTTCTTTACCTATAGGGAAACGGTGACCCTCATCCTGTACTATTTGCGAGACAGTGCGAAGAGCTAAAAATGGGCTACACTTTAGTCCAAAGACTACCATTGAATTCAAATGATTTTATTGGATTTTGAATATATGAACCACCTTCTAAATTGTCATCCCGACTGTAGCGATATAAGGTACGCTGAAAACGTCGATCCTGCTTACGGACGCCTATCCTAAGATACATCTGTCTTAAGTCGGCTGTGATGGCAACAGGTAATAGTTTCATATTCAATAAGATTGTAAAAAGGTCGCGTCGAAGTTTAGGACCGGCATATAAAAGGTAATTTGAGGAAAATCCGCTACTAGACTTAGCACTTGCATCCAGGACAGGTCGGATCCGTGTTGATAGTCTATCCTCCCTAAGAACCGCGTGGTGTGGTATGTAACAGTGTAGAGGATCTTTATCGGCTGTATCAATAGGAGATTAATAACCTTGATTTATATAATCCTTAATTACACTGTCGTACGCCTCTTTTAGAGCGGGCTGAGCAGCAAACCTACGCTATAAATGTAAAAATCTACGCCTAGCAACTTCCAAAGAATTACCAAGAAAATCTGGACTGAATTTGAAAGGTAAAGCTACTTCGTAGCGTCCGGAAGCGGCACGCGTGACAGTCTTACTATAATTTTCTTCGCATGTTTTATCATCAGCACTAAAGATATGCTCAGGATCAATTTCATCGAGTTCCTACATTTTCTTAACTGGAATCTCGACCTCAGATGTTGAAATAGCATGAAACGCTACGGTGGCTGGGGCTTGAGCCTGGATAACCGCTGGAGCATCTCCTGGAACGATGTATCCTAAAACGGTCTCAAGAGCGTCTAGAGAACCGGGTTCCCCGCATAATTCTACCAGGTCGTAGCATCGCCGCAAAAAGACTTACACCTATTAATAAATCTATTTCTCCAGGCATACCCCAGCCATCATCCGCCATGGGAATACTACGGAGATTTTCAAGGAATCTAGTATCGACGTTACACGTTGGTAAATTACTAGTGATTCGATTTGACACTAGAGCCTGAATATTAAATTTTGTATTATTGAATCGAGATCGAAAAGAAACATTTGCCGCCCCCTTGACTATCTGCGATGAGCCACCTATTCCCTTCATCGTTACAGGTGAATTAGATCGACCTTTAGCTGTAGTTTTGAACAACATTTTGTTGTTATATAATGTTTCTGGGAACCAGGATCCAGTGAACATCAAACTGTTACATCGCGACCATTGCGACCCGTGGCATAAACCTTTGCGGTTGCGAGAACTTGCGATGTTGATGATGAATATCATTTTGTAGAAGACAGCGAACAGTACGATACTTCTGGATTTCCTTCTCCAACCAAATAACCGTCAAGTACTTGATCAGAGGAAGACTCTTCTTCAAGTTCTAGTGAGTTCAGTATTTCACTAGTATTATGTTCCTCGTTTATGGCTACAGTGGTGGCGCACGACTGCGCTGGAAATGGTTTGTTTCCAAAATGAAGCAACGTGTGATGTCTGGCGTTACACTTGCGGCACGAAGTGTTTGAGTCGCAATAAAAAGATGTATGTTGGTTACTCAAACAATTAACGCAGTAACGATTGTCTTTAACGAATTTAAATTTGTCGGCAGCTGAAAGGTTAGCAAAAGGTTTACATGCATAGAGATGCGTATGCGCCGTGTTGTTGCAAAGCTTACATGGCCTAGTACGAACTTGGGTCTGCTGCGTGGAAACTAAGGCGCGTGGCGGCACGGTTAAAATCCGTGAGCTAGATGGGCGACTACCCGAGTAGGGATGCAGTGCCATGGAACTGCCACGAGTCTGTGATGAAGTGTTGGTTCGATACAAAATTTTTACCTGTTCTCGTAAGAAATTGACAAATTCGTCTTATTTAGGCATGTCCGTTTGACTACAAACCGCTGTTTCGAAACACTTTGCAGTATCGCAATCTACGAGCTTTAGGCCCAAGTAAACAAAAATAAAGTCACTTAAATTATCTATATTAAGTTGTTTGAGAGCTGCGATCGTGGCCGCGTATTTATCTACCAATTTTTCTAAATTTGTTGCACAGGGACCGTTAATATTTTTTAATGCAAATAACTGATTTAGATATATCGTAGCTAAAGCTGTGTTATCCTTGTATTTGTCTAGTAACGCTTGCCAAATAATTACGTAATTATCTGCCGCCGGGACTATACCAGCACATATATGTTTTGCCTTTCCGGAAAGGTGGCTCATTAAATAATGAATACGTTCCGAATCCGTTAACGTTTTATTTTCGTGTATAACACGTTTAAATGTTTCGTAAAAATAAGGAAAGTTCTGTAATTCACCATCGAAAATAGGCAATTCAATACGAGGAATCTTAATGGTATGTTCTTGAGTAATTGCATGCGTGGCGGCTTGCGATTGTGGGTTTGGTCTCTCCATACCATTCAGAAGATCCTTAATAAAATAATATAAATCATCAAACGCTGATAACGGCTGGTAATTAATACTATAATCGGGATCTACTTCCAAATTTAATAAATTTATATCATCAACCAAAGTTACAAATTCTTTACGTAATTGATCGACGGCGCGAGCTTGTGACAAGAAATTATGCCGTGATTTTTCATCTGTATTCGATGATAGTTGAAAGGTCTTATTTATTTGTGAGAAATACAATTGACGCTTAGTTTCTAACAATTTAATTTGCATAAGGCGTCTATCTTTTCCTGCACCCTTTTCCGTCATTGTGAATATATTTATTAGAACGCGATTATATTACCCCAAAGTGAGTAAAAGTATCTTTATGGTTACGAATTAAATGTAAATTAATTTTTACGTGTGATTGACGAAATTTAAATGAGCAGGTTGGTTAATAAGTATTTAAGAATTTAACTGTATTTATAGTATACAAATTCTGCGAACTTCACTAGAAATTCAAATCAGTTTTAATATATATAATGCGCTGCATACGCGTACGTACCTAAGAAAAGGTACGATACGGTACTTAGATAAACTGCACACCGGTTGTCGGCGCGGCGCGGCAGCACGGCGGTGATTTCTACCCACTAGGTAAATTATCGAGGGCTGCGGGCTGTTCGAAAGAGATACCGCGGCTCCAGAACGTAAGGGCACTGAAGGAACACGGATGGTTTTTAGTCAGTAAAAGTCTGACACTCCCTTACGCTCCACCCAGAGAGAAAGGCGTCATTAGATGATTTTCCATCTTTTTTAAAAAAAAGGTAAATTATCGAACCGATTTAAATATTTACGGAGCGAGATGATAATAATAAGTAAGTAAATTAAATGCGACAGCTGTCTAAGAGTCAATGCGATTAATAAGAATGTTTCTCAGTAATAAACATATAAAATCGATTTTGTAAACGGCTGTATGCGATGCGGAAAATACTTCAAAATTAAGTAATATTTACAAGTCGGCAACTAACAGTATAAAATAGTCGATATCAACCTTCATATGCTGCAATAAGGTTCAGTATCAATTACGTCGCAGAGTCGAATCACAATCGGATTTACGTATTTAGTAATTCCAATCCAATTGTCATCCTGTGAGATGGACCATTTTTTGGTGGAAAATGGGAAATTGACTGTGATTTGCATAGACGCTACTTGATTGTACTCTACACCGTTGATTAGACAATATTACTAAGGTCTGACGTACCTGAATATACGAAGGCGGATGCTCCTGCTTTCGTGTGCTTCTTCGGGGATCCCAGCTACACGGATTTCGGTCACTCACGATGATCCAATTCGGGGAGGAACTTGCGGTAGAACATATATTTTGGGAGCAGCGAAAAACGTGCCCCTTTCACACGACGCGCGGCGATGTCATTATGTTGATCACGTGACGACAAGATGTCTGTAATTTTAACAGACCAATAGTAAGCAAGAATCACATCGACCCGCGAAATACACGGACATCCAAACCAAAGTAACATTGGTGTAACTGTAGCGAGTATTCAGCGCAAATAAACAAACAAATTTCGGCTATTTATTAAACTGGCCGAATCAAGCTGTGTGCCTTCAAAATGTTTCCGTGTCGGTTTGTCAAAGGATCTATTCGGTAGATTGTTCACCAAACGTTTCATGATGATGAAGTCGGTACTGAATGTGTATTCTGAATTCATCGATGATGCTGTTATAGTGATGATGCCTTTGCAGTTATTTTCCTTTGTGCCAATCCCGAAAATAGCACCCTTGCAACGCTGACGTGGTAGGCCAAGTTTTTGAGCGACGTTTAGCGCTGATAAGTTTTTTTTGTTATCCTTGATCGATCAGCGCTTGCATTGACAGATAGTTTCCATCAGCTGATAGGACCTTGATTTGAGCTGTTGCCAGGAGGATTTCGGTGACGTTTTCTTGTGAAACATGAGTAACGTTTTTCTGCTGTCTTGCTTTTTCTACTCGTTCTTGTTGATATTTGATACTTATGCTTCGTGTTATTAAGTATTACGATTGCTTTTGCACTGACCGCATCTTTTGCCTGAAAAACAGTCTTTGCCTTTATGATCATACAGACAATTTTCGCATAAATTCAATTTTGTCACTGTCTTTCATTTCAGTTCCGGTGTCTAACCTAGAAACGATTTACGGTGGAAAACTCCATGTTGTTCATTGCACAATGGACATGTGTATTTATTTCTTTCTAATAATTTCAATGACTTTGCTTTTATATGATTGATAAATACTTTAAACAGCAGTCATTATGTGTCTCCAAAGGATTGTGTGTCTACAAAGAAGTGCTAAAAGATCCCAACTTGGTGTCTTTACACCTAAGTTTTTGGCGCTAAGACACTTTTTTGTGGTGTCGTGCAATTTTTTTAGGGCAAATTATGGCTTATGTTATATTGCTGGCAACCAAAAAGCGTGTTCATGTGAGAACTAAAAATCAATGGTTTTGTTGTTATACCGAAGACGCAGAATTTACCAGCACGTTTCATAGTTTTTGGAACTCATATTTAGATGTTGTATTAGTTTCTCGGCTTCTTCCTTGACCTTGCTTTTCAAACGTTGAATTTTTTGCACGTTTGAAATAAATTTATTCTTGTGGATAATTTCCATGAAGAAATCTTTGAAAGATGACCACTGCTGATAGTTGACCCTGAACGTAGGGATTTTCATTTTTGGTGTAGTATGATCTTGATGAGATACGGACCACATCTTGCTTGATTTTTTGATCTTTTTGTAGCTGTCTTCGAATATGTAGTATGGTTTTTCGTACTGCACGCCTACTGTGGTAAGCTCACTGCGGATCTCTCAGTGTAAGGAATCCACGGCGTTCCAGCGAAGTTGTAAGTTACGTAAGTTGTCCTCGAGCTCCAACTTTTTAGTAAGTAATTCAGGATAAGTGGTATTGATTGCTCGTTCTTGTGCTTTAAAATTCCTCTTTGTTTCCGATACATCTCATCAAGTTTGCTGTGGTTACCTCTGTCTACTCGACTGGTACCGGCCTGACCTGATGGGGTTGCTGATACAGACGTTGATGCAGACATTAATGGTGTACGCCAATCTGAATTCACGCCAGATAAAAGAATAGCAGATCTCTCAACTAAAAAATAAAAATATAAATTTCTTTGCAACTTTCCGCTAAACATATAAAATGATGTGTCTTACCTGGATTGAACCTACGGCGGCTGACCGCTACTTAGCGGTCAGCCGCCGTAGAGTCTATATTACCTGAGGATGCCTCGTGTAGAGGCGAAACACGTGTCGTATTATCGTCGATGGTGTGTCTTGCCTGGAATAGTGGTGTTGAGAGTAGTGGTGCTTGGTCTAGTGGTGACGGAGTTAGTGTATGCAATTGAGGGAGGGCGGGAGGTGCGCTTCAATCCAGGTAAGACACATCATTTTATATGTTTAGCGGAAAGTTGCAAAGAAATTTATATTTTTATTTTTTATTATAATGGATTTCCGCAAAGTAACGCCTGATTCTATCAATGATCTCTCAACTGACTTATTTTCTTGATCAGTTGAGAGATAATGCTGGATTATTGTCCAACAGTCTGTGTAATATGATTTTGGTTTTTCGAAGTGATTTTCCAAGAAATACGTGTAGTCTTGGTCCTCGTAGTCCTCACCTAACTTAGTAAGATTGGTATCGCCTTGATTGCGTACTGAATAGATGAGAATGAATAATGATACAATAGGGTAAAAATGCTAATGTGCAGAAATGTGCAGTTTGTAAAGACCGTATAAGGTCAATTAAAAATGGTACCATAGAAGTCAAATTTGTAGGGTATGCAGTTCATTGGATTAAAAATAAATACCAGAGGAATTGGAAGTTAACTGTCGGCATTTAAATTTGAAGTAAATTCTTTATTTTAAGGTCGCTAAGTTTGAAAAAAAAATCGTTGGTCAGTAGGTTCCATAAATTAGTCGCGCAAGATTAAAAACTTTCGAAAAATTACACAGTGTGGACGGAACTTTGGCGTAGAGTGCAATGTCAAAACTTGGTAGTTAGAATTAACGTGCAAAATTTGTGTGTGTGGATTGAAATGGCTGGAAAAAGAAGACTTCAAATTGAACATAATTTCGTAGAATGCTTAAACTTTAAACAATTTTAACAGAAGCTGCATGACATGTAGCCTTAACACAAAACTTTGTACGCCTCTCACTTGCCTTGTTTATTGCTTTGCCTGTCAGGTAAATGTCCGCTGTAGTAACAGCTCTGCAAAATTTCATGTTGGCGGAGAATTTTAATTAGAAAAATTAAAAATGTATTACGTAAAAGGAAGCTTTAAAATAACGATGCTCTGTTGCTTACAAACATCGTTATTTGTTATATATACATTAATTTTATAAATTTCTGTGTCTTTTTCTTCTTCACTGCTGACCATGTGTCTACCCCGTCGTACTTGGGAATATTTGCTGTAACATTTTCGCTTAGCATGTGAATTGACGATCGCATTATTAGGAAATCACTCCTTTGATACTGCTGTCTTTCACTTATCAAGGTATTTTGTTTTAAGCGTAAACTAGATGGTATATTACCAACTCTATTGGAAGGTTCTGGATTTCCCGTAATCATATATTACTTAGAGGACAAATATGATGATGGATTCTTGTATATGGCATAATATACGCTTAACGCAATACTTTACGAGCGTAAAGTCATAACTATTCCATTGCGGAGAGGGGCGAACCGTTGTGGGTCTTGGTATTTTACGTCTGGCGTAAACAAGATGATATACCGCCATATATTGGAAGTCATCATAAGTCACTGGCATTTCCCGTAGTCCATATTACGTCGAAACAAGGTTTCTTACGCCGTTACTATACGTTATAAATTTTACGTGCGAATATATATAAATTTAAGGCAGAGCTTCATGTAGTTTTATTTGTAAAATATTATTATTAAATTAACACCCAACACTTAAAACTAAATAATACTTGTTTTTATTTTTAAACTTAAGCGATAGACAAGTTTACAGTCCACCAGATGGTAAGCGACTACTGCAGTTAATTTACTACTGCGATCAACTTCAAAAAAAAAGAAAACAGTTGTGTTGCTGGATGTGTTATATGTTGCGAAAACCTTCTAGCTGGAACACAAATTAGTCTGCACTGCTATTTGTTGGCAAAATAAAATAAAATAAAATAGTAAGAAATAGTACTTAGTCACATGAACTCATAGGAATAAAAGGAGTCGCACCAACAAGTTTTTAAATATATTTGTGTTTACGTAAGTTCCTTAAGCTGAAAGTTTTTGTATATTATTATGCTAGTAAGAGTTCTGGTGCAGACACCGATGCATATTGTTATATGATTTTTGGAAATAATTATTAAATAATTACTTTTTTGTATCATATGATATTTGATACACGGCTTTATTTAATATAAACTGTACCTCCATGTGATACACCATGGTAGTAAACGTAAGAGGCACTATAGATCGAGTGATTGTTAGAAGTCCCTCGTAATTAGACTGAACTTGAGACTCACAGACTGGTTACGGAACTGTTGTTATCGTACATATCTGTTTCACACTTACTGACTCGTAAATTCAGCATGGTGAAAAAAGGCAAGTCACTGCAGTAAAGCACCTAATAAACGCTTAGCCACTACGATACGCGTCATAACCTGTATAAAGCATTAAAATTCAAAAGTTCTCGATATACTTCAATACATTTACATTTTCCCGAAAAATCTAAAAGGAATGTTTTGGGTACAAAACGGTTGCGTCTAGCATTCCCAATGGGATAAATTAATAAAGAAAATTTATTATAAGAAGGAGCGCTGCTACTGTTATAGAAGGTTGAGATACTGAAGATGTATATCACAGTATCAGATGGTTTTGAATGTAGGTAATAATATATTTTTGATCATATTTATTTTATTTACTCGGAAAATTTACAGCAATTGTTTATTTTGAAATAAGAAGTGTATTAATGTATTATTAAGCCATTTACAAGTATCCACTTAGGCATCAGAATTAAATATAAAAGATATTTACGAGCAAAACAAAGGCCAGTTCAAAAATAAATCAACTAGTTAACAATACCTTGAAGGGAAAAATATTTAGATATATTTTAATATTAAATGAAGAATTAAGATAAAGATTTTTAAGCAAAATATTCACTGGTTGAGATACTTTTGGCCACATTTGCAAAAGTATTGAATATATCAGTATTAAAGTTAAAGCAGTTTATAAATTTAGCAGTTCTAATCATAAAATAATTACATCTATAGTTCGTATGATGTGAATAATTACATATATAGATCGATGTTTATGTAAATAAGCTTGCGTTACGTTATATTTCCTATTGGAGCGTTAAAAAACATCAGGTAAATATTACGGAGAGTAAATTGAACCATTACAAATTTTTAGATAAAAAAACGTTATTAAATATTACATCGAACAGAAAGAGAAAGAAAGTGATACCGTTTGCACCTCTCTTCATAAGCACGAGAAGCCGTATGCATTTTTGGTTAAAAGTTCTAAAAACTTTTAACCAAAAAATAAAACCGCCAAAAAACTGAAAAGCAAAAAAATTGGTTGCCTGTAAAGTCGGTATACGGGCGAAAGTTTTACGTGACAACGACTTTGAGTGGTAAAATAATTTTAATGTGAATATTCATTCGTATAGTAGGAAGAAGGATGAAATAACACTTTTTATGTCCGTCTCTCTCGCTCTTAGGCGGGCTAACCATGCCCGAGTGGAAGGGACGCGTGCCTCTCACTCGCTCTCATTGTGAGCGCATAACGTGAGCGGAGCGTAACGCAGTTTCTTGAAGTGTCACCCGGCAAACCAATTTATAAGACGTTGTCACGTCAAAAATAAAAAATATTTTTCGCTTACTTTAATAATTAAGTTCTTAAACTGAATAAAGTGTACCCAAGTATATGTTTTTATAATTATTTTGAGCTTTTTAACCTTCGTAACTATGTTCTTAAACTAATGTAAGTATACCTTATTAATTTTTTTGGTAAATAGTTTTTATTTTATAATTTTTGTGGCTACAATCTACTAATTACTACATGCTTCATTTTTGGTTACTTTTTAAATACTTACTTACCTTACTTTTATTATTAACTGTTATCTTATGATCCTAATTGAACAATTATTTGTTTAAAGTTGTAATCAACCTCAGAAAGAAAGTGTTTGCCAAAGGGTAGGCATAATATGTGTCACTGAGTAGAGTAAAAATACCCGAGGATATTGCTTAATCTGATTTAGAGCCAAATAAGGTATTACACGAACCTCACAATGAACGAGCTTTAGCAGTAAATGCAGAGACTGAGAGATTTACACACAAAAGACTGACAGGTCTAAAGCTCATTCATCGTGGTTTTTTTTGTAATGTAATGTAATCATGTTATGTTGTAATGTTGTCAGCATTAAACTCTATGAGTAAACAATAAATCATCCCTATTTTAGGGTAAATTTTATTTGTAATTATATAGGACCAACTTCAAGGTATCTCCCTATCGAATAAAGAAAGAATTATCAAAATCAGACTACTCTGTAAAAAGTTATGCGTGGTCATACATAAAAAATATACGCGCCCACTTGAAAACCTTCTCCGTTTTTTCGTCGGTTGAAAATATGTAATCACTTGTCGATACGGCTTTAGCATTTTTCCCTTCAACAAGTATTAACATATTCCAGCCTAAATTTAATTTGCAATACAAACATCACTTCTTTAAAGTTAAAAATGCTCCTTTGCTTTTAATCGAGTATGAAGGGTTCATGCAAGAACTTGTAAGCACCCTCGAAGCTCTGACGTGCAAATTGTGAGCACACGTTTGGTGTTTAAGTACCCTTGAATCTGGGGTTAAGTTAACCGGGATCCTTCAAGGGGATTTTGTAGTTAGAATTTCTCCTAGAGTGGTTATATCGTTAATTAGGTTTACAAAGCTACAATGTCGGTGCTGTTACTGTTAATGGTAAAATTCAAATAAACACATCAACAGAATCTAAAAATATTTTGTATCGTCAAATATTTAAAAATCTATGAATTATTTTTCTGATACAGGTAATTGAAAAATGATGGATTATTTTTCTTTAATTAAAAATAAAAAATATTTAGTAATTTTTTGTTTTAAATAAAAACGTAACTTTTTGATCGCCGTAGAAAATTAGTTTGATTAAAAACTTCATTTCTTCTTATAAAACTTTAACTTTTATTAAGAATTGATAAAATCTTAAAAATATAATTATTTATGGACAGTACTGCAACCTCGTATTAACTACACATCGACATCGATTATCCATACTTAAAATTAAATTGTCAATGTCTTACTGCGGTATGAGGTCCTAAGTTTATCGAAAGTGTTGTTGTTCCGCGTGCAATTTGGCGGGAAATCACTCAAAACTTTTCGATGTAACATATCCTAAGTATGCTCGATACGATTTATGTTGGGAGAATGTGCAGGCCATTCGAAAACTTGAACCTCTCGGTCTCTGAGAGCGGCCTACACCAGCCGCAACGTATGGGAAAGAATGTTATCGTGCATGAGTAAAAATTCCTGGCTAATAGATCTGTGTGAGATAGAAACAGGCTCTACTACCTCGTCGTGGTATTTTTGTGCAGTCATGCTGCCTTGGATCCAAACGAGCTAGGTTTGTCCGCCAAGATGAATTTCTGATTCCATGATTATCCTGCCTTAGTCAGTTTGCCAGCGGACCTCTCGAAGGTGCCGTAGACTGCTAACTATCCCTGGAGTTCTCTAAACGTATGTTTTTCTTGTTGAAAGTGAAACTGTAACCGGGACTCATCGGTGAACAATACCAAAGACCATTGTTGACCAAGCCCACGAAAGACGCCGACTGCAACTGCCACGTCGCAATGCTGGAACATGTTACGATAATTACCGTCCTATAACTATATTGCCTACAACGAAGATTTTAGGGTCTAAAAAATATTCTTAATGACTCACGGTTCGGGTTTCAACACAAAAAAGTACAACGCAACTACTTTCACTATTTGCTAATAACGTATATAAAAAAATTTATGAGAGAAAACATATATTGCTGTTATTTATCGACTCGTTACGTAACGTTGTTTATCGGGCGTTCGTTACTCTACGTCATGATGTACTGCTAGAGCGACTAGATGGCTGTGGAATTAGAGGACCGAAGCTTGATTATAGTCGGGACTATCTCAAAAATCGTTCTAACTGTGTCAAGGTAGGGGGTGCCTAAAGTATTCAAGTTTTGGTGAGTGAAGGAACAGCACAGGCTTCTGTATAGGGACCGGTATACTACATCACTTACGTGAATAATATCAACAAAGTAGTTAACAACTCAAAAGTTTTCCAATCTGGCGACAATACCTGTCTGTTAGTAGCCCACCATGATATGGATAAAGCTGTCAAACTGTCACAGAAGAACTTTACGAGGCAGAAGTCACATGACGTAGGTCTTGTACTTAATTCTAATAAAACTAAAATGATATACGTTAGCTTAAGTGACAATAGATTAAAACCTAACATTGCTCTTATAGCTCATAATCAAATACACGTCTTCATAATATCCAAAGTTCAACCCAAAATAACAACTGAGAATGTCCCCAAATTGAAGTGGTAGAAAAATGTACCTAGGTATTTAGGTTTAATAATTGATGACCGTATGAAATGGACTGATCACATTCAATCCGTATGTGATAAGCTACGAGAAATCCTAGCAAAATTTTTCCTCATCAAGAGCAAAGTACTTTACCAGTTGCTACTGTTACAATCTAACGCACTCGGCGAATGAATTGTTTCGTATGGGTTAAGCAATTATGGACACACATATAAAACTCACCTTGAAAAAATATAAGAGATACAATTGCGCATCCCACCCCTCTCAAAATCAAAGACAAATATAAAAAAAAATTCTTATTAAATATTCTTATATATATATCTCTCTTTCATCATTGCAAAATACTACCAGTACACGACAAAGTAAAACACAAATTACTGCTTTTAACTTATAGCAAGGAAGAATTAAAAATTTGCCGTATTTATAAAAAGTTTAGTCGACAAGCCCTTAGTACATATATACACCAAATATAAAAATATGGGTGGACAATTTAGGTTACAATATCAAGTTCCCACTCTTTTGAAACAAATTCCAAAACCAATAAAAAATGAACAAACTAAAATAAATAATGAATATAAGCTAAAACATTATTTTATCGGAAAATTGTTTACGACACTTACTAATAAAGTATACTAAAAATAAAAATATAGCACTAGTACACATAATATACACAAATACAAATCAACTGTTACGAGCTTGGGGTTCATGACAGTAAAAATTACCGATTGAGTTACCAAATCTTAATAAATATATAAATAAATAGACACAATTGTAACATTATCATCTCAATTGCTAAATTTATGTATCATACTCAATAATTACGCTTTGCCTTGATACACATGATCTAGTTTTAAAAAAAAATTGTTATTTTGTGCCAACATGTATGTACGTCGTCAAGTAAAGGCGGCTACTCACTTGCCTGCCGCAGGGGCAATATAAGTTTTACAGCGATCGGGCGTACATTTTCTACCACCAAGTGAGTGATCCCAGTAGTGAAGAGGCTCTGAAGCGACTTCTGATCAAGAACCTCCTGAAACTATCAGGCGAGCACAGTGCGACACAACTACGAAACCCTTAAGCCTGTAATGGTGCAGCCCGTCGATACTCGGACTTTTCCAGATCGGGGCCCTACGGACCACCTCAGCCACGTCTTTCGGTGCTATCATGACGGGGTTTATAGGCGTAACACTTGCACTCTGGCTCGCCACAACTTCCATCCAAAGGCCCTCGCTGTGGTTCACGGATTTGACCAAAATGCGTCAGTGATCAGCGCACCAATGATTTATAGAATCTCTTCTGATCACTATGAAAATGACGATTCTGCGTCTCTACTCCTTGACATTTCGCTAAACTGTCGAATCCGCTTCTCCCAAGCAGCAATTTTTTGTTTCAGGTCATCTATGCGCTCCTTTAGTTTCTGCGTGATATTTTTGATACAGCAAATGGTGCGCACAACCCTCGGTCTATTATTACCTGACCTTAAGCTTGTCAGTCCGCCGATAAGGTCCTTTGTCTTTGCAATACGGTCCTCGATTCTTTTTCTCCGGGCTTGGATGGCGCTACTTTGTCGAGTAGTGCGTCCAGCCATGGGAAGTTTGGCGCCAATAATACGGCATACTGCCAGTGCGGCGCCAAAAAGAAGTGAGAACATCTCGCAAAGGTCCCGGTTTGCTTCTAAATAAGTCACCAGCATTGAGTTAAGAGCCACAATACAGTCTGATTCCGCTTGCTTAGGGGTATGCGGGGAAATCGCGATCGATTTTCTAGAGATGTAGTCCGCGTTTCCAGCATTGACTCTTCCAATATGCTCCTCATTTTCTCTAGTTCGTGAAAGACTATTCCATCATCGTCTGAATCAATTACAACTGGAATATTCACGGCAGCATCTATATATCCAGTTTTCCGTGCAATTAGTGGCACCGCATTCCCAGCGGCGCCACTAATTGCGCATATTATTAATGTTATTATTATTGTTGTAGTCTCTACGTTATCTCAGTTTTTTTAACAAAACTGGATTAATGGTTATTACCGCGAGACAAAGCCGAGTGTATATCCATCAAATACCATTAAATAAGGATAAGTTCGCAATATAAATGCATTCATTTAAGAAGTATATTTTTACGCGTATTACGTTTAGTGATGGTGGGCAGAGGTTCTATAAGAGAAGTTTATATCAGTGCATCATCCTTCAGCAATTGGCTACTTGATGATAATGAGAAAGGTGCAGATTGGTGTGAAGTGTACTATCACTATGTGATGGATCTCGCTTGAGACGTTTGACGGGAAATCTTCTTCACCCGAAGATTGTATGCGCCCCAAGAAATAGTACCATCTCGGCTTCCTACAGAGTAGACATGGTTACTCGATCTGCCGAAAACTAGGGGCCGTAGTATACGTCATGCACTTATATTTTTGTTAAACCTGGTTGGGGATCGTTAGTTTGGAAAAGGGTCATTATTAGTAGGCAGAGAGGTTACCCTGCCTTGTTAATGTAACACAGTATAGTTGTTTCGACAGCAGTTGAGTAAATGTCTTTCCGTAAAGCCCACTCAGTCCCTATTGTATCAAATCTATAATAAATATTAATTTCTTAGACGTAAAAAACATCTGGTGAAGTCCGTAACTATGCATTTTTAGTACGCTTCCTTACCCTAAAACACACTTAGAAATAATTGGATCCCTGTGCTGAGCCGAGGGCCGTTACTAAACTGTCATTTTACTATCTATTATTTTTCTTATGTTATCCCCACACTAAGGTTTTATCTGAACCATGGAGATTTTTCGCACACATACATTACATATTTGAGGACAAACATCCAGACCCGATACAATTATTTACAGGCCATACAAATATAATTGTTGATTTGAACCGATTACTCGAAGCGCTGCCGCTAAGCGTTTACCACTGTACGATAGAAGCGACGTTGAATATTAGTTATTTTCGTATTGGCTCATAAAGCCTGCGTCTTAGCCAACGGGTATAAAAGTCTTCAATTATATTGTATCAAGTCTATTAAGCGGATTAACTGTCAACCAATTTAAGACCAATTAATCTTTAATGAAATTACGTAATTACGACTGATAAGTCTATTTATATTGGCTTCCGATCAAATTAATAAGAGTAGTTAAAATCAAATAACAACATTTTAAATTCCAGATCAGATCAACATAGGTCTTTTCGCGTACGTCAGCAGACATGCATTATTTAAAAAAATATATTATCTACAACGGCAAAATTGCAACTATAGGTATTCCTGATTTTTACGTACTTGGTGGTGAAGAAATATATCCATTATATGTAAAGTCAGCCAGCACGCAAAGGAGTAGCGTGGCGAACTGATTTCTCAATTACTCTTACAGAAATGGCGAGTAGTACACAGCTTCGGGACGTATAAAGGATTTACTACTGTGACCTAGTGTGATAAGTGCAGAACCAATTTCCTGGCATCTGATTCCCATCATTAGTCTGTAAGTTTTGAGTTCAGCACTTTTGAATAAACTATCCACGTAGTCGTTCTCCACATCCTCCATCGTGAATCATCCAGGTGCACGGCGGGCAGGATTAATTGTTTTTAATTTTTTCTATGTAAATGAAGTAAAAAACGTACTTATAGCCTACCTGATGGTAGCTGTTGTATAATGAAGCGGACAAAACATCCACGGAGTCCGTGAATGCTACTGTACTGCAATGATAGCGCAGCTTGCGTACTAGCGGTGAATGTATTTAAGAATTCAAATATTAATTTGCTTATTAAGATTAAGAAAAAGTCTGAATAAATTACAAATGGCATAATATTATAGGAATTGCAAAAACATTAAGTAGGTATTAATTAACTAATTGATAACGAAAAAAAACTTGTTATAATTATTAATAATATAAAATATTTGACTAATTACGTATCATATAATTATACACATAAAATTAGTGGTGCTTCAAAATATGCACTACCCAAGACAGAGAGAAGCTGAACAAGGAGATGAACAGCTGAATTATTCTGAAAGCAGGTATGTATATAATAAAAAATGCGGTTTTCAACCCGCTATATAAGCGTGCTAACTACTGCAGATATCCCCATTATGAGGCTCTCTATGGAGGAGGCCTATATCCAGCTGTGGACATTTGATAGGCTATAATAGTAATTGTAATTGTTAAGGGGCCTACAGGAGCTAAACGCAAGTTTTATAATGCATCAAAGTATATGATACACTGCAGAAAACAAAACCAGAAAATATATGATATTTTTCTTGATATATGCTACTTAACTGTTGTGTTGAAAACATGATACTACAAATTTGATATGATAGAAAAAATCACAAATATACCTCCAAAAATTTCTTTTAACGAGGAAAAACCATACTAATATAATTGCAATCATTCTGATTTTTCGTCAGATTATTATACAAGCAACATATTAATATATTATTGTTATAATTTTTTAGTCTAATTAATTGTTTTTATTTTAAATCGCATATTCTTATTTCTGAAATAATGCTGAGTAGTAAAATAGTAATAGGTGCGGGTGTGTGCATAAACGCCTGTGTACAGACGCTAAGGCCATAGGCCTCATGCTATATAGACGTGTCGCTCTTTTTGCCGCAGCAACATTCGATCAACAATACCAACTAGATAACGGGTCACGTACAAACATGACATTTATTAATAATTATCATTTGTAAATATGGGACATCAAATGACACTCGTTACGAAGAGTAAAAAACGTTCATATAAATCAAACGCTCAACATATGAACGATATTAAAAGGTTTTACTTACTACTAAAACATTTAATTGTTATTTGTTACTAAATATTTATTTTTACAACAATAAATCTATGAATTTTAGCAAAGTTGTTTACTACAGTTGTGTATTTGGTACCTAACGGCATGGATTTGCAGTTTGCATTCGAGAGTGCCCGGGCTCGATTCCAGGAATATGAACTCGAATTTTCTTTTTTGTCTATTATATATTTAGTAATATATATTTAGATACATTAATTATTACTAAAACATTTACTTATTATATATTACTAAATATTTATTTTTACAATAATAAATCCATGTATTTTAATAACGTAGTTTATTACAGTTGTGGATTTGGTACCTAGCGGCATGGATTTGCTGTTTTCATTCGAGAGTACCCGGGTTCGATTCCAGGAATATGAACTCAAATTTTCTTTTTTGTTTTTATAGATACCTATATAGTATTATATATTTAGATACATTTATTAATTACTTTATAAGTAAAAAATTCATTTTTAAACATATGAATTTTAAATACGTAGGTAGTTTATTACAGTAGTGAGCTAGGGCTGCCAGTTTTTTAAACCGAAACGCCGGACAGACCAGCGAGTTTAGCCGGACATTTTGGTAAAAAGGCCGAACACCCTTAGTCTTTCAGTATTATTATAACATGCCAATTTTTTAAAAGTAAAACACTGCTTTTTAATTTTTACCATAAAATCTTCTTAAACTCTAATAAAATAACAATAAAATTGAATAAATCAGACTTGTTTATTATGTATAATTCAATATTCATTACAATATTAATTTCGATAATTGCAAAATTATGTATGTACGTACATGAAAAACTGTCAAATTTAAAAAACCTAACAATAGCCGGACATCGTCTAATTTGGCCAGACACACAACCAAAAAGCCTGATTATTTCCGGCTTTATCCGGACGCCTGGCGACCCTATTAGTGACTGAGTATTCAAATTTCAAACAACGTGTATTTGGTAGAGGTTTGAATTCTCAGCTTGCACTCGAGAGTGCCCGGGTTCGGTTCCACGAGTGTAAAGTCAAGTTTTCTTTTTGTTTTCTTTTTTATATATTTAGTATTAGTTAGTAGTTTAGTGTATTAAGATAAATTAATTAAACACTTTTATAAATAAATAAAAAAGTTTGAAATGTAATATTTTTTATCGGAGAAAGAAAGTTGAAAATATCAACATGCAAGTTATTTCCAATTCGTTAGTACCTACAATTTTTAAGCTATATAAAAAAACTAAAAAAAACCTAAGGTTTTTGTTAAAAGACCGCGGCTTGTATATTATGATAATAAATAACAGAATCATCTAAAAATTGCGATGTGTCTTATCACATGGAAGAGTTTAGTTTTATTGATTTTGTTTATAATATGTATGTTAGGTCTTTTACTTATAAGGCATAAGTATTTCAAAGTTACAAAAAAACAAAATGCAAAATTACCTATTTTGTGAACCTATACCAATAGAACGAGAGTATTAAGAATTGAAATTTCTACGTTATTTTTTTATAGATTAAAAACAGCGGAACCACAGAAAAATTATCATTGCGAAATTATGAAGCATGTACGGTGAGAAGCTTATAGTACACAGCTTATAATATATATTAATAACGATTTATTAAAAACGTTGTGAATTGAATCGCACACAGAGGACCGCGTAAGCACTCGGGCCTAACCTCACTAATTCCTTAGTTTATCCTTACTGTCGTTAGATGGCGTTCACATTGATTGTGTAAATGTGTGCGTGCATCATTCGAGGTCATTTGGCTCTTTTAGTCAACCTTTACGGTAAATATAATTAACAAGGTTATATTAAGACCACATAAAACTTGTTATAGAGATATTAAAATGTTTGGTGGAAATGCTTAATATAGAGCCGTGGTAGTTCAGATGGTTAGCGCTTGCTGTAAATTTCACAATACGTGAGCAAACCGGGTTCGATCCCCGCCGGCACCAATGAAATTGTCAATTGCAAGTTAAGTGCTAATTTGCTACCTGCTCGGCGGTGGAAGAAAACATCGTGAGGAAACCCGCATGTCTGAGAAATAAGAAAGAAACAAGAAAAAAATATTTCGAAGACATGAAAGGTCGCCAACACGTATTAGGGCTGCGCGGCGTACACTTCCTTGCCCTAAAACTCTCTCAGAAATGAGAGGAGGCCTGTGCCCAGGATTGGGACGTATATTAAGCTGTAAATTTAATAATAAACGTATAATAATATAAAATAATAATAAAAGAATAAACTGCCGTCAGTCATGTTTTAATTGCTAACTCCGTGCAAAATGAAAAACACGCCAGCGCAAGGTTTAAATATACGAAATTTGTACAAAAACAATTATCTAAAAAAATTATATTTAACAAAAACTATGTACTCGTCCTTGTATTTGCGTGTAGGTTATGGTTTCGAATTCCAAACGCAGCCAACATCTTTGCAATACAATTCATCTTTAATTAAATATCTGCCTACCTCCGATGAAATTGTCCTGATATATTTTAATTTTTATTTAAACGATATGGCATATCGTAGTGTAGAGACCGCGTAACTAGCATGTCGTAGATGATGTAAGAAGCAACAAAGCGAAAATTAGGCAAAAGCATCTCCTTGATAACAATTCAACATAATAAAAAACTGCGTTTACGTATGTTCAGACTTTGATAGGCTGTAATGATAATGAATATTATGAGTTGGAATGACTATCTATAGATATAGAATACCATGACAATTTTGTAGCTTACGTGGTAGAGCCATGCTGCAGTTATATTAGAAATGTAGTTGTAGCACGAATGGGTCGGCTCGACCGGGGAAGGACCACGCTCTCACAGAATACCAGCGTGAAATAGTAGCTTAATGCTGCTGTATTTCGTATGGTGAGTGTAGAGAACCGGAGACCCTTTTTACTGGAAACGAGGCATTCCATCTTAGTCCTCACAGGTGACAACACATCTGCACTCTGATTCGTAATCGAAGATAGATGTAGATGTCTATGGGCCGCAGCAACCACTTATCATCAGGTGGACTGTGTGCTCGTTTGTCACCCTATCTTATATAAAATAAAATATATATAAAATAAATAGCCTTTTTCGTAGTCGTCTTAAGAGACGACTACGAAAATGAAATACACGGAACGAAAATGATGTATTCTGTTACACCACAATCTCTAATCTTTTTTGAATGTTGCACGGAAAAATTATTTGTGTGGGCTACAAATAATTTATCTGGGTTTGGAATTCCGCTTATGTGTTATTTATCTATATGAAAAGCCCACTATACAAGAATTATTTGTTATCTATATATGTGAATGGTCTGAAAACTTCCAACCTAACAAAGATACAAGACATTTATTCTTAAAAAAATTTCTACATGATCTTGTTACTCTACACATTTCTCGCAGCGATGCTCCCATCTCTTTAACCCGTCCAAATAGTACTCTGTGTTTTTCTAATTGTCTCTTCACTTGGTTAAAATCTATGTCCTCCGAGCGCAAGTTTTAGATGAGAGAACAAATATAAGTCACTTTGAGCTAGATTTGGTGAGTAAGGCGGATGGTTAAGCAGTTCTAACAGTAATTATGGGATTTTCGACATGGCAACAGTGCCAGACGATGCGTTGTCATGGTGAAACAGGATTTTCTTTTTCTGCAAATGTGACCGTTTCTCCGCAATTTTTGCCTTCGGTTTGTCAATTATGATGTTTCAGTAATGGTTTTCTTCTTTTTGGAGTTAATCGATTAAAATAAATCAATGACTATCCCAAAAAAGAATCACCATCACTTTTCTAGCTGAAAAATAGGTTTTTTTGGAGCTGGTTACCCCTTTGAAGTTCACTGTTTTGACTGTATTTTTGTTGCGGGCGTATAATGGAGTATCCATTATGCGCCCATATTTTTATCTACAGTGGTTAATCAGTGCCAAAAATTGTATTTATTGCGCCTAAACAGAGACATCTGACAGAAGAACAAGGCATTGGAAACGTTCATTCTAACACGTTTTTGGTCTAATATGAGCAAACGCGGCACCCAATGCACGGATAGCTTTCTCATGCTTAAATCTTGATTTAATATGCGGCAAACGTGTTCTTTTGACATTTTCATAGCCACTGCTATCTCTCTCGCTTTAAATTGGCGATCGTCTAGCACCATTTGGAAAACTTTAGCGATGTTGTCGTCAGTAGTAGCAGTTTTTGGACGTCCCGAACGTTCATCATCTCCCAAGCTCTAATGGCCACGTTTATATTCAGCTGTCCAAAATTTCGCTGTCGTCAATAATGGTGCAGAGTCCCCATACACAGAGTTCGACACATCCTTGATTTGTGTAGGCATATTGCCTTTCTAAAACATAAAATTAATGCCAGATCGATACTCATATTTTCCATTATCACAAAAACCCTCACATCGAAACACTCATACGGATGTCAAATAACAACTACGCGTCCGAAATGGATGAAATTTTGTTGCGTAACTGTCAAAAAAAAACTTGTCAGCCAGTTTCCACTCTTTCGTTGTTGACTCTTCACACATTTGAACCAAATGGTTTGCTACGTCGTTCATCATGCGTACAGCAAAGGAGTGGAATAAGCATCTGTCATTTAATCCGATTACAGTCAGGGTGTCTTCAAGGCAAGAGTGAATAGGTTTTTGTTAAGTCATTGCGCTACACCATCTTACGCTGGTAAAGAATAATAAAAAATTAGTACTATTAGTAGTAGTAGTTACTAGCTTTAATTGACGAGTGCTGCCGTTTTCACGAGCATCCTGATAAATATTAAGATTTCCACCCGTGTACTGACTAATCACGATATCTCTGGAACCATAAGGCCTAGAGACTTGAAATCTGTTAGGGGTATTCCTACCAAACCTCCCTTTTGCACAGTAGAGCTGACCTCTACTGTGTACTAAGAACAGATTTTATGAAATTCTACACGAAAGGGGGGTTGAGGGAGCGTTAATGAAAAAAAAACTTGGTTAGAATATGCACAAAGCAAAAGCAAAAAACGGGTTTCATAAAATTCCACCCACATCACAAAAGGTAGTGCTATAGTGCAATCTACTGCTCCTACAGGTTTGAAATTTGGCGAAATTATTATTATTTAATCTTGAGTTTAACTGAGAACGAATTTTACGAAATTCCACTCACGAAGGGGATTTGGCGTTATAAGGAAAGTTAAAAAAAATAACTATAATTCGGGCTTTAATGAATGATAAAATTATTCTGAAAAAAAAACGGTAGGTGGCGCTGTTGTTGAGATCCAGAAACCACACGTGCAAAGCCGGGACGGATCGCTAGTACTTTATAAAAATAAACTTACAGCATATATACGTCCCACTGCTGGGCACAGGCCTCCCCTCATTTCTGAGAGGGTTTTAGGGCAGGGAAGTGTCCGCCGCGCTGCCCCAATGCATGTTGGCGATCTTCACATATCTTCGAAAAATTTTTTTCTCTTATTCCTCAGACATGCAGGTTTCCTCACGACGTTTTCCTTCACCGCCAAGCACGTGGTAAATCAGCACTTAAAACAGCAATTAACAATTTCATTGGTGCCGCCGGGAATCGAACCCGGGTTACTCGCGTTCTGTTATATTTATAGCTAGCGTTAACCATCTGAGCTACCACGGTACTTTATAAAGTTTTCTATTTTTTGATAAATTTATCAATGATTAATAACAATGTATAATTATTTAAAAATATGATTAAAACCACGTGAATTATTTGAAAAAAAAATATAAGAAATTGAATAAAATAAACTTTTGTTAAATATTTAAAAGCGGCCTAGACCTTCACCCATGTCAATCTGTTGTGTCTGTCGGAAAACGCGCCCTGCTTGGAAACAACCCCTGAACTTTACGAGTTAGTCCTCCCTAATGAGAAAAATTATAACTTTGTGTCATGAAAGAAGATTCGACGCCTTAAGTAAATGCCCTCATAATAAAGCTTTACTTTTGCCAAGAGGGTCCCTCTTTTTGACGACCTTACTAAAAGCACCGAGATATGAAGAGATTATTAGATGGAGTAGAGGGTACTTAGCGAATGATTTAATGAATTATTCAATGCACACACTGAAGTATAGTTGAAAACATCTACTATCTATAAACTAGTGTTATAAGATTATTGTAATTCCGTTATGTAGTACTACTAGATTAGAATTTTATCCAAAATATAAAAGGTTGACCCAGAATATCATATATTTAGCGTAGTGACGATGCAAGATAATCCATTAAAATATTAGTTATCACCATTTACATACTGTGTTAGACACTTTCTAGGTGGAAGAACTACTTTTATGCCTTGCAGTTAATCTTAGTAGATCGACCTATAAACCTACTTCTGTCGAAAATCAAGTTTCTGTTTAAAGGAAATAGAGGATACTATAAATCATTACATTTTAATTCTCAAACATGTAAATGCATATGTAGCCTTCTTTATTTAATGATGATTGTCAGTGCTCATGGGCTGCGATAATACGGCATGTGAAGTGAACTGGAAAGAAAAAACCTACTCCTCATTAAAAGGCACATAACGCCTCTTTAAAGCTGTTGGTGTAGCAGTTTTTCATGTAGTTGTTTATCTGGTAAGTTACGGAACCAGTGGCTCAGTAGATAGTATGCCCACTAGGGCCCGTTGATGCCTCATTTATAATGAAAGTGTTAATATATTTTCCTAACGAATGTATGCAGTATTTGATACTAACTAAATAAAGGAAACATTAAGGGGTTCGAAATGATCAAGCGACTAGAAGCTTCGGAATCACGTATATTGGCTTTGTTTTGACAGGGCTTCAAGGCGACAAATTAATTTTACGGCAAGCACTTTTTACGTAGTAGAGTCACACTGCAATTATAATATATTTGGAACACAAATGAGTGGGGTAGACCAGGAAAAGTCTACGCTCTCGAATAATATCTAATAGCAGCTCAATGCTGCTGTGTTTCGTATGATGAGTGTAAAAAAAACTGAAAGCTGTTTTTACTGGAAACAAGGCATTCTATCTTTTTTTTATTCCTATCCGGTAACAACGCATCTGCATTTTAATTTTGATGTATTATAAATGTAGATGTCTAAGGGCCACAACATCGACTTTCTTTATACTTTTTATAAGCCAGTGCTTGACCACAAACACCTCGTAGTAAGTGGTGATGCAGCCTTAGATTGTAAATCACACTGTCTTAGCGTAATAAATGCCTAATCATTATTGCCTTGAAGACGCCCAGATTGTATTCGGACGCAAGGATAGACGCCGGCAAATTATTCCACTCATTTGCTGTACGCATTAAAAAAGTCGAAGTAAACCATTTGATTCTAACGTGTCGACCGCCTGATCGTCGGATGGTGGAAAAGAGAGATAGGAATAAAAGCGTGCAAATACTGCGCACACTCTCCGAAATGCGTCCTATAGAATACCGAGAGGCTAGCTACTCTTACCATCAGGTGGACTGTGTGCTCGTTCGTCATTCTATTCTACAGAAACAAACGCTATTTCGTTTTACTTGAGCTTATTGCTCAAGCTGCTTGAGAAAGGAGTAAATTTTAGCCAGGTAAGCTCGAGGAATTATTTCGGATTCAAGATTGAGCGCGAGTCAAGCACGTAGATGTTTGACGTCAAGCTATCATTGCAAATGAAGTAACATTATTTAAAAAAGCAAAAGCTGCGTGTTTACAGGTATACAAATTATCGATCATTCGATTTTTATCCTCAGAGGTCAGGCACCTGGAAACTATTTTGCTTGGAAATACTTTATAATAATAGCTACTTGCGGGATCGAACCTTCGGCAACGCAACTTAACGCTTAGCCTCTGATAAACGTACATCTACTTACCCGTAATACAAAAAATTATATGTATGTGTAATTTTCACTCAACTCCGCTAGATTTTATTTTATTCATATACAAACAAATATTATACACCGTAATTTTGAAGAGCTAATATTATAAACTTTAAATTTAAACCAAAATTATTTAAATTAGTATAAAGAAACAAGCAAAAGGGTAGAGCCCCTAGAGATTTTAACCCGTAAATTACGCTACGGTGTCAGAATACTACGGGACCACAAGTAATTTTTCAACGAAAACTTAAAAGGTTTCAGGCGTTTGTATTCTCTCGAAAAATATATGATAAAAGGACTTGTTAAAATTAATAATTCTTATCTTTGTTTGAAACATAAGCAGGAAAATTGTTTAAGAGACAAATTTCTATGTTACAAATACTTTATTAAACTTGTTGAGTGCATGCGATTCTAAAACTGAATCCAGTTTTCATCGCAGGTAACAATGCAGTTCAAAATTCCTTCGTTTGTGTGTCTGTTGAACAGTGTGAGGTGCCTCGATACAGACCTGTTGCTGGGGATCGTTGAGTACGTAAGGTACCCATTTGTCAAGCTTTTTTAATTTTCCTTGCCAATTTGATGCAAATGAACCAATATTGTTTTGATGCTAACTTCAAAAGCTGCAGCTAATTCAGCCTTTCATAGAGTATCATATTGCTTTCACAGTTGCCTTCGATTTGTCTTTGTCGACCAAGTGAAAAAAAGGACTCGGGCTTCATTTTTCAGGTGGTAATTTCCAGAACGAAAGCGAGAAAACTAATAAAAGGTAGGCCATTCGTTTGTAGTATTCGCTCCGTACCTACACATTGTTGATGTAGCGTGCTACTTGTGCCGCGTTGCTGCCACGACTGTACTCACATACCATAATTTTTTAACTTTTAACGTAGCAGTAATGACTAAAAAAACACGAAAACATAACGCTAATAAACAAAGTACTAATTTTGAATAAAGAATCCCATGTTTTTAAAATATAATAGTTTGGAATTAGAATTCTTAGCTAAACAAAAATTATTTTGATTTGAAATGGCTAGTACCGTGGAACGACAATTTCATAAGTAAAGACCTATAATAATTTATTTATTTATTTATTCAATTATTTATTTATTCATTCAATCAAGAATCTCCTGCTAATCTAAAGAATGATGGGATACTTCATTTTATGTTAACAAACGTAAAGGATTTCATTCATTAATTCATAAAAACGTTTAAAAAGTCCATTGTTGAACATATTTTGCCCATAAAATGCCTCATAGTAGGTATGTTTGCAAAATTTGAATAGCAACCGCTAGTTTTTTCCAATTTTATTAGAAAAATTTTTCTGCCCATCTCATGTTTGATTTAAAAATTATAAAGACATTCAGAAAACGTCATTATTCCTCAAACTAAACTTGCAACTAAAATTTGCAGTGTTCGAACTAACTGCTACGGTGGGATTGAGTTCCAGCAACGGACATAGTTTTGAGGAAAGCTTTAATTTTCTCAAAGCGGTCTAATCAACTCGACAATTTTAACTTAGGATAAAAAAGGAAAAGGCAAGAAGCTATGTACATTTTTAAAGCGAAATTTTTTGCCCGTTATTACAAAAAGAATATGATCTCATTGCGCATCTCCTATGATTGATTTTTCTTTATTCATTCAATCAATAAAGCCCGTCACAACTACAACAGAACATAGGCTATTCATGTGGCTACATATGGCAAATATCCCTCTATGAGGTTGTATATATAGGTGGCAGGTTTGCATGTGGTTCGGTGCAACTGCAGTCTGTTTAATTACTATTGAATTATTACGATAAAGATGCTGCTGCCCATTTCCTGTTCTATTTTCTCTTTGTAGACTCTCGCAACAGCCATGCTAATATGAGATGCAGAGTGGATTGACCTTCATTATCATCATCATCATTACAGCCCTTCACAAGTCCACTGCTGAACATAGGCCTCCCCCAAGTAATGCCACAAAGCACGGTCCTGAGCCACCTGCATCCATCGACTTCCTGCATATCTTACCAGGTCGTCACTCCATCTAATGGGGGGTCGCCCTACGCTACGCCTACCGGTACGAGGCTGCCACTCGAGAACCTTTCTTCCCCATCGGTTATCGGTTCTTCGAGCTATATTGCCGGCACATTGCCACTTCAGCTTACTAATCCGTTGCGCTATGTCGGACACTCTGGTTTTACTGCGGATATTCTCATTTCTTAGTTTTTCACCTTGCCGAGGCCGATACCTTAACTAAATTTATGAAAAGAAGACTTTGATAGTTATAGTATGACTATTACTTAGATTACTTTTTTCTGTACATGTGGATATTTTATTACCTACATTTCGATTACGCTAAATTTGTAAGCGTTTGTGTGACAGCTTTACTACCTAATCTTATGAAAATTATTTCATTTTAGGTGGACATTTTTAGTGTAAAAAAAAAACTAAGAAATAATAAATAAAAAAATGTATTAAATATTTATATTAATTTTACATGCCTGGGTTCGGCAGATTATAATGGAGAAATAATTGTGAATTACTGTATGCTGCCCATCACATATTTCAATTTCATCTTGTCACCTCTTACGATATGGGGAAGCAGATATTCATACACCTCTACTACAAGGTAACATAAATGGCACAAATCAGGAGATGAACAGCAGCGTCTTTCTAATAAAAAATAGAAAACAAAATAAGCTGAGGTTGCCAACCAGCCTGACAAGCTTGGCAGCGATGGCAAATATCCCCATTAAATGGATGCCTATGCTCAGTAGTGGACTATGAATAGCGCCCTTAAACAAATGAACGAATAATTAAACAATGAACAAATATCAAAATCATAAAGTTAAAATATATTTTGCCAAAGATTTTCTTATATACGACTCCAAAGGATTACTCTTTTGACTACTTAGGGGCTTTGATGTATTTCATGGAATTATCGCCGCTAATACCTTTTCCTGTACGGATAATAGAATATAAGTTATTTTCTGATTCTGTATCGAAAAAGTATTTAGTACGACTTCACAATAATAAAATCTGAATTAAGTGTGCGCAAATATATAGCTTTATTGCATACGCAATTTCACAATTTCATTTTCATCTTCACCACCTTCAATTGTTAGTTGCAGTTTTAAGTGTTAATTTACTACGGACTCGGCGGTGAAAAAGAACATCATGAGAAAGCTTGCAGGTTTGAAAAAAAAGCATTTCGAAGACATGTGAATTGCGCCAACACGCATTAGAGCAGCACGGTGGTACTTTCTTGTCTTTAAACCCTTTCAGAAGTGAGAGGTCTGTGCTCAAAAGTGGGACACGTATAGGTGAGAATCAAACCAGGATTACTCGCATCTCTGAAATTTGAAGCGAGCGCTAGTTCCCAGAGCTATCATAACTCTCGGTCTGAGCTATCACGAATGTTAAGGAAAAATTAATCCTCTCCGCTTTCTTTGGTACTTTACGTATGTGATGAGGAGTATAATATTCTGATTATAGCCCCAAACGTGCAAGTTTCTTCACATAAAATGTTTTCTTCTTCAAAATATAACAGTTAGCAGATTAACACGTGGTAGAGCCATGCTGCAGCCTATATTAAAGTTGTAGTACGAATTGGTCAATTTGACTGAGGATGCATCACGCTCTCACTTCAAGTCAGCGTAAAATATTTGCTTAATGCATCTGTGATACGTATCGTTACTGGAAACAACCGAAGACTTTTTAATGGATACGTGACATTCCATCTTAGTTCTTAGAGTTGATAACACATTTGCACTTTGGTTCTTAACTGAGGATAAATGTAGATGTCTATTATGTCCTATGTATGTGAACTTTGTGATTTGTGTTATCCTAATTTGATGTAATAAACCCATACCTATCTAACCTTATCGTAACTACTTTATCATTGTTATGGAGCACCATCTTACTTAAATAAGAAGGAAATTAAATTGGCGTAAAAGTTACTTGAAAGCATACAATTAAATTTAAGAGTCATTGAGAAATACTTCGCAAGTGTCTACGGCGGACGCACTAACAAGATCTTTCAGAAATTGAAGAGTAGTTCCATTAGATTACTGAGTCCCTTTTTAATGCGAAACTTTGAGATAAATAACGAGGAGATGTCAAGGTAGTATATTTTTGCCCACGATTAGGAATCCTCTTTAGCACAGAAATTTGTCTGAGTTGACGACACACTCACTGTTTCCGCCACCATGCAGTCGTGACTGTACTGCTGTATTTCAGTCTGAAATATAAACATAATAATAATATATTATGAACTAGTATTATTACGGGCCGTAACGAGGTTTTTCTTGCTCGTCGAAGGATGACAACGCATCCTTCTTTGGTTGAAGCTAATAGCTGAAGCTAAAGTTGTCCTACGGCTACAGTAGTCACTGTAACACTATTAGATCTTCCATAATTTCCATTATAACAAAGAAAAAAATTGCCTTCATGTTTTAGCTTTATGTCGTATAATGATGCTTATTTTATATACCAATTCCCGATTAATCAAGATAAATGCCGTCATAATACCATTTTTCTGAAATGTTAAAAATCAAACTTGATACTGTATCTAACCGAATGTCGTTTCTACCGTAATTGGTTCGTAACTCTTTTGGTTTCAGTTTCTGGCCTTTTTTTGATTGATTCTTTTTATAACCTCGTAAGGTGTACAGTGTAGTGGTTGCGTAAGAATGTTCGTTATTCCATATCGTACCGCGGATGTCGTTAGAGAGAGATGCAAACCAGGAGACAGTCGGCAATTTCTTTCTAATAACAATAACCCGCCTTTCAAACATGGCAACTATGGCACATAACTATGGGGGAGACCTATGCTCAACAGTGGACTTTTGGTAGAGTGCAACGGTTACACCACCAGTAAGGTTCTTTATATCGGGCTTGTAACTTCGGACTCTTTCGATTTTTCTGAAGAAGTTTGTGCAACGAACGGGAGATACTTCAACAAATTAATTTCTATTTGCACTTCTATCGCAAGAGTCCTTCATTATCTTACTTATTCCTGTGATTCCACTTTCTTAAAATTCTTACTGTTTTAAGAGTAAAATTGTATTTATATAAGCGTTGTGATTTCCCATTCAACGCTTAATGTGTTTTTCTCAAACGTCAATGAAATTCATTACGTGCAAAATAGTTAGTAAAACGTGTCAATAAATACTCATAGTAAACACTACTAATTAGGCAGATATTGTGACCGTTATTACGTAATCGTTTAACGGCTCACTTTACAAATTACGTCTCAAGAACAAATCTTCAGAGCAACAAAGGAGATTAAAGATTTCAATCTTGTACTTACAAAGTACTAAGGCCTGCCGACTTGCGGGCAATTTCGTCCCCTTTATAAGAAATTACGTTTGCAACAGACTTTCGTCTCTACGAAAAAAAAACCACGAACCCGGATTACATCGAGCAGTGCGAATATTAAAAAACTTTTTACTGTCAACTTGAAATTTTTTTTTCGTTTTAGATTGTCTGCTTTTAGTAGACGATATACTTCTAACTTTGACAAAACTTTTTGATGGTTCCGTGGCGCATAGGCTTAGCAATGAGCTACAGTGCTAATGGCCGCAGTTTCATGGCGGGTTTTGGATTTGAATTTACAGATATCGAATCTTTTGCAAAAACATAAATAGTTGATTTTATCGTCTAGTCGTAGTGGGATCTCACGTTTCGAACTAGTGTACACTCTTCTACAAATTTTATAGCTTCTGGTATTATTAATAGTCGTGGTTGTAATAAAAATTGGCCAGGAATACAGTCCAGCTAACGATAAGTGAATGTAGTGCCAATAAACAAATAATTTAACCATTATTAAGGATCAAAATACATACGCGTCAAAACCTCTGTGGATAATGAAGGAAAGTTTTGTTATTAAGAGGTCTCCAGTTTTCGTCAATCACCATATAAAATACAGCAGCATTATGCTGCTGTTTAGGTGGGATTTCATACAAGCATGGTCTTTTCACGGTTGAGACGATCTCTTTGTGCTGCAGCTATAATACGCTATATTGTGGGATGCGATGACGTGCAACGTTACAAAATTTATCAAATTACTATGTATAATTTTTTTTACTATTTTTTTCAGGCAGTCATGTCACATTGGTGTAGCGGTCGTAAATGCGACTGCTGATAATGTGATCTCGTGTATGAATCGCGCATCGTGTCAAAACTTAGTATTGCTTTTTCCGTCGTATTATTCTCAGTAACCCGGAGCTAGTAGTAGTAAGCTACCCGGAGTCAGGAAGTCGCCGGTGTTTCACCCCCGTGTCTCAAAAATCACGTAAAGCCGTTGCTACAGCGCCTGATATCTTACTAGTAGTGTCGGATTGCCGGCCAAACGCACAATGAGAGGAAAGAAATTGTGAGTGCAACTGTGTTTGCGCACACACCCGTGCATTGTAATCCTGTCCTGCACAGGTGGCCAGTCGCCGTTGAGACCGTTAAGAAATTTGTTTTGTAGGGTATTATTATTTCTCATTTAAATAGCTATAAGTCCGATAGTATTTGTCAGAGGTGCAAGACGTTCGATACTGGACTAATCAAGTGTAGCGACTTCGACGAATTGTCCTTTGTATAGGAGAGGCACATATTCAGTTGTATTCTGTTTACTTGCTGATCTATATGAGGAATTTTGAAACAGAAAATTTAAAATTGAATTCCAAACGTTGTTATGCACTTATACGAACATTGTTAAGACTTTTAAACTGAAAGCATACATATTCACGTTTTGTTAAACAAAATTCCAACACAAATATACCGAACAAGATATATTTTTCCAAACACAATCATTACAGTATATCAAAAGTCTACAGCTGAACATATGCGTCCGTTACAGATTACGTCTTAGGGGGGAATTTTGCCCAAGTTATCACACTTTGCAGTCAGATTTGAAACCGCAGTTTTTTTAATAATTTTGAGTTGTTATTATGATGATTTCGCCCAACACCTATTTTATTTTCCTCTATCGCCTCTTACGACACTCGCAATATGATATAGGGTAGTTAATATTCATATGCGGCGTGTAGTAGCAAAATATATTGTCTGGTATATGTAATTAAAAGCATGTAGCCTATTTTCATGACCCCATTTCATCTAGCTTGTGTCCAAAGAATCGATAAGGAAAATGCCAGAAAATCTCATGGCCTGTCCTCATTGTTGATATTAGACGTAAAAAACCTCTACTGGTAAGTGTGAGTAGTGTCAACAATGTACTGCGATCGCCAATCGGCGATTAATCCATTTCTGGCGGTAGACGCACCACAGCGTTATTTAAATTTTCATTCTTAGTCGGATGATGCCAATCGGCTTAAATTATATTTTGGCCATTACTTCGCGAATTTCTATTCTAAAGGGATATAATTCTTATATGCGCATGTTTTACATACATAGAACATCATTATAGTCCTCGTCTCTGTAAAATATGATTATAGAAAAATAAAAAAAAATCTCGTCAGGTACACACGTACGGTTACAGCTACAGATGTGTTATCATCTCTAAGGAATAAAATGGAATACCTGTAATTATATAGGTTCTCTATACCCTTTATACTTCTTTTAACTTAATTTTTTCTAAAATATTAGAAACAGGTAATAGGGTAGCGGTTTCAACACAAACGAACGTTTGGGCATAAAGGTAGTCCTGATACCTAATAAAATATGAAAATACATTTTAGTGTAATTATTTTTTATTTTATATCACATTACAAAAAAGTAATAAATCACGTTATAGACTTTTACTAAATATAATATAAAAACCTAGAATACAGAAATTCCGTAGCTAGCGGCTTGATTTTAAAAATTAAAGGAAACAGTTAACCGAGCTCCGAGCTAACGAGGCATATTATGCTCGGTCATAAAAGAATGTTACGGTCGGCATGCCATGTGTTTCATTAATGTCCTTTGACGAGAAGAAATATTGCCGACGAATGCCTTAAGGGGCGTTGCACTGGGAAGTTATTACCAAGGCATAAAAGTTTCTAATTTACTTTAATTTGATAATTTATAAGTAAAAATTTAATTGATGGATTTTTCATACTCAAATGATGGGAATCATTTTTACGAATTTTATCGTGTTTAATTTAACTTTTTAATTTCTGACGTTTCGGTTGCTTTACCACACCCATATCACGGTGGGACTGAGGTGCTAGACATCCCGATGTCAAAGTATGCCCGACCTTCAGTTTTTGAATATTAATTTTTGATCTACGCAGAAATTACTTACAGTAACTAGAAATCGTGTAGTAATATGCTTGGGTTTGGATTTAATTATATAAGTTATGGATCACAAGCAGATGGCAGTACACATCCATCTTCTCTATAAACATGTACAAGATCGATCCTGCCGTTAATTTAGATTTGATAGACTACAGATCCTCGTAAAGGAACACCGATTTCTACCTAGGGCGATACAAAATTAAAAAAAATCCTTATTTCAATAGAGAAGATGGATGGGTCACCATCTGCTTGGGATCCAATAATTAAAAAATTTAATCCAAGCCCAAGCATACCACTGCAAGAATTTAAGATACTCTAAATTAATTCTGCGTAGATGGGACAAAAAATGTATATTCAAAAACTGAAGGTAGCCGGACTAAATTTGACATCGATACTTCAAACACCTTGTATGCTGTAAAGCACCCGAAACTTTAGGAATTAAAAAATTAAACTAAGCACGATAAATCTTTAAAAACTAGTTTCGTTTAATGTATAGTATTCGTGTAAATATAACAAATCATTACTTAAATGGTGGATATTTTTCCCTTGTACATTTATTCTATTACTTTTGATATTGACACTATGTAACAAACTGAAAAAACAATGACTATTTTATAGATATATACTAGCTGATAGTAAGTAAATCCTAAATTAGAAATTTCAAATTCAGATGCCGTTACGAGTAGGAAGAGTCTCTAATTTTCGTCACTCATCGTACGAAATACAGAAGCATTATATCGCTATAACATCTTTTCTTTTCGTACGTTCATGGACCGATGTGAAATAAGCCGATACATTCGTGAAGTCACTCAAAAATCTCTTTTATGGCCTGCAATATGACTAAGAGATACGCTAGAAACATTTTGCGGAATTTAAAATATAACGTAAGCTTATAGAATATGGAGTAAATAGGGCTCGAGAAATCTGATTGACTACATTACACCTCTTAAATTGTGAGAAAAACATCAGCGGGCTCTTGATAAGTTCTTATAATTTACACTGACATTCGGTGAAAGTCGAAAGTGAGAAAGTTCTTCCGCACTCGAGTCAACCCATTCATGCCACTACCATAGTTAAGCTGCAGCATGGCTCTAACACATATAAATTTTTACGATTAAATATTGTTACGAGCTTGAAGTTCGTGACAATAAAAATTGCCGATAAAATTACCCAAATTAACACTTTACACAAATTAAAACTTAAATTACGTTTACTTTACACAAATTAAAACTTAAAACACTAATAATTAAACACACTAATTCACTTTATTCCGCTCCGAAGCTTCGCTTGTGTCGCCAACTCCATATACTGCCCCGATCGCATCTTGCAGCGCCTATATATACAAATTAGCAATGAAGCATCCGGAATATTCAAGTAAATGCGCGCAAAGCGACGAGTGTTCGAGTGCAGATTTTATAGAAACTTAGTTTTACTCTTCTAGAAACTTAGTTTTATTCTTCGGATGGCGCTGTCGGTTGAAAGATTTGTGATGTCATTGTCTACATAGCACCCCTCGCTCTCGTTCCTGACACTAGATGGCACTAGTGTATGGCGTTGACTTATTCACGCAACAATATTAATAAAATTTTCTACCCGAGTAGTGGTGTTGTAAGAATATCCAAAACCGCATATCATCACGTGAGTGTCGTAAGAGCCGACAGAGGGATAGACACCAGGAGATGGGCAACAGCGTCTTCCTAATAACGACTAATAGTAAAAAAATGCAGTTACCAATTTGCTTGTCATGTGTGGCAACTATAGCATATATCCCCACTATGAGTCAGTTTATATGGGAAACCTATGTTCAGCAGTTGACATTAATAAGCTTTAACGGTAAACATTTTTGTACGAAAAAATTATTTCGTAATTTTGTCGAACGCCTCCAAGATACGTCTGTCTGACGAGCACTGAGATAAATGCAGCATGCAGTACTGTGTCGGTTGAAATTGCACCCGCGATTATCACGAGGGCTAACCACTTGAACCGTACATTACGACTATTATACGAAAAATGTGAGGAAAATTAGTGAATGGTTTTTGCCGTTGAGATAATTTATGACGCGCTATATTCCAAATGTACACGCACTTAGCACGGCAGTAGTATAGGCTAAGGAATTTGTTGAGAGGAAACCAATTGTAGAGTACTACCTTCTTTTTCAGCACTATTTACACTTGACTGACGAAGACACGAAATGATTGATAGCCCCGTGGAGTTATATATATATATAGAGTTGCGGCGCTGAGCCCATGGTTTGAATCCCGCACGGGACGAGTGCTTGTATTGCCTATAAATAATTGTTCCAGCTCTGAATGTTTATCGTTGTGAAATTTATGTAAGTAAAGTAAATATAGGAGAAAATTCTAATGTGGGGTAATGTTATTTAACAAAATAATAATAAGATAAGAATTATTCTTAATATGCGAAATCGGTGAATTTAGTAGTTATATCACATAGTTTAAACTGAAGCTTTCATTTATTACTATTTTTATATGTTTTCATTAATTATTACAGAAATAAATCTTACACACAATATTTTATACACACAATATTCTTCTTCACCAGCTTGTAAAGCTTGTACGTTGCCGATAACCTGCTCTTATTAAAATAAACTACGTTTAGAACATGGTGCTGTGTTGTGATAGCGTGATAATACATGACGTAGTAAAGCTATGCTGCTGCTATATTATGGCTGAAGAAAGAATGAGTCATCTCGACCGGGGTAGGATCACGCTCTCACAGAATACCAGAGCCAAATAGCATCCTAATGCTGCTGTGTTTCGTATGGTGAGTGTAAACAACCGAAGAGCCCTTTTACTGATACCAAGGCATTCCAACTTAATACTCATGGGTGCCAACTTGCATTTTAATTCTTAATAGTGGATAGACGCAGAGGTGGGCTTTGTGCTCGCTTTTCACGCTTACTTCCTCCTGAGTAAGTTGTAGACTATAAAAAAAGACTTTTTATATATAAATAAACAGGTAAAAGGATGTTAATAATCCCAGAAGGACTCTCTAGAAGAGCAGGAGTCCTATAACCTCATATATTTAGAGCTATAAGAGAGGTGAGCACCCACCTCCTGTATTATTCCTTTCGTCGTCTGTTACTACACCCACGGTGTTATTACACCCACGGTGGTAATACTTCCACGGTGTTACTACACCCACGGTGTTACTACACCGCATGATATAGGGTAGTAGATTTTCTTACGCCGCCATAATTACTTAATACTTTAAGATTTTAAATAGGATCTAAATTACGTCACTCCCAAACCTCGATTGGGGAAGATAACGAAGAGCTCCCAAACATATGAAAAGAAACAACTATTAAATAAATTGTTTTGTGCTATGCTCGTTAAATATTTACGTACTTAGTTTTAAAGTTAGTGTGAAATAGTTTTAAGCTTTTTTGTAGTTTTTCTGTATTTAAAATACCCACTGCATTTCTACTGAATAGAAAATAAAATCAAATTCCTTTTAAGCGAAGAGATGTTTAAAATGCGGAAAAGAATTAAAGTAAAAAAATGTATCCAAAGCGCGCTACTTTATACGATTTATCTAAAAGAAATACTTTTAAAACTGCTATGAAAATAAAGCTCAGAGGAATGAAATGGGATAAATTCCTTTACATACGTTTGAAACGTAAAAGTTAAGTCGAGAACATTTTTTGGACCTGTAAAAATTATTGAAGTATTTGTGGTTCAAGCTAATGATATTATATTTCGCTATAGAACATCACTTATCGAATTTAAATAATATAAATTTTACTATAGTAATAACTGTATGTAAAATTATTATGATAAGTTACTCTAAACTGTGTTCTAGATTATTAATAACTAAAGTATGCACGAAATGGACTAGGCGTTATGTGTTATATTCTGTAACAATTTCTAGATCTAATGAGAACATTAAATACGACATTTCATTTTTTGCTGGCTTCAAAAAATTTCCGCCGGGTAGTGGCGGTGTAAGAATATTCACCACCCCATATCATCTCGTGTGGGTAGTCGTAAGAAGTGACAGAGGAAAACAAATCTAAAGATAGGCAGTAGCGTTTTCCCAATAACGAATATAAAAACAGCAGTTGCCAACCCGCTTGCCAAGCATGGCAACTATGGCAAATATCTCCGTAAGAGGAAATCTAGAGGGAAGGCCTATGATCAGCAGTGGACTTTTAATTGGCTGTAGCGGTGACGGTATAAAAAAGGAAGAAGCTCTCAATTCGACTATATTTTTATACCTATGGAAGTTACACTGTTTTAATGTACCTAGTAAGACGATATTCTATTTATTAACGTGAAGTCGTTTTCTAAATCAAACTATATGAATAAGTTGTTACCTTGATGTAGAGATATTGCTTGGTCCACTTGAAAGGGTACAAATTTTAATTGATTTATAATAATTTTGATTTAAAATTATTTATTTAGAATTAAAAATATTTTTGAACAAAGTATTTATTATTAAGTATTATTTACCTTTGGAAGTCGGTTTACACTTTTCTTAATTTTCTTAAATTTCTTACTAAAGCTCTGGCTTTAGAAGCTATTGAATTATGTGAAAATTATTTCGCTAAATATTTTAATTAAATTTTGGGTTTTCTATCCGTATTGTCTATTTTTGCTTTTTAAAAATAACTTTTAGAAAGCAGAGAAATAATTTATGTTACATAAAATTGCTTATATACCTGACCAACGGTATACGATTAGCTGCACATTCATAGAACCCTAAATAGTAAGCCCATATGCCAAGACATAGGCACTAAAACTGCTTTAAATGTATAATATACAATCAGTGGTAGAGAAGGATTTAGTGTCAAATGTTAGTTTGGTTTGCATGAGCATCTCTATAAAGTTAAACGAATATCTGTGTGGTAAGATTATCTGACTCCTTAGTTTCAAATTAAAGACGTAAATTACATTATATTAAAGCGGATATTTTAATTTGAAATCTCATTCATTCATTAAAAAATACATCCAGTATGTTTATATAATTATTATATATATTTTGTTGTTTCCATTCAATTCACAAAGTCCATTCTTTTGAAGAGCCAAGGTAGCTCAGATGGTTAACGCTTGCTGTATATATAACAGAACGCGAGTATCCCGGGTTCAATACCCACCTGCACCAATGAAATTGTTAAATGCAATTTTAAGTGATGATTTACCACGTACTCGGCGGTGAAGGAAAACATCGTGAGAAAACCTGCATGTCCGAGAATAAGAAAAAATATTTGGAAGACATGTGAAGTTCGCCAACAAGCATTGGGGTAGCGCGGCGGGCACTTTCTTTCCCTAAAATCCTTTCAGAAATTAGAGGAGGCCTGTTCCCAGCAGTGGGACCTATATAGGTTGTAACTAAACATTTAACTTTTAAACCATCGAGGCATAAATTTCTTAATCCTGGTCACAAAATTGTCTTGCAGACCACACTCTTCTCTTATAACACAATTTCTCATCCTATCATTCAAATTTAGCCCTTAGATCATTCAACCCAATGGACGAGTAATGCGCCTAATGCTACGAATAAAAAATTCTGTCACTTTTGGTGCAGGTGAAGAAACACTACATAGAGAGTACTGCACACCTACTCAATAAAATTTTGTGTCATTACGGCACACACAAATCCAAATCTCCAACACTATTATATTTTACGCACACATGTAGGTTAAATACTCACAAAAATTAGCAAAATGCACTCAAACAATTAAAATCATCTTTTTAGTTTTCAGCGTAATAAGTTTTTTAGGGTTCAATAGTAATAGTTTTTATGTGGTAGAGTCATGCTGCAGTTATATTAGTAGTATAGTTGTAGCACGAAGGGGTTGGAGGTTGAAGGGGTAAGGACCACGCTCTCACAGAATACCAGCGTAAAATAGTAGCTTAATGCTGCTGTGTTTCGTATGGTGAGTGTAGAGAACCGGAGACCTTTTTTACTGAAAACGAGGCATTCCACCTTAGTCCTTACGGGTGACAACGCATCTGAATTTGATTCGTAATGGAGGGTAGATGTAGATGTCTACGGGCCACAGAATCACTTACCGTCAGGTGGACTGTGTGCTCGTTTGTCACCCTATTCTATAAAAAAATAACACAACTAGGAGCGCTTATAATAGTTTCGCCAAGTTCAACAGTCTGTCGGTTTGTCCGCGGTTTAATACAGAGCTTTCTAAAGAGGCGTGGTTAAACATGTATACCAGAAATAAATAAGCTCTAAGTACCAAAAAAATTGAAGGAATTTATGTCTTAAGCAACAAGCTCTCATCACAAAAAAATAGTTTAAAATCGAAGTTTATATTATAACAATAAAAGGCTTCTGAGAAACAAAAATAAAGTATCTCGACGTATTAATTAGTACAATAAATTTAAAAGAATGAGGTTATAAATAAAATTAAGAAAATATTTAATTGGGGTTAATCTTAGTGACAACATCGTTTATTTTAAAACGGTTTTCAAAGAAAAAAGTTACCAGTTTGCAAGAAGTACTAGATTCGCTGACAGAGACGTCTTTGGTAAATAAATAAAACGAACAGGTCATAGAAAAGATGGGAATTAAAGCAAGCGAACTTTTAAAGAGACAATTAATAGAAACTTTAAAGTAACATTGGAAAACGACCTTGAACTAAATATTTATTTTATTTTATTCTCTTTGGAAAACTTGCAGCTAACATTAACAATAAATAAATGAATAACAACTGGAAGGTTATTTCAAAGTGTTCACCTATAGATATTATGAACTTAAAAATACAAACTCTATTCGGTAAAAATAAACACAGATGAAGACAGTAAATTAACAAAATTGAACAGAAGAGCATTCAACAAAAGATTTTTTTTCACTAAAACATTTTTGATTCGAGAAACACTGGCATTAAACAAATCCAAGTCAACGCTATTGGAAATGTCGTTAAAAGTTCTAAATATTTCATAAAAGAATTTTGCATGTATTTAGTCCGGGTACACGGCACATGGCGTAAGCGAGGCTTTATTAATTAAGGAACTCTTGTTGTAAATCCTAATTTAGTCGCTCCGGAGAGTCAATATTACTATTTGCCAATTTAAAAAGATATTAAATCTGCTATGCGCCTACGTTTATACGTTTGTACAGAGGCAAAATATGAATTTTTTTACTTGCTCAATTTTGTACTTGCTCAATCCTATCTATATAAATGAAAATAATATTTTAAATAATATTCCCCAAAGTTAAAATGTTTCTTCCTAATACTTAATTATTAATACTCACCAAAACTTTGTCGCTATGTAAATAAAAAGATTTTCCTATGCCTAAATGCATTCAAACAGATTCAAGATGTTTGTTACTCCTTCACTCTGATTAAACAGATTTGGTTAATCTGAATTAACACATTTTTATTTTTCCCTTATTCAGGTAGTCAAAAGTCTCGGGTATCTTTAAGATAACAAGTAAAATAAGAAAATATATTTTAAATATAATAATTAAAGAAAGTTTTAATACAAACGTATCTATAGTTAAAAATTTTTGAATTTATTTGACCTCTTGACTCTCCTTGGACATCAATAAATCTAGTGGGTGGTACTCCCTAAACGTAGTCCCAAAATCACGGAATACAGCGTTCGTGCATCCGATCCCTGAAAAACGTAACCGCTCTGATCCGTTCAACTATCGCCATCACCTCCTTGTTCTCTAAAATAGTGGAATTTAATATAATTAATAAATAAAATTAAATATTATTAACAGCCAGCTCATACGGCATCTTCAAGATCACCAGCTGATTAGTGACCGCCAGTATGGTTTCCGTCACGGTCGCTCGGCTCGTGATCTTCTAGGTCACCTAACTCATAAATGGGCGAAAACAGTAGAGTAAAAGGGGTAGGCGATGGCCGTTAGTTTGGACATAGCGAAGGTTTTCGATCGGGTTGGGCACATAGCACTTCTTACGAAACTTCCTTCGCATGGGCTTCCCGAGAAATTATGCAATTGGATAACCAGTTTTCTTGCTGATCGGAGCATCAAGGTCGTAGTAGACGGTGCATGCTTCGATTACAAGTCCATTAACGCTGGTGTTCCACAGGGCTGCATGCTATCACCAACGCTGTTTCTTCTGCACATCAATGACATATTGCAAATTATGTACATTCATTGCTTTGCAGACGATAGCTCTGGTGATGATTTATACACCGGCTGTACCAATATTTCTCGTGAAAACTTCATCGAGTACCGGGGCAAACTTGTGCCTGAAGTCGAGATTTTGGTGAACAATATCTCGGACGGGGGGCGACTAAATCTCAACTTCAAAATCAGTTTAATCCCCAGAAGACGCAAGTTTGCACGTTTAAAAAGAACCCCTTCATCATATCTCCTCAGTTCAAAGGCAAACCTCTTGTTGCGTCAGACATTATCGGAATCCTCGGCATCAACATATTGAGTGACGTGCTGTTTTGTAGTCAGTTGGAAGAGAAGGCAAAATTTCTGCTTAGATCATTTTTATGTAATGAGTTATCTAATTAGTTAACATAGCAGAACGATCCAGGGATAGCTTGTAGGTTCAACATAATGTTTTTATTTGAAAGTTTATGCTCCTCATGTGGTCTCATATAAAATTGTTCAATATCTACCCGTAGTTTTTGAGTTATTCTTAATAATGCGTACTCAATTGACTTCAACTACATTGATGATGTTCGCATTTTATTTATATTGAAGTCAGTTGTACAAAATTTTAATTGTTTAGTATGTACCTTGATACTAGATTAGTTCTCATCGTCTTCCTTAGGTTTTTGTTAAGCTAAGTTTTGTTAACTTCTATTTAAAGCTGAATTATCTCAGATCATTTCGGTATGTGGGCAAGTATTGGCTTATTCTATAATATTATAAGTAAGGTAATTAAAAATATATAAAAAATATGCAAGAAATTAAAATATCAGCTGATGACTAAAATATTTCCATAATATAATTCTAAGACTAACTTAATCGTTTAACCGTTTTGCTGCTCTGATTAAATTTTGATTTTCACTTCTCTTTCAAATGTATTTGAAATCAATTGAGTTTTAATCAATTTGAAAACCCAATCGATTGACTGCAAATATGAAAAGTTTTATTACAGCTGCGAAGCAGCATTCATCTTAGTCCTTATAGGTAACGCCCAACTTGTAAATGTAGCGTTCTTTCTTTGAAATTGGTTGCATATACCACAGAACTGTAGCAGCTACTTAACATCAGATGAGTTGTAAGTACGCTTGTCACATCGGTTTTTAAAAAAGTGTAACGTATATTATATCACATTCATTCATTAAATTATTTATTTACGGTACGGTAGCATACTTTTATATCTCCATAAATCTAATACTCCCACCGTGAATATAAATTTTTTACATACATTTCAAGCCAGTCACGTCTGCCCTTCAGTCTCAATGGGACCAATTACAGAATTCAAATCCATGAAAAGGTGGAACTCGATGGACGGGAACTTTTATCCCTTTATATATATTTTTGTATGTGGAAAAGCAGCACCAGTCAGACCATTTACGAGTATTTGTGCATGCATAGTGAAGCAATTTTAATTTGTGAATAGTATTTGGTTTTGCTTCTAGCTTTTACATTTTATATATTGCAATAACTTTACTTCAAACATTATAATAAAGTCCACCGCTGGACATAGGCATACCCCATTGATCGCCTCATAGGGGGGACATATGCCATATTTGCCACGCTAGGCAAGCGGATTGGCAACAACAGTTTTTATTTCTATTTTTAGTCGTTGTTATAAAGACGCTGCTATTTTTCCCGATTACCTTAGCTGATTATTGATACATTATTGAAAAAGTATTTTAAAAATTTATTAAAAGCCCTCGTTTCATGTCCGTTCTTCTCAGAGAAGGTCTCATTCCAAATTAGTGTTGATTTTGACGTTCATTAGAGTTTTAAACAAGCGTAGTAGTTTATATCTAGTCTAGTAGTATTAATATCTAATATTAGTTTATATCTTAAATATTTGCCAAGGCAAATATTTAAAAACGACATATATAAAATATCATGATCGATGTCGGATAGTATAGCTAAGATACGGTGCCTGAATTTGTAACTATTAAAACACTTGTTGGTGGTATAAACACAATAAGTTGATTAACTAAAGCCTATTACCAGCAATATAACGATCAGGATCTGCTATTCAATACAAAATGTAGCAATTTCGAACTGTCAGTACTGAGGCTGTGTAGGAAGAATCACCTCGTGTGCCGATACGCTACCATAGAAGAAATAGCGTTAAGAGATGTCCTCTCCCCGTGATAAGCAATTAAGAGGCGGACAGCACAAGGAGCGGATTTATGCAAGAGCGTTGTAGTCGCTCTATCGATTTAAGGCGAAGGTGACACCACTGGTGGTCTAATGACCTATTTCTGTTTTAAACAATAATTTCATTCTCTTTAACGTTCTGTTTTATTACACACGAAGTACATTTAAGCAGTTTATATTACAAGGTACTCATTCAGAAATTTAGGGCCACTTAAAATGAGAAAATTTAAACGGTTCGTAAGTAATTCAACAAATATTTTGTTGTAAAAAAGGGTTTCCATGCACTTCATTTACAGCAAAACATTGCATATAAGAAGACAAGGCGTTTTAAAACATAGAAACCCGGCATTATCGACCGGTTTCATCCGATATAATCAGGTTCTTGCCGCCAAAGTATTCTTATTTTTAGTATTATATTACCTGCCATTTTTTAATTAAAAACATTGATAAAGCTACTTTCTACTTTTCTACTTTATATCATTCCCGTAGCCGTCGTTTTATTCTAACTAGGTTTAAAATGCTAGTGGGGATTTGAACCCATACCTTTGAAATCCGCGCTTCGTACCCCTAACCAATATGCATTTCTAGCTTACTTTAGAGCGGGAATGCCTATATATGAGCAGTTCGTGCAATTCACGAGTGCGGTCGGCCGTTGGATGCGATTCAACACGTACATGCACAGTGTGACTGACTGTCCTCTTGAATTGCTAGAAATATAACTTTATTGACTCATTTACTGGAAATGAGGCATTCCTTCTATTAGGGTCTCTAGGTCTTTACACTCACCATACGAAGCATAGTATTTGCATAAGCATTGAGCTGCTATTTTCCACTAGAATTCTGTGAGGGCGTGATCGTTCCCCGGTTGAGCCGACCTTTTATGCTACAGCCATAATGTAGCTGCAGCATGACAATTACATGTATATTAATGTATTATATTACATCAAAGAGAAATGTTTCTCATATAATATCCAGCAGAATTAGGAAAAAAAGGACAAACGACCCAAATTTGAATTATCGTTTAATTGTTAGTAATATAATTTATTTTGTATGTGAAATTGTAGCCACATCAAAGTAAATAGCGTCTGTTCATTACTGACAATTGAACACAGTCACAAACTAAGTGGTTTCCGATTTTCGTAACCAATTCAACGTTTTGCACGTGTCAAATAAATAACTTCACTTGAAATGTACAAGCATTCCAAAATCAGGTGCTCAGGGCTGTCACGAGTTCATTAGTAAATTGGCTGAGCCCATTACAGAAATTAAGTGTCGACTTACTTTTTAGTAAGAATTTACTAATTTATAAAGACCATGAGTATTGCGCAGCGAAAATTTTATTGATGTTTGTTAACACAAAGGTTGATGTAAGTAGATTGTTTTTTAATAGGTCACATCATCGTTAATTTTGAATCAATTTTTGAAAAAAGCATTTGAACGGTTAGGAAACAAACGTTATATTAACCGTGTAGTGGCGGCATAAGAAAATCCACTACGACGTGATCATCCCGTGGCTGTCGTAAGAGGTGGTTAAAGGAAATAAAAGATGATATGCGGCGAAACCTTCCTAAAAACTATGAGAATAATAAAAAAACTGCGTACTTGCCAATCCGCTTGCTCAGCGTGACAACTATGGCAAGTATTCTTCTATGAGGTATTCTATGTAGAAGTCCTATTTTCAGCAGTGGACTTTTGATAGTCCGTAATGAATTAAATAAATTAAATACGTATACGTTAAAAATTTTAATGTTAGAGCTACAGCTATATTATATACTTCCGACGACTGATCAAAGGACTCTTCTCATATCTAAGAGATTGATTTAGGGCAAATTACTGAAAAAACTAAAAGCGCGGGAAGCGTTGCAGAAAAATTAATAGAACTTTGTTTTTTTCTTAATATTGAGCAATTAGCTTTTCTAGTTCTACTTTTAAATAAATCTGCTTTTTAGAGACATATAAAATAAGTGCGTTTCATTTTTGAATTTCGAAAATCTCAAAACTTATTCAGTGACCTACGTACTTTACTATTTATGACAAATCAATACTTCAGGAAATGGATTGAGTTTTCAATGCAAACACAATAGCAAAACGTGATATTTTACTATTATCCGTCAACGGCGATGAAAAAAAGTGGATTGTTTTTCTAATCTTGTGATGTATTTTCATCTTTTCCGCTCATATTTATATTACTCATAGGCTAAATAGCTCAAATACCAATGTTTCTTTTTTATTTATATAAATTTCTTAAAATATAATTATTGTAAATACTTTGTGATATATAGTTTGTTTAATAACACTTAACTGTTGAAAGGAGAGTTCCACTTTATAGAGTATAAATAAAATACTGTTTCCCCTCAAATTAAAAAGTACGGTAACATATATGTAGGATGAGATAAAATATAAACACCTAAATTCATTCATTTTGTAAGTGTAATTAGGTACTTAATTTTACGTAGGCATTGCGTTGTAGGTAGTTTAGGTAGGTTTTACCCCAAATATTTTTAATATTAAAGGCAATGTTACTACTCATACGACAGTACCAATAATTGGTGATGAAACTTGCTTATTTACGGCAGTGTTATATCTGTTTTGTGGGAACCAAGTGTTGACTAGAGAAATTAAGAAGCAAATTAATAGTGGGTTAGGTTTTTGCGGTGTTTTTTATTCACAATATGAAACACAAGCGTATAATTTTCGGAATTCTTTTCTTAGTTGGTTTGTGGATCCATCCATTAGTTCGTTAGTGGACCCGTATATGTGTTTGTTCGTTAGTTTGTCTAATGAACTGACTAAGTGAATATTTTGATCTAGACTAATGTCTTTCTAGTTTTACACCATTAAAAAGTGCAAATAAATAACAATAAGTATCATAATAAAAGTATACAAGTTATGTTATTTAATGAATTCTTAAATTTACGCAAACACTGCACATTGAATAAAACTAAATTTACGGATTCTATCGCGTTTAATTAATTACTTATTTTTAATTCTCGAAGTTTCGGGTGATTTGCAGCATCCATGGTCACGGGGGGGGGGGGACTGAGATTTTTGTCGTCCCAATGTAGTAATGTAATGCTAACCCAGCTACCTTCAGTTTTTGAATATTAATTTTTGGTCCGATTTACGCAAAACGAGCTTACAGTATCTTGAAATCTTGCAGTGGTATGCTTGGGTTTGGGTTTACTCGTAATTTTGTTAATTATAGGATCCCAAGTAGATGGCAGCACCGAAACATCTTCTCTATTGAAATTAGGATGTTTTTTAATTTCAATAGCCTCACGTATCGTAGGAATCGGTGTTCTTTTGCGAGGATTTGTGGTTTATCAAATCTGATGTCATGGTGGGGACGATCTTGAACATGCTCACAGACTGCAGACTTCAAGATGTAACCAACCTTGTCTGTGACTCCTCTGACATATGGTAGTACAGCAGGCACACACTCGACTGTGGCCGGTTTCACTCGGTCACTGTGACGTAGGCGCGGGACCCGAAGCTTGTTGTTTTGCAACACTTGCTTGACATGCTGAAGCTCCATGGCCAGATGTTTTCTGTCACAGATCCCTCGTGCTCTCTGAAACAAATATTTACCCACGGTAGCTAACTGTGAAGGATGATAGGATAAGGAAATATCGGTTGGTATGGGTCTTTTTTCTATACACAGTGTGACCAATAGTGTTATCAAGATTTCGAATGACTAAAACCATCTAGGAAAGCTAAGGAATTATTTTCCTCTAACTCCATTGTGAATTGTATTTTAGAGTTTATAGAGTTAATTAAGGTGGTCTAAAAATGCAGTTACTTTGTCAGATGGTAAAATTGTGAAAGTGTCATCTACGTACCGCTTGTAGAATTTTGGATTTACAAGAGCAGTAAGAAAGGTTTTTTTCTCGAAGTCCTCCATGAATATGTCGGCGACTTTGGGAGATACAGGTGAGCCCATCGCCACACCATCTATTTGTTTGTAGAACTCTTCCTTCCACAATAGATAGCCAGATGTGAGGCAATGTTTGAGTAATACTTCATTTTTATATGCATATTCAGCAGGCATGTTGTTATCTTCTAGCTTCCTAGTTACAATTGAGATGCAGTCTTCAATAGGTAGGCATGTGAATAGTGACTGAACATCAAAACTGACCATAGTTTCATTATCAGCGAGATGTAGGTCTTTTATCTTACTAACAAAATGGTATGAATCCTTTGTGTGTGCTCTGGTATGTCCTCTCAGTGGTGACAGTATTTTTGTCAAGTGTTGTGCCAGCTTACAAGTTGGTGAATCAATCTGGCTCCCTATAGGACATAGTAGAGCGTTTGGTTTGTGTATCTTCGGTAACTCATACATACAACCTCGGTGGTTTGGTACATGATGGTATTAGCGAATTCACGTCGAGATTTAATTTTTCGAAACATTTCTTTATTAAATTGCTAGTTGCTTTAAGCGTGTTAGTTGTGGGGTCTGTTTTGACCTTTTTGTATGTACTTTCGTCCGATAAAAGCTGTAGTATTTTAAAACTATACTCTGACGTGTCGATTATTACCGTAGCGTTTCCTTTATCCGCGCGGAGAATCGTTAGGTTATGTTATTTCGGAAAACACTATTACAAAATTTTTAATGCTTTGCAATATTGAGTTATGAGTATAAAGTTAAGGAACGATTCGGTTGACTTGTCTAATTATAAATATTTCAGATAATGAATAAAATATTTTTATTCTAATAAAAATATATTTGTTGCTTTAATTAATCCTTCAAAGGTAGGTTATATTAGTTGCCTAACTTAGTATCTACAATATAGTATTAATCTTTTACTCTGTATGTCTTTTATCCCTTGGAGCACACTTTTATCCACTGGATACAAAAAGTAATGTAATGATAACAATAACAGAGTACAAGCCTGGCTTATTTAGTTTATGTGCCAATGATTTTGTAATTGTTATGATTTTTTATAGTGTGATGACGTAATTATTTTGTGATTTTAACGATTGTTTCGAACATAATTAAAAACTTGATTACTACTAGACTATACTAAATTGCACTCATATCAATTTATAATAAGTAATTAAAGTTATTTTAAATAAACCGTCTTTACTTCCAATATTATTATTAAAATTTATATTTTATTTTTCATACAAGTTTAAGCTACACCCAAGAATAAAAAACAAAGTATATTATGTATTTACAATCTTTTTTTTAATAATTTCAAATACTGCGCAATTTTACCCACTTGAATAAACATCAGCTTCCGACGAGGCATCAGAGCAGGTAAATATTTCCTCATAATATATTCATTATCTCAATATCACCCCTAAAAGGGTGAGGGAAACTCCTTATAATTCATATAAGCCTATTTATCACTTTCAGATAAATGAAGCTGAAACGCCCCGAGTTTCTCGATTCAATGGTTTCTTCTTAAAGCTGAATGTTTTATTCTGTTAATTGAATCGTTTAATAATATTGTTGTACATATATTTTATTTTTGGTGCATGTGTTAGTGATCATGTAACTTCTTTTATAATGTAAAACATAAGCATAATACACTGAGGAAATTACGCCTAGCGGAAAGGGCAGTAGAACATCTGCTGAGCAAGCTAGTGTATTATTGTAAACCAAAAATTAATCAATCAGTTGTTGACTTTTGGGGCTATCCCACAGTACGAAGACGTGTCCGGCAGATTGACGAACGCAGCAACAGACGTCCAGCAAGTTTGGCGCTTCTTTCCGTTGGCGATTGGAGTATTTTACGACTGGTGTAGTATACCTAGACCACGAACTGGTTTATATCGGCTAGATAGGCTTACGAGCAAGACGGAACAAATATCGGAAGATATCTATCGGAAGCTACCACATATTTCCGGTATTTCCATGAAATGTGGTGATGAATTCTCTTGCGCCGTCACAACACGGCATAATCTAAAACGGTTAAGCTAATTTTGAAATGTGTTTTTTCGAATTCAGCTAATAAGTTTTGACAATCATATATAGAAATTAATGTTTGTTTATTCGTATTTTATGCGTTGCTATACCATTCATCAGATTGCGATAAAAAAATCAACTTATTGCATGCACTTGCGCAAATGTTTGAGAAATGTTTAAGGGACAGTAGCCTAATGGCAGGGTGTGGACCACGAACTCAAAAAGGTCGTGGGTTCGAATCCGCCATTCGACTACTGGCGTGAATCACTCGTAAAACAAGCAATTTAAGCTTACCACGAGTGGTTAAGGGGAATATTAGTAATGTTTATAGAATTGTTAATATTCTTTTTTAAGTTTAAAAAAATGTTATAGGTATAGTGCAATTAAATTACAATTGGTGTTTCGCTTATCGTAACGACAAATTCCTTATCGAACAATATAACTTTTCCAATTTTTAAACGATAATATCACAATGATTTTTTCTGTGGCAGAAGTGCGCCGCGTAGCAGCCAGTCTAAAATATAAAAAATTATGTTGTTTTGTTCGTATTTTATGCGCTGTCATACTATTCATCTTATTGCGGTAAAACTTTGTCAACTTATTGCTTGCACTAGCTTGAAGGTTAGGCATATATAAAATAAAAATATTTTTTATCTATTCTCTATTTACATTTTAGAAAATCTTTTTCGATGGTCTAAATTAAAACAATCGTTTGGTTACAAATAAATCCAGTAAAAATTCGCAGTATTTTGTAATTTATCAATTAATCAAGTATCGTTTAGCATAGCAAAAAAATGTTGTAGCTTTGTCAATTTTAAATGTTGTAATAAGTACGATGTATCAGTGCTATTAGCGTTCCCAATTAAAATAATAATAATAAGTTATTAAAATAAAAGTTAATAAATTAAGTGTTATATTATATGGAATATTAGTTGAAATTTCGCTGAACAGAGTTCACATCTTTGTGTTTTAAGAGTAAACAAAATTCTGAAGTGAATCCCTCGACGTCATAACGTGAAACGTTGACTGAAAGAAAATTAGGTCAGGTACGCTGTCTTTTTCGCTTTCAACCCACAGCTCATTTTCCCGTAGATTGTGTGAAAGGTAAATCTCAGGTGTAGGTTTTAGGTGAAAAGGAACGATAACGAACGCGCTTCTTTTAGATTCTTTCGTTTGGAAAAAATATTGACGACTGTATATAGCTCACTTGCTTGGTTTAATGTTTTATTCTCACTTAAAACTGTTGGTGCTTTAGGGTAATATTTATTGCCTCAGAATACTAATTCATTTAAAATATTTCATTTGGATATGGTCAAATTTAGACATAAAAGCTATCAACTTACTAATTTTAATATTTGTGCATATAAAAAATAATGTTTCTTTGTTCGTATTTTATGCGCTGCTATACCGTTTAAACATTTCGGTAAAATTATTAAAAATTTACTAAAAAGTTACATTGCGGTGAAACTTTATCAAGTTATTGTTTGTACGTGCATGAAGGTTATAGGCATAGTACAATTAACTGACAGTAGGTGGCGCCTGTAGCGTTATTTGAAAGTTACATAATATTAAATTTCAATGACTATTAGTATTATCATACATAATTAAACAATAGAACCACAGTTTAAGGACCTTAAAGTTGGGAAAGGAATGTACTTGTACAGCCCAAAGGAGGTGGCACTGCGGGGCTGGGGGCGGGCCGATCTTACACTAACGCACTTTACTTAATATGTAGATAATACATGCGGTTGGAGTAAGCGTGTTTTATAGTACTTAACTGATCTTAAGTGCCATTTTTGAAATATTTTAAATGGTGATTTATTGGTATCGATAGTACCATAACAAAGAGTTACTAAGTAAAATTAAATTCAAATAACGGCCATGCTTATGTTTCCCCATTTTTTTGATAAATTTGTTTTATCCGAATGCGAAAACACGACAAAATCAGTTTAAAAATCGAAAACGGTTAAAATACATCTATACAAAGAAAGTGTCACGAAAATATTTGTAAACGTGGTTTTTCTTGTAGTAATAAAAATGATATAAATACTCGATAAATGTTTTTAACTTATTATTGTGTATATAATGTTAATAAATAATAATGAATATAATAATATCCTTAATTATTTTGCTTCAATATCCTGTGCATACACGCTCGACGCGTAAATACCTAAATGGGCGGCAGCATCGCCTGACATCAAATGCGTTTCACAACTGTAAGGTCTAAACTGTAATTCAAATTTAAAAAGAATGCGCTTAATTCTGTTGTGTTTCGTGTGTTTATTGTGTGTTAGTGTAGAGAACCGGAGACACTTTTTACTGGAAACGAGGCATTCCATCTTATTCATGTGGGGTGGCAACACATCTGCAATTTGTTTCCTAATTGAGATTGGATGTAGACGTCTTTGAACGACAGCATCCACTTAGCATCATTCTTATTTTATATAAAAAAATGTATCTTAAGAACTTATTCACAATACTGCCATTTCCATTCGACTACAGCTTATAAAAGTCACAGCTGAACATAAAGATGGGGGATTTTGCTATAGCTGCAACGCTTGACAGGCGGGTTGCTAACCAAAGTTTTTTATTTGATTTTTTTTAATATTTTGAGTTGTTATTGGGAAGTTGCCGCGCCATTGACTGTTTCAGTTTTCCTCTACCGCCTCTTATGATACTTACGGGCAAAGATTTAAACAGTTAGATGCGCCTTCATCTTGAAAACTATGGCATTATTTTTGGATGTGTTCGTTTGCAAGACGCTGACGCGCACACACTAATGCAATAGTGTCATCTCTTATTATCTTAAAGAATTGTGTAAACTACTTTCTCTGTCGCACAAATGAGCACTGATTGCGAATGAGTGAACTCACTAATTTGAGAATGGACACATTTCGGAGTGGTCATACTATGGTAAGGGCGAATCTAACTATTTAAATCTTTGCTTACGTCCCGTATTACCGTAATACCGATTTAGAGTAGTAGATATTTTTACACCGTCATCTATCCATCCATAAAATTATACAGAAGTCCACTGCTGAACATAGACCTCCCCATAGATTGTTTTGCCATATTTGGCAAGCTTGGCTTGCGGGCCGACAACCGCTGTTCTTCATTGTTTTGAGTTGTAGTCAGGGAGGCTGCCCATCACACGTCACAATTTCCCTCACTTGCCTTTTACGACACCCACGGGACGATATGGGGCATTGGATATTCTTAGACCGGCACAAGACGGTAAAATATATAAGTATTAGCATTAAAATTTAACTCAGCGTGGGATTTAATTGTGCACTGAAACCATTTTCATTGCTTATACATTCGTAATACTTCAATGCCCGACAGGACGAGCTTTATTAAATCTCTCCAACCCCACATAAAACACTCATAGAATTTCATCGATTGTATGTTTCAACGGCAAGAAAGCAGCGAGGTTAACGAACCCTTCTGTTTATGTATGATTTAATTGCATATTTCATTAGTTTTCATTCTATTTCCCACCGAGGCCATGTTACGAGCTTGGATTTGTAATGGAAGGCGAAAAAATCGTTAATATTTGCTATTTCTATCTGTTTATTTTTTATTTTTTCAGAATTATATTATTTATAGAAATGAGAATTACAAAAATTTGTAAGTAAAAATTATATACATACTCTAACTTTATTTCAAATTGACTGTTATTTCTTCGTTGAGAAAGTAAAGTTTTCGAAGACTTTTAGAACTTTAGAAACCTTAATTCACATCCCTACTTAATATTGAAATATCTTAAGATCTAGTAGTGCACACGATCTTATATGTGGTAGAGCCACGCTGCAATTATATAAGTAGCATAGTTGTAGCACGAATGGGGCGGCTCGACCGGGGAAGGACCAAGCTCTCACAGAATACCAGCGTAAAATATTAACTTAATGTTGCTGTGTTTCCTATAATGAGTGTAGAGAACCGGAGACCCTTTTTTCTGGTCACGAGGCATTCCATATTAGTCCTCACGGGTGAAAACGCATCTGCATTTTGATTCGTAAGCGAGGATAAATGTAGATTGCTATGGGCCACAGCAACCACTTACCGTCAGGTGGACTGTGTGCTCGTTTGTCAACCTAACCTATAAAAAAAATCACCAGCTGTTAAGGAGTTCGATTAAGAATCAAAATACGAAATCAAACTCTGAAGAATATGGTAATACCTCCTTGCCACTAATAAGGTTTTTTGGTTCCCTTATATACGAAACATAGAAGAACAATACCGCTAGCTCGCGCCAGAATTTTGTGCGAGGGTGATTCTTCCTTAATCTAGCCGAACCATTCATGCTGCTGATAATCTTACGTACTTAAGAAGTAGATTTACGCAGAGAACGTAATTAGCCTCTAAATTACGTAAATTTATTTTCGATGCAATAATATCCACTACCCAAGAAGCAACTGAAGGAAACTAATCAGGAAACGGGAAGCAGCGACATCCTTCCCAATATTAGCTACATAATAATAAACTAAGTTTGCCAAAGCGCCCCCAAAGCGTAGCAACTATGTCTATGCTCAAAGCTCTAACTATGTCAAGCATTCCTTTTTATGAGGCCCATGTTCAGCAGAGGTAATGATAAAGATACTGATGATGATACTGCAACAGCAAACATTTTTGGGGAGCTAAGTCAAACAGTTGATTGTTTACTGTTTTTTTTTTGTTTAATTGCTTTCAGCTAAGGGGTGTGGATATTTAAAATGTAAATTTTGCGATGCTAAATAATATATGATAGTTATTTATTTATTTCCTGAGATCGCCAACGACAAGTACATAGAATATTTTTTAAATAGATATAACAAATTTCAAGTGCCTAATTTTAGGCTATAATATTTTTAAGCAATCCATATTAAAGTAATAAGATTGAAGTATATTCCAAAAATATAAATATTGTATAGGTGATTTTAAAATAAACTATGTTACTGAAGCGAAATTCAACAATTACTTGTTGAATTTCGCCTCAGTAACATAGTTTTAATTACTAATTACAGTCTCAGAAATTAAACATCGAATGAATTTGAATGAAGTGTGAAATATTTAAATTTTAAGAACCAACAAAGGCGCGACAAGAGAAGGATGAACATTTCCAGACAAAGCGACGGAGTTTTGTTCACTTTTCCACGGACATAAATCATGTTGGCTGACAGTCCTCCAGGTACAGGCAGCCTCTCTTTCAACTCTGAATACAAATGATAATGAACACGACATGACGTTCGGATTACATTTGAATGTAGCACGCACTCACTACGGACGCGGTTGTGTAACTCACGTATAAGAACTTCGTCAGAGGTATTATAAAATTTAATAATTCATTTACAAGTCCATATTATTTGTAATTATTTTAATTTTTTTAAAGAAAATACTGATAATATTGGCTAGCTAAGCCAATATTATCAGTATTAACCTTTTTCATATAAGAGAGGGCAAACCCCCCATGAACAATTGTAACACCAGGAGAATTGCAGGTGCTTGCTTTTAAATATACATTAGTAATACGTTCTTCTATTCCAGTCCGTGAAAGCCTACTGCTGGATATGCGTATCTACAGTTAGGGTAGATTTACCATTATCGTCACGCTTGGCAAACGAATTGACGATCGCAATACCAGACGTGAGCAACTTTAACACTGCTTACTCGCACCCTTAACGCTGCAGCCCTACGTTAGTCTGGGTATTCCACAAGATGGTTAAACCACCATCTATCGGAAGCCATTAGAATTTTATGGTATTTCCCATAGTCCCTAGAGACCCTTTTCGTTAGAAACGTGGCATTCCATCAAAGTCATCAGGGGTCGAAATGTGATGATGGTTCCATCTTACTCCTCAATGTTGACAATGCATTTGCATTTTGATTAGTAAAGTAGGATATATGCACTAGAGGTCCATGGGCCACAGCAACCACTTACCATCAGTTCGTCACCCTTATCTTATAATTTTTTAAATTATTGCTATACAAAGTATCTTTTAAATTCTGATATCATTTCAGAAGCTATTCTTAGCTTAAGTTGATGTTTAGTTTATGTAATTTTTTTGTTAAAGGCTGTGCAAACATAAAGAGAAAAAAATTATGTGATCAGATTACCTCACCATTAAGTACACCGTTGTAACTCCAAATTAAATTCGGCACCAAACTTAATGCATAATGTAAATAAATTAATCATTATGGGTAATTTTGATTCTTATAATCTCTTTTAGCGCTTAGTCTTTTTTGACAACTTATCGCGTAGGTACTACATTAGATTTATGGTCACATTTAGTAGAGTAGGCACCTCTATACTTGCATATTATACACTCAATTTTTTCACAAAGTCCACTTGATAGGATGTAGATTCATAGACATCTATATTTATCCTTGATTCGGAATCAAAATGCGGAAGCATTGTCACTCCTAAAAACTAAAAGGGAATGCCTCGTTTCCAGTAAAAAAGGGTCTCAGTCTCTTTACAGCTTATTCTCTGAGAGCGTGGCCCTTCCCCGGCTGAGTCCATAAGTTGTTGTGACGACTATAATATAGCTGCAGTGCGGCTATACCAGGTAGAAAGTAAACGTTATGTCTTTAGGGAATATAGAATTTTCCAGGTTTTTACTCACGTCTGTATTTTGGATGATTACATATTGTAACTAGGTTTAATTCCAACCACAACTACTTCTACGTCTCTGAAGATCAAGGTACACGGAAGTAGACATCGAGTTAATCATATAAGTATTCTGTTTTGCTATTTACGACATGTAATACTTAAAAAATCTGATATAAGCAATTGTGGAATAAATATTACCATCATCATCAATACGGCCTTTCACAAGTCTACTGCTGAAAATAGGCCTACCCCAAAGAACGCCATAAAGTACGGCGTTGTGCCACCTGCATCCTTCGTTTTCAGGTATCTCTTATCAAGCCGTTATCATTCCATCTAATGGAAAGCTGCCATTGTACAAGAAGAAGGTAGTTTTCTCCATTAGATGCCGTTTCTTTGAGCTAATAAGCACAAATTTATTTAATTGCACGGTGGTTGCGTAATATACTACCCCATATTATCCCGCGGATATCGTAAGAGTTGAAAGGAGAAAATGAAACAGAAGATAGGCAGTAACATTTTCCTCATAACAACTCAAAATGGCAAAAAAACTAAGGTTGCCAACCGATCTGCCAAAAATGGCAAATACGAAACAAACAATATAATAAAAATTTGCAGCAATCTAGGGGGAAGTCTATATTCAATAATAGGCTTTTGAATGGCTGTAATGAATAAATAAATAAATGTAAGACGGTTTTCTTTTTGAAATATATTTTCATATACAAGGAGCGTGCTTTTTTTTCAAACAATATTCAAAAAGATTACATGAACGCTTGCACGGTATTCCAAATATTCAACGCAATTTTAGTCTTAAACTTACTAGGCATAGAGATGGAATTATCTTTTCACGTTTTTATCGAAAGCATAAGCTCCTGTTGATTTGTGAGCATGAACTAGGCAACGTAGTTTACGGTTTCCTTTACAACATGAAAGAACAATATTTGTTCATCACGAAATATGGGCGAGTCCAAAATGAAGAGCATTTTTAGAATGAATATAATTCAGCCCTCTACCGTGTGGGTGTTAATTTGAAGTTTTCTTTTCTTTACGACTTCGATCATTCAAGGTAATTGTGTTTTTAATGAATTGGTTGAGTTATTGTTCTCAAATAAGACAACATTTATGCACAAATCAAGGTGATAGTAAATAACGTTGTTGTCTATCAAGATGAGCTCTTTAGAATAAGAGTCTTTTCTCGCAATCAACAAAGAGATTGACGTTATATTACGAGTATATTAGATAAAACAGGAATTCTGCAGATTCCGCAAGCTCGCAAATCATTTTTTTTACAATGATTCAATAATGATTTCCAGAATGATATTTACGCGAACTTTACACATTTAAATAATACTAGTTTTCACGAATTTTATCGTTTTTATTCCCGCGGTTACCCACAGATTAAAGTTATGAATTTTTGTTCCGATCTTCATACATTTAACATAATAAGAATGTTTGAAAGACATTGCGATGGCGATCATTAATAAATCCCCTAACAATTATATGGGACTTGGATGCTATAGTTGTAATTAAAGTTCTTGCACGAATAGGTCAGCTCGATCGGTGAAGAACCATGCTTTCACAGAATACCAGCGTAAAATAGCAGCCTAATACTGCTGTGTAGGCTAATATGTGAGTGTAGAGATTCGGAGATGCTTTTAACTGCATACGAGGCATTATAACCGAAGATAGTGCTCATCCTTTTCTCTTAGAAAAAAACCTACAAATTCAAAAAAACAAATGTAAAATGCAACAAAAACTAAACATTTATATTGGAGATCTATTTCTAACGGCCAAGTGCTTTTTATCGCAATAATTGAACAATTAAGAACCATAATTAAGAGAGACACGAACACTCATTGATGTTGCGAACATCTTAATCACTTAATTAATTTTTAATGACAGAAAGGAATGGAAGAGATGTTTCACATGTAAAATGTATAAAAGATGATTCTGGAAGGATTTTGACTGACGATGAAAGTATAAAGAAGCGATGGAAGGAGTATTTTGAGAAATTGATGAATGAGGAGAATGAATGGAATGGTATGCTTGAAAACCCACCAGTGAATATGGGCTTAGTGAGAGAAATTAGTGTGGAAGAAGTAAAAATGGCTGCTAGGAATATGAAGAATGGGAAGGCAGTCGGCCCAGATGGAATACCAGTAGAAGTGTGGAAGTTGCTGAGTGCGGATGGATGGAAGTGGTTGAGTTTATTTTTCGGTAAATTGTTGCAGGAAGAACAAATACCTGAGGAATGGTGCAGTAGTATACTGGTCCCCATTTTTAAAAACAAAGGAGACGTTCAAAACTGCAGCAGTTACCGGGGAATAAAACTCATGTCACATACTATGAAACTCTGGGAAAGAATAATAGAGAGAAGAATGAGAGAAGAGTGTGAGATAACACAAAACCAGTTCGGATTCATGCCCGGTCGAGGTACGACAGATGCCATTTTCGCATTACGCCAATTGTGCGAAAAGTACAAGCGCGTGCATAAAAATCTGCACATGGTTTTTGTCGACCTTGAAAAGGCGTACGATCGGGTTCCCCGTGAGGTTTTGTGGTGGGCGTTAAAGATGAAAGGTATGCCTGGGAAGTATGTGAGGTTAGTCCGTGCTATGTACAGAGCATCCCGTACATGTGTACGATCTGCCGCGGGAACTACGGGCAGTATCGATGTGGCGGTAGGGCTGCACCAAGGGTCGGCATTGAGCCCTTACCTCTTCCTACTGATTATGGACGCTTTGACGTCGGACCTGCAGGATGAGGCACCCTGGTGCATGCTCTTTGCCGATGACATCGTGCTTGTCGGGGAAGAAGGCATCGAGGTACAGAGCAGACTGACGGGGTGGCAACAGAGGCTGGAAAGTGTTGGCTTGAAGATCAGCAGATCCAAAACCGAATATCTGTGCTGTGATTTCGGCGGTCTTTCCAGTCATGTACCCATGTCGTTGGATGGCGCTATACTGCCTACCTGCTCAGATTTCAAGTACCTCGGTTCCCTCATTCAAGGCGACGGCGGAATAGATAGAGCTGTGCAGCATAGGATTAACGCAGGGTGGATGAAATGGCGACAGGTCACAGCCACAACGTGCGATCCCCGAATGCCAATAAGGCTGAAGGGGAAAATTTACAAATCGATCATCCGACCTGTCGTCATGTATGGAAGTGAATGCTGGGCCGTCAAGAAGAAGGATGAAAATAGACTGCATGCGAATGAAATGAGAATGTTACGATGGATGTGTGGTGTGACAAGGATGGATAAGATAAGGAATGAGTATATAAGACGAAGCCTGAAAGTAGCGCCAGTGGTAGAAAAGGTGAGAGGAAGCAGATTGGCATGGTTTGGGCATGTGATGCGGAGGAATGAAAGTCATGTCACAATACGAGTGTTGAATATGAATGTGGAGGGACACACGGGCAGAGGAAGGCCGAATAAAAGATGGATCGATTGTGTGAAGAGTGATATGAGAATGAAAGGAGTAAGTATGGAAATGACGGCTGATAGAGAGGAATGGAACAAGAAGGTTTACTGCGCCGACCCCAGATAATGGGAAATGGTTTAGAGAATGATGATGACGTTTCTTGTTAAATAAAATTTTTATAAGCCTGGAATATCTAAGTAAGTACTCGTAAAATAAAATATGTTAAAGACAGCATTGTATTCTCATTCATATTTCTTGATTTGAAAATTATGTAAATATTACAACATTCCCCACGGAGTCCGTAGTGTTTCCCCAGACATGAAATTCTGTAACTTAGCATTTAACTAGGTTTACAATGTTGCATTATGACTTGTTAGTTATCCGAATCTGGTTAATATAAATCTCACCAGTCTCGATCACAGGCGAAATGTCCTCAATCTTTTGGTTTCGCAGGAATCGCTTAACTTAATTTTCTGTCCCTTCCTACCTCCCCCTTCTACGATCGAATGACAAAAATCAATGCCAGTCTTCACACTTTCAACATACCACGTATTGCAACCAAACGGTTTGCTTTATCGTTCAACATGCGTACAGCAAGGAAGTATATAAGTACGTACATGATATAAGATCGCCAGCATTTGGCTTTAGTTAAGCTAAGTCAGTGTGTTTTACCATCTCCGGCTACATCACCACTTACTATCACGTGAGATAGTAGGCAAGTGCTGACTTAGGATAGTTAATAAAATCATTAATTCGTTAGGTGGAACACGCCTTTTATGTTGTTATAGATCCATTGTGTTGCAAGCTGAAAAAATATTTAGATATCTTTCGACCGCTCTCCAAAGACTAGTAGCGTTTTTCAAGACGTGGAACTTTAATTTAAAATGATTAACGTTTAATGTAGGTACTTAACAAAATTATTTTTACATTGTTGAATTATGAATATTATACTTCTTTTCTATTTAAAAGGAGCCTTCTTTACATATATAAGAAATGATTTGGATAGGTATAACTAAGTATTTTTTTAATACGTTAGAGATATGGTGAGCACGTCTTAAAATCGAAATGTCGAAGCTCATAAGCTGTTGTCGGCACCTTACCGTGATGGTAATGCTATATTAAATTTTAATAAAAGACCATATAAATAATAAAATAGATAAGAGGAAATAATCACGTCACCACACACAACACACACAGTGATGTTTGAAAATTATTAATTGCAAATAAACTAGACTTCTTTGATGTTCAAATTGCGACATTCCTTTCCTTCATACCATAAAAATGCCCGTAAAAATACTGTAACTATGCTGAACTGTCTGTTTTATGGAGGATTTATCATGTGGTGGCAGATTATGATTGGTAAGCAGATCAGTGATCGCAACACTAAAAGTCTTGGATAATCTATAATCTAGAGTAATATTTTATGTGTGAATCGAAGGGAAAGTTTTAAACGCCATAAGACCATTTTGGCATTTCCCATAGTGAACTCCTACCACACCTCAATAGGTGATGGATTTTTATTATATATTTACTCCTTTTATTATATATTTCAAACTACCTTGTTTTCAAAACTTATTATTTTATTCACAAAGATATCAAAACTTCGTTTTATTTAAACTTAATGTAACCTTCTAAAATTGGTACCTTCCTGTACTATTATTAAATCACATCCTACAATCCTCCCCTCGAAATATGCGCTGTAATACAGGCCTGCCAATTTCCCCTTTCTATCAAGTTTGCGATTTAACATTTTCATTCGTATGCTAACTTTAATATATATTTAACGACCAATTTATAAAAGTCGGGTATTGTATAGAATGCCAACAAAGTTTAAGTGTGTGTATATACATACAAAATGTCTATTAATCATCGTAGATACTGATATTATCGACATAAATATTACGATTTTTAATTTATGATATACAATAATATCTTAACTAATTTTAAGATTTTTTATGTATTTAATTTAATATTATTATAAATTCCTAACCTCCATACGGGGTAACGGAGGGATTAAGTTTGTTGAACGCCCGTCATGATGATGAAGAAATTTTTTTACATCTTTATTTGTATGTATAATCGTTGGTACATCTGATTCTATTGCGAGTGTTAATCGTGTAGCTAACTTCTAAACGCTTAAAGTAATTACATACATACGTAAACGACTTCATCAACTGACGTAATATTCACATTATATAATTGCATTGTGTAGAAGATTGTTTATAGCTCTGCTAGGATCCAATATGTGGCGCTTTACATGATGCTTTATAGGTCTCCTCTAATTTCTGAGAGGAATTAAGACCAAGGATGTTAGTTGGCTCCATGGCACAGTGGCTTAATAATGAGTAGCAGAGCTAATGGCCGCGGGTCTTGCACGGAACTAGTATTTGTAAAGCCTTGTAATAATTGTTCCGGATCTGGATGTTTGTGCTTGTGAAATTTATGTATGTTAACTGTTCCCACGATACAGGAGAGAATCCTAGTGTGGCTTTTTTATACGCTGCGTTGCTCCAATGCTTGTTTGACTTTACATGTCCTCAAAATATTATTTTTTTCAGGCGTGTTGCACGGTATTCAAGTTATCAATAAATTAATTATATATTAAAATAAGTATAAATAAATATAATTAATACATTAAAATAAATATCAATAAATTTTTATTTCAATGTATTATGACTCCTATTTACAATATATTTTGATGCTTAAATGCCGTAAAACGATATCTCACACTCAGCGTCACGATAGCTGGTGCTGAAGTCAAGTTGTCGATAAATTTTTTATCTACAAAATGTTCGGAACAAATTCAGTGTGAAATTTATAGTGTCACCTACTAAAAATGGCTAAAGAACGTCTGCTAAATCAGTTAAGTAAAATATAAAAAGGACTATGATTATTAATTAACTGGAACATATTGAGGTGTAACGAGGAAAATAGCGTTTTTTAGTACCTTGCTAAATTTATTAATACGGTACATCTCGGTGTCTGTCTGTCCATCCATCACAGACGTTTTTCACAAAGATAAAGAGGTTTCTACGTTCGTGATTATAACTTGACATAATATAATTATTCTTTTTTTAAAAACGTCAATAAAATTATTGAAATATATAAGACCTTTTTTTGGATGACACAAACATTTTTATTTAGCCAAGTACAACATTATTACGAAATATTTATTTATTTTTACAGTCTATGTCGTCCTTGGGCCTCCCCAAAGTTATATTTCAAATAGTATTATATAAGAATAAGTGAGAAAGCATTCACATCAAAATCCGAACTGTTCTGAATATTTCGAAGCACAAATCTTCGTTGACTCGACCACTAGAGACCACTAACAACAATTTAGGTGGGAGACTGATGGCAATAAATGCTAAGTAAGCGGGTATGACTGATACTTAATTACTTATTTATTTATGTTTCTTTGAACCCTAGATAAAAAAGTATTTAAAAGATCAAAGTGCGGGCCTAATTCTAGAAGCATTATCTGGCTTTTTCTCCAAATAGCTACTTTTTTTTTTTTTTTTTTTTTTTTTTTTATAGGATAGGGTGACAAACGAGCGCACAGTCCACCTGATGGTAAGTGGTTGCTGCGGCCCATAGACATCTACATTTATCCTCGATTACAAATCAAAATGCAGATGCGTTGTAACCCGTGAGGACTAAGATGGAATGCCTCTTTTCCAGTAAAAAGGGTCTCCGGTTCTCTACACTCACCATACGAAATACAGCAGCATTAAGCTGCTATTTCACGCTGGTATTCTGTGAGAGCGTGGTCCTTCCCCGGTCGAGCCGACCCATTCGTGCTACAACTATACTACTAATATAACTGCAGCATGGCTCTACCACGAAAAAACTTCTACTTCATTAATTTTTTGTATAAATGTTAGGCGATTCACCTTACTGTTTAATAAATTGGACTCAAGCGATCGAATGTTGACGGGGAATCTATTCGAAAACGCTAAACCAAAATATAACAGACTAATGAATACTTAAATTGATAGGGTTGATTATTCAGTGCGCTCCCTCACTGGATACCGGCTCCCCAACCCCGCGTAGTGACCATAGGTAAATTTTATAATAAACATTCACAAGCTGGTATATTCTTGTACACCTCTACTCATGTCCCATGAGGGAGGGGGGTGAGGGTTGGTATGTGATCTAATCTGTTCTAAAATAAATGATTTTGTTGGTCAATATCATTTCATCATTATATTATCACAACCTATCAAAAATTCACTTCCGAACATATAACTATGCCTTTACTATAGACTGACTCATGGGGCGGACATTTGTCTTGATTTTTTTATAATTTGGAGTTTTTATGTTGTTATGTGGAGGAGAAAGATAGGCTTCAATATTCTGTTAAGTTTCTTCTGTCGTACCTTAAGATACCTACGAGAAACACGCAATTTGATCATTAATACTTCAGTAAAAACCGTCGATCGGAACCGAAAATTAAGAAAAATTAACGACCTTACAAAATCCACAACATAAAATAAATTGCTTTGTTCACTTGTTGTATGTTTGAAGATATACTTTTATTTCATTACTGATGCTTCTTTAAAGTTAAATATACTTCTTCATAAACCATACTATTCCGAATAATATATCCCGGAAGTTAGTCTGAGCAAGATTAGAATGGCTCTTCAGCACTTTAAAAGCGGCAAGGCCCTGGGTGAGGATGGAATTAAAGGGGAGCTTCAGAAAGCGGATAGAAAACCAGTACTTGATATTCTTCAGAAGCTCTTTCATTTCGTCCTCAATGGTGGGACTACTCTGGAAGCGTGGGGCAGAAGTGCGTTGATCTTGTTCTTCAAGATAGGTGACAACTTACTCTTGAAAAACTACAGACTGATTTGCCCTTCTGAGCTGCGTCTAAGTGCTGTTTACGAGAGTCATTACAAATCTTATCACACGCAGACTCAACGACTTTCAGCCTACCGAACAAGCCAGTTTCCAAAATGGGTTCCGTACCATATACCATATACATACCCTGCGGCAAAATGTATAGAAGACCGATGGGTACAATCTGCCACTTTTCCTTGTATATGTGGACTATGAGAAAGCCTCTGATTCCGTCGAAATTCGGGCGGTGTTACAGTCCCTTCAGCGGTGTCAAGTTGACTGTCAGTATATCGAAGTACTGAAGTGTTTGTACAGTAGTACTACGATGGCTATCAGAGTAGAGAACGAGAGTACGAAACCTATCCAGTAAGACAGAGAAACGTTATATCCCCGAAATTCTTCACCGCTGCATTGAAAGACGTTTTCAAGCGACTGAACTGAAACTGATACGGTATCAACATCGATAGTGAGTATATCATTCCGATTTGAACAAGTTACGTGCTTGCAAATAATTTTGTTGTAAGCCGTGGTAGTTTAAATGGTTAGCGCTTGCTGTAAATTTTACAGTACATGAGCAACCCGGATTCGATCCCCGCCGGCACCAATGAAATTGTTACTTGCAATTTTAAGTGCTAATTTACCAGGTGCTCGGCGGTGAAGGAAAACATAGTGCAGGAACTTGCATGTCTGAGAAATAAGAAAAAAAATATTTCGAAGATATGTGAAGTTTGCCAACACGCATTGGGGCTGCGGCGGACACTTTCCTGCCCTAAAACCCCCTCAGAAATGAAAGAAGGCCTGTGCCCAGCACTGCCCTGATACGGAAGAAGGCGGCTAAGCCACAAAAGTATGTTTCGAGAAAAAATTAAAAAAAAACGCGAAGTTGGTTTTCTTGATAGATATCACCGAAAAAAATATTTCGACTATTGGAATCCATGTAAAAAAAATTACGAATCTTTTATAAATATGTTTGAATGAAATTATTGGCATACTGTTCTTTAAACTCTAAAAATGTAGTTAACGTAAGTATTGAAACATTGTATTTGAATATTAATTACAACATAAAAGGCCGTTATGTATACATTAACTGCTTTTTAGTATAGCATTGACAATAATCATACGCTAAAATGCGGCTAACCTACTTTAACTTTCTTTTAATTTTTGACGCTTTGTTTAAATTGTACACTTGGACTACACTTTATTGTTGTTAAGTGATATAACTGCCTTATAATATAGTTTATCAGCAAATAATCAAATTAAGTAGAAGTGCAACTAAATTAAAAGGTAGTTAAATGTACATTAATCTCACGGAACCGCTTTTTTGGTTAGCATTAGCATAGGTATGTTTTTGTTATGTAAGTCTGAAAAGTTGCTAAGTGTAAAATAAAATGTGCTTTAGTAAGAATATCAAAACTTTATTCATGCTTAGCACAAACAATTATAAAGAAAAACAAGGGATTGTTTTTTATTCTTAAAGAACATGTTTTTTTATTTTTGAATGTGATTTCTGCTCTACTAAACCATTTTCTATTATAATTCTAGATCTTCTGCTAAATCCGATCTGACGAATCTGATTTACTTACTGATTTTTTTATCATGGAAATTGGTAGGTGGCACGAAGTATGATATAGACTGATTGTCGTCTTCTTCGCAATCAGAACTGGTTTGCAACATCTCCACTGACGGTATATAGTCCATTCTTTTACAGAATCATCAGAGTCAAAATCTTCACTTTATTCTTAATAATGGCGCTCTTCTACTGATACTGGAAGACGTGCTGTAGATGGCAAAGAGTAACTAATTTTACAGACTTACTTATAGATAGACATAGACATCTTTGAATTATGAGCTATTCGGCGGCATGTTTACTGAATTCAAAGCTTCACCGGAGTTAAAATCTTTATCGCCTAATTCAATGTAACGATGCTCTTTGACATATTTGGAGTTGTTCTGGGACATGTTCATCAGTGGCACACAGTTTTTATCTATTAGCGATCAATTCTTAAAAAAATAAAATTGAAATAAAATGAATTTCTTTCAGAATTTTGGTCCATAAAATTGTTAGTACAAAATATGAGTTTATAAATTATGTTTGTAAAACAGAATAAAAACAACACTAAAACATTAATTTAAATATTTTCTGGACTATTTTGTGGCACTTGGTACATACGCATGAGTGTATATCCAGTGTCTCCATGTATGTATACCCAGTGTCCTTGACTGGACAGTCTGATTTACCACTAATAACCTTCAGAATAGTATTGGAGCTCCCTCGCACTCTGCACATAAGAGACGTGATACGTTGGCGTAATACTACATCACTGATGCACTGCAAAATCACAGCAGTTCTGACGATATCACTCGAAAGGCTATTGAACTATACAATTAAATATAACATAATCATTACAATTATATACATCGCTTATAGATGGTACCATTTCTTCATAACAAAAAATATACCAAGCGTTTTATTCCTTTTCAGTTAGGTGAATTCATTGTGTATCTTTATTTTGGTGTTGTGAGCTATCAAGTTTGAATATCCCGCTTAACTTTTGGAGTTGATAAAATTTTGTAAATTGATTCAGAATCACTTATGTGATCCATGGAGTATGATCAAGACCAAAGTGAATCAATTATTAAAGAACAGGAAGCCAGTCGTGTCCAATGTGCCCACTGATTAAATGTAATTTACAGCCTTCTGCTGTCGCTTCTCTCGCCACGCTCACTAACTTCTTGCCTTTGTTAAATCAAGGCATTATTCAAGGTGTAAAATAAAAATATATATAAATACTCAAATAATGTAAGAAGGGAGAAGTAAGCTCCCTTACGTTCGGAAACGATTTAGTATTAAATTAGGAAAAATATTAGTTTATGAATTAGGTGTAATTGTAATCAAAATCCATGTTGTATGCACAATGAAAACTATTGTCAGACCTCAAAATTGAATTGAACACTCCTTGGCCGTAGCGTATTTTAAAATTATTTTGACATGAATATAACGCTCTTTTTACATATTAGAGAGGAGGAGATTTGAATAAAATGTGCTATTATTGATTACTTTTTAAGTAAAGTTTTTTTTAGTGGCAATTTCATTGGAGATGCCAGTTTCAAAAAATATTCATATAAGTTCATGAACTTAAATTTAAAATGAGTGGAAAATATAATTGTAAAAATAATTATCTAATGATTTCTCATATTTACGCGAACATTACACATGTAAATATAACTAGTTTTTACGAATGTTATCGCGTATATTAACTTTTTTATATTCCCGACGTTTCGAGCACTTTAGCACCCATGGTCACGGGGGGACTAAGATGTCCAACGTCCCGATGTTATAGTTAACCACCAGATTAAAATCATTAATTTTTGTTTCGATCTACACGGTATGAACTTATAATATCTTGAAGTCTTGCATTTTAAGATAAGATTTAAAATTTAATTTCATTAATTATAGGATCCCAAGCAGATGATAGTGCCCATATTTTATAAGATAGGACAAACGATCGATTAAACCCCGCGGTAAAGAACATATAGCTGATGTGAAGAATCGACGCTCCGGTCAGTCTGCAGTCTGTGAACACTTACAGGATCACCCAGTCACTACATCAGATTTGATAGACAACAAATTGTCGCTAAGGCACACAGATTTCTTCCAAGATGATTCGCGAGGCTATTGAAATCAAAAAACATCCTAATTTCAATAAAGAATATGGATTGATGGATTGCGCTACCATCTGCTTGGGATCCTATAATTAGTAAAAATAAATCTCAACCCAAGCATACAACTGCAAAACTTCAAGATACTATATTTTCATACTGTGTAGATCGGAACAAAAATTAATAATTTTATTGTGTGAATAACCCCGGGTAACTATTACATCGGGACGCCGAAGACTTCAGTCCCCCCCCCCCCCCGTGACCATGGTTGCTGTAATGTTCTCGAAATCGAAACGTCGGGAATATAAAAAAGTTAATATACGCGATAAAATCCGTAAAAACTAGTTTTATTTTAAAAATAAATATAACTATTTTATTTACTTTAAATTCTATTAAATTTCTTCCCTTTATTAATTTAGTTGCAATTTAATGTGAAAATTGAGTCTTAAAGTCCTTTTCATCAGAAAAGACATTTTATCGGAGAATTATTATACAGTTTTTTAAATCAAAACCCAACCAAAGAACCAAAGAATATACCTCTGACACACTAGGACAAAAGCTCTGATGATACTTTTTTTAACTCTTAAAACTTGCCGATCTAATTCTTCACGTACACATCGATTGCTAAACTTACACTTAGACGCTTTTTAGAGTAGCACGTTCACTTTGCCGCTGTTTAAATATTGTTCCAAATATAATTCAAAGGTTTATCATACACTAAAAAGCAGTGAATGCTTTTTTGGGAAGTACGTGATTTTAATATATTTTATAAATTCTACGCTTGAAAACAGTTAAGTGTTTTTAGCAGTGTTTTAGTGTCTACTACAAGTGTTTACCGCTTTTTAGCATATTATGAGGTATAGCCTAGCATGGCTGCAACTAAGTAATAAAGCAGTTATTTACGCTTAACGGCCTTTAGGATTATAAAATGTGTTTAACTGCATTTTTTTTAGTTTTACAACATCAAATATTAAATTTCAACTAAGAAAATAAATTGTTAAAATCTCTTAACGGCTATATAGCGTAACGGTGCATCGTAACTGATTTCTAGCATATGACAGCAAAGAAAATTTTGCACTTAACCGCCAAAATGCTTAATGTATCACAGGAACTATCAATCGTAAAAATATAATTCCAAAATTGGTCGATAGAGAATTTTTTGCTTAGTCTAGTGGTGCTGAAAGCTCAAAATCGACAAAATGCAATTAGCCGCCTTTTTCCGTATCAGGGCAGAGCAGTGGGACGTATATAGGCTGTTACTTAAGTTATTGTTAAGAAATTCTCAATAGCAGCCCGGAGTCAGGAATTTGGCGTGTTTCGCCCCCGTGTCTCAGAAAGTACGTATGACCCTTGTACTTACTACTGAACATTCTCCGAACTTGTCAGATTATAGTTCCATGGAATTATGAGACTCAAGGAAAGGAGAGTGCATCTGTGCACATTCGAACTAGAGGACTTTATTATGTGCAATTTATTAATTCAAAATGCTCCCAAAATGAAGGAAAAAATATTATCGCTGTTGTACAAAAAGTAAATAATATACAGAAAATGTAAAAATGTACATTTTAGAAAATATTTTTAGTTCACGGTCAATATTCCGTCTTCTATCAATATAGCAAGTACCATATACGCGGAGCTTGATCAATTTCACAAAAACACAATATAATAACTACCATACAAATATTACATTCTTATCTTCAACGCACCCTTGAGGTTCCACACAAAATGCATGATGAAGCAGATTACGTTTTCAACGCAAATTTCATCTTGTATAATGTTGGTTTTAACGAAATATCCCTAAGAAGATCAATCATCTCATTTTCCTTTAGATCCATATATCAAGAATGGAATACAAAATATTTTACTCGCTTTTCTTTATTCCTAAATCATTTGAGTTACGAAAGTGGCAAATTCAATTTGGGAGTTTTTTATAACAAATTCGGGAAACTTAGAAAGAACGCCCTCTAAAAGAGACAAAAGTCGGTATTGTTTTATCTTTTTTTTCGACAACAAAGGCTTCCTTCGTCTTTTCGATAGAATCATGCAATTTATAATTGACTCGTACAACAAATAGAAATAAACTGGGCATTCAGTCGATTTATATTTTCCTTCTTGTCACCAGTGTTTAAGGGTATTGAAACGGGACAAAAAACGGATTTTGTGTACAATATTAATTAACTAATTAAATTCTGTTATACTCAAAGTATGCCTCGCAGAGTCTTAGAGTCGAGAATTCTTCATAATATAAAACCAAAACACATCAATTCTTATCAAATACTGAGACGATGAGAGTAATAATTCTAAGATTAAAACTACAAACATAAGAATATTACCTTAATGAGTAGACATAAATATCATTTCGTTCGCAGAATAGTAGATAGATCAGCAAAATATTTACTTATGACCTCACTTATAATCCTTGGATATCGCTTACTTAAATTAAGTATTTAGTAAAGACAGAAAACAACTTAAGTGTTTTCTTAAGTTAACATTAATAACTGCCTTATAACCAAATACTCATATGCTACTCAATTTTAAAGTGTCGTTGGGTCTCGTTGTGTCACAGTTATTTTGATTTAAAATGATAAAGACAGCACGAGATTTAACGCCATCTTAAAATTGAGCAGTATTTGGGACATTAATGGATAATTCTGATGCACATTGTCCTTTTCCAACTACCTGTGTACTCACTGTTGCGTTCCCGTGTACAGAATAAGAAAGGCAATTTAATTACCTACAGAATACAACGCACCGCTAGTTTCTTGGGGTTTGGCTGGCGAGGACTATGTATATACTGGCAACATCAGAAGTATTGACTACAATTTTAAGTACTGACTTTCCACGTGATTTGTGGTGAAAAGAAAACATCTTGAGGAAAGCTGCATGTCTGAGGAATAAAAACATTTCATAGATATGGGAAGTCTGCATCAAGAATTGGAGCAGCGTGGCAGACTGATTTCTCTACTACATACCTAGAAATCCAAATCACAAAAAATAAAAAAGAAGGCCTGTGCCCAGCAGTGGGACTGGATAGGCTATAGCTTAATTTCATTTTATATAAGTTCATATCTGCTGTAATCTCCAGGTACCAAGGACTTGTACGCAAGTGCATTTTTCGCATCATCTATGTCTCAAAATTATCTCCAGATATAGGTATAAGTATATAATATAAACAGACAGAATTTATTTTCATTCAAAAAATTAGAATTTTGCGGAAAGAATTCTACTATAATATTTTTTCGTCGTCGAAAAATCGTAAAAAAATCGGTTAATTTATTTAAATTATTTAAATATACATACTTTAAATAAATGAGCACATTTTATTTCTAAATATATTGATTCTAGATTTATGTTCCCTAAGCAAATATTTACGCTATGTAAATTGGGACGATATTTATATAGATACGATAACGGAGATGGTCACCGTAAAGTCAACAAAGCGATTCCTCTGAAGTTTCGTCATGTATCTCAACGACGGAAGTTTTCATTGGAACGCTCAGACTATGAATAATGTTGTTCGATCGACGTAGCGGAAGCTCCATCCGGCGCACGGTTCGACGGCCCGGCTCGTCTGTGCGCCCCCTTATCTTTTTGCTTTGCGCCCGCCGCGCAACTTTGATCGCTGAGGAATTTTAAACTTGTTTTATTTGATCGTTATCCGCTATAGAATATGTTATAGCGTCTTTTCGACAGTTTGTTTTTTATTGATGTCGATGTTGAACTTTAAACCGAATAAAAGGTGTGTCTTGTTTATGACCTCGATATTCGTACTGAAGAATTATGATGTTGCATTAAGACATTAAGAAGCCGTGGTAGCTTAGGGGTATAGCGGTGGCCGTAAATTTCACATTACGCTAGCAATCCGGGTTTGGTCCCCGCTGGTACCAATAAAATTGTTGATTGCAGTTTTAAGTTATGATTTACGACGTGCTCAGCTAAGAAGGAAAAGATAAATCAAAAAAATCGAAGATATGCGTAGTCCTCCAACACGCATTGGTGCAGCGCGGCGGATACTATCTTACCCTAAAACCCTCTCAAAAGTGAGAGGTGAGGCTGTGCCCAATAGTGGGATGTATATAGGATATAATTTCTTTAACTTATTAAGACATGCCAAGAAAAACACTGAATATTGAGGTTTAATATTAGTCAATTCAAAATATCTTGAAAACAATAAGTGTCTTTCAAAGAAATTTTTTGCCTCAATGGAGACTAGCCCACTGGGCTCACTAGCATATATTTCTAGTCCGATCAGACAGCAATGCGATAGGAGAGAAATCGAGAGTATAACCATCTGCTTTAAGTGCTTTTTTGGACATGGGGTTGAAACAGGGCCAAGTTCCGAACTCCGGGATTCTACTGAGAATTTCTGGACAGAATAACACAGTAACTGATTTTGAATCTACCCGGGATTTGAACCCGTGGTTACATGATCAGCAATCGCTCTTAAGACCACAAGAAGGTACTCATCTTTTAAATACATGCAGCCGCGTCGAAGACATAGCTACGTTATGTGCTGACTGCGGTACGAATGTGTCGGTTCGACCGGGGAAGGACCACTCCCACACAGAATTTTTCTCTTCTTTATCACTCTTTTGACTGCTGGATATGTGCATCTTTATTTGTGGGAAGGATTTTTCTTGTATCGTGATATCAAACGTCTTGTACCTTCGACATTGTTGCTCGTCCCTGAATTCGTTACTGAAATCTTCCTAAACGGCTGGACCAATTTGGATACAATTTTGTGTATGTATATGAGGATCTCCAGATGGTTCAGATTCAAAATTTGAGCCGGTAGGTGGCGCTGGTTTCAAAATCCAGAAATAACCCGTGCGTAGCTGGGGCGGAGTGCTATTGTAATTTGTATTAATAACTGAAAAAAAATTGAAAAAAAAAACTTTTTGAAGTGAAAGCTTCTTTAGCATCTTTGTAATTTAAAACTCAATGAAACGAAAAAACTACATTAAAAATAAACAAAACATATGTAAATCTATAGTTTAGGCCTACGAAAAAATGAGATAGAATCTATATTATATAAAATATTTTTTATAAGGAGATCCGGATTTTACAGAAATAGTATATGCTATCTAGGATTAGGCTACACCTTACGAAACGTCCCGAACCGCTAAGCAAAAACGTCCAGAACTGCTTTAACCGCGTACGCTGACGTAACTGACGTAATATAGGTATATATTATGTTCTAGAAAAATATAGATATTTCCTTCATCTAAAAATTCCGCGATACCACGCCTTTTTCTTATACATAAACTACAATAATGTGTTAATGACAAAAAAATTGAAAATTTAAAAGTGATTCATGATCGTTTTTGTTAGGCATAGCATAATATGCCATCCTTTGAACGAAAGTTCGTTATTAAGACTATTTTATGAAGATAAACGTTACTGTGTATAGCATGTTATTCGGAAGCATTGTTTAAGAGATGATGTAAAATTAAAATATTATAACACTCTGCTCGGCGCGTGAACCACGCCTAGCGAAAGCGAAGCTAAACAGAAGCGATAAGGGAGGTGTCATGTCGCGCGGCTCAGAGCCGTGATTATACTCTGGCGATACCGCGGGGAACAGCCAGTTCAGTATAAAGTGTTTCCTATTATCTCAGTCTCCTCTGTGTGCGGCTCAATAAAAATGGTTAATATAACTTTTGACTGTTAAAATAAATATTTAAAAAGTTACAAATGTCAAATAAGTAAAATTATTTTTCAAACTGAAGACTGCATTCACCGCCGAGGACGTGGTTAATCAGCACTGACAATTTTAATTAACAATTTCATTGGTACCGGTGGGGATCGAGCGCGGTTTGCTCACGTACTGTGAAATTTACTGCGAGCACTAACTAATAAATAAAAAAAAGAAATAAGAAAAAAATATTTTGAAGACATGTGAAGTTCGCCAAAATGCATCGGGGCAGTGTGGGTGACACTTTCTTGCCCTAAAACCCTCTCAGAAATGAGGGGTGCCTGTTCCCACTAGTGGGGCGTATATAGGCTGTAACTTTTGACTTTAGCTTTTTTAAATAAAATTAATTTTAATGAATAAAATTATCATATCCAGACTATTTTTAATAATCCACGATTTCATATCTTACCAACTTATATTAAATTAGTCGTGTTTAAGCTACGTAATATCCATTTTACGGACCAACTTGAGAGTCATTCAACTTTTGTATGATAAAATGATTTTACGTATAGAATGAAGTAGCCGTCGCTATCAAAAAAGAATTTTAGTCGAAAGAAAATATTCTTATCATTCAATAGACAAACTTAATTCTTTACATGTCTAAAAAGAACGATTGTTCCATTTATTTGATATATAAGTGGTAAAATTATTTATTATATTATATTATATTTTACAATAGCCTTGAATAGAAATAAAATGAAAATATCACCAATGTAGTCGAAGTCCCTTAAATACGCATTATTAAGGATATCACAAAAACTACTGGTCAGATCTTGATGAAGCTTATATGAGACCACATAAGAAGCCAGCTTTGAAAAGAGAAAAGGGATCATCAAAATCGATTCATGAAGAAAAATGTTCTGAGGCAGCATAAAAATACAGTCGAATTGAGAACCCCTCCTTTTTTGGAGTCAGTTGTAAATTATACTTTTATCTTATAATTTATGTTGCACTTGTGGTTGATAATTATCAACTATATGAATAATTTGTATGGAATGTTTTTGTTTTATATTTCATTTCATTTGAAGATTTTACTTCTACCGCATATGAACTGCCCACACATTTTTTTTATCTTTTTTGACTACTAACATAATCATAATTTTGAACAATTCCGTTTGCTTACAACCTAAAGTTCTCAACCACTGATATTATTCTGTCACTTTCTTCCCTAGGAAGAAGTTTCGAATAATTTCAACTATCGAGATAGTTTAATATGAGTGTTATAAGAGTAAATACAAACATACTCGAATATGATGTAGTCTGTACAAAAATATGGAGTATGCACACTTTTATTTTTATAAAATTGAAGTTTTTTTATTGGATAAGAGTGACAAATTAACACACAGTTCACGTGATGGTACGTGGTCGCTGTGGTCCATAGATATGTACATCTTTCCTCGATTACGAATCAAAATGCAGATGCATTGTCACCCGTGAGCATGATCCGTGTTTTCTGCACTCACCATATGAAACACACCAGCATTAAGCTGCTATTTGCGCTGGTATTCTGTGAGAGCGTGATCCTTCTCCGGTTGAGCTGACCCATTTGTTCTACAAGTAAACTACAAATATAGCTGCAGAATGGCTCTTCCACAAACGAATTTACAGTCCACCTGATAGTAAGTAGCTGCTCCACCTAACTTCAAACAAAGAAAGCTGCAGAAGCAGTGACACTTTTAAGGATTTAGATGGAATGACTAACAGCCTGAAATTACACTGGCTCAATGCCTCTAATGCCAACCTAGACTAGTACTTATTACCAGTCTGAATATTTAAATACGTTAAATTGCAGTTATGGAATACGCCAGAGAGATCCTATAGTTTCTGATGTATGGCGATATAAATATCATGTAGTTTACGCCGAAAATATAAAACACCTTGTTCGATAATTTGAAGCAACTGCGTAATGAACTAAGATGAAATGGCTCACATGTAATGAACAAAGTAGTTAGTGTTGTTGGAATTTTGTCATAGCGTGGTCTTTCACCGGTAGAACTGACTTCGTTCGAGTTATAGTATGGTTCTGCATTTTTTCCATATCTTTATACAAAATATCTCAATTTTCATAATGCATTTTACATAGAACAAATGCGAGTAGTAATCGTGCCCTAGTTGTCTATGTACATAACAGAATTTATACGGAAATATATTTTATAATTCAACAATCCTAGGAAATAAAAATAAAGTAAGCACAGAATATTTCAACCTCTGCGGTAAATAAAATATATACATCAGAATCCATCACGGTTGATGTTCTAACTGCAAACCTGTTAATTATTAAGCGCAAGATATATCATTTTGTGATATAACTACAAAATAAAGTTTTTCTGGTTATTATTATTTTTAATTGTGCTATACAACTTTGTCTGTTACCAAATTTCGTAATCAACGTTAAGCACACTATATGTTTTGATGAGTGACTTTGCGAGTATATAATGTGCCATGTGAAGCTTAAAATTTCTTACAACTTCACGCAACTGTAGACCTTAGTTAAAGTTACAGCTGCTATACGCCTCACTGCTCGGCACAGGCCTCCCCTCATTTCTGAGAGGGTTTTAGGGCAAGGAAGTGTCCCAATGCGTGTTGGCAAACTTCAGATGTCTTCAAAGTATTATCTATTTCTCAGACATGCAGGTTTCCTCACGATGTTTTCCTTCACCGCCGAGTACGTGGTAAATCAGCACTTAAAATTGCAATTAACAATTTCAGTGGTGCCGGCGAGGATCAAACCCGGTGTGAAATTTACAGCGAGCGTTAACTATCTGAGCTAATACTGCTCATTTATTACGTAGATCTTAGTATTTATTATTAACTTTAACTTAATAAGTGTCTCTACCAACTTCTGAAAAAAAGGGCTTTAACAGACGGACGGAAGGACGAACGGACAACTGGTGAATTTTATTGATAATTTAAGAGTCACATTTTTTCTATTCGAGATACGTAACATTGAAAATACAAAGTTACGACAGATCTTGCAAATCACATTAAAATAATGCGATTTTAATTCGTGATCTTGTCGGAGAACGGTATAAAACACGTTTACTAGATCCGATTATTTCTTGTATGCATTGAAATAATTTTTAGTACTTTCGCAATAATACTTCACCAAATTTAACTTTAAGAATTTGCACTAGTAGTTGCTATAGTGAGAATAGCTTGGCGGGGAGTTTATTCGACTTTTGTCCTGCTTAATTCTATGCCAAGTCGCGCTCGTTACGTAGATAGAATCTTTAATTTCCTACTTTAACGTCAGTGTCACTTCTTTCACAAAAGGTCTCAATATTGGAATCTTTGAAAATTAATAATGGTGTTGTATAAAGACTTAATAACTTTTATTTAGTTTCCAACAAAATTTATGTTTTAAAAAAGCAAGTAACACAATTCATAGGGAATTAATAATAAAATAATAAATAAATATTTTTAATTATCGGAAATAATCGGAAACTGTTTTAGTTATTATTGATTATTTAACAAATACTTCAAATATCAGGATCTGGTTGAAATTTAGAAATTAACATAATAAATCTTAACTTTCTAAAAAATAATCAGCTAAAAGTGTTAACTTATTTCTAGATATTGTGGCGAAACTAAAACCGAGTTGGATAAAAATCAACTAGGTATTGGGTTTTTTCTGAGCAGACATTTTCAGTAGCATCAAGTAAGGAAGTTGACGGTTTACACCTCGAAAATCACATAAAGTAGCCGTTGGTCCTGCGCCTCATCTATCTCCATTATGTTTGCGCATACAACAGGACTCCATAATCCAGTCCACTGCATTTGAAATTTGATCTGGAAGACATTAGCTTTGTATTATCACTCACCATATGGTAGTGAAAATTGTCATTTCATTACTATGTTATTATATTATTCATTTTATTTATAGAAGATAACTGATTATTTTCTTCTTAATTAAGGTAACATCAGTGCCTTTATTTGTTATTTAAGCAGTCTGAGGAAGTCGAGCTAAAAAATTTTTTTATATATTATTTAACTTTCTGACGAACTGCCGCTTGAAAAACTTGAATAAAAGTGTAAATTAAATTAGTCCAAATTCATTTAATGTTGTCAGTTTAACTTTTAAAATTCTGTGGCATATTACTCACTTCTTATTATTTTTAATACTCGGTTCCGTATAACCTCCTAACCATACAGTCGCTCTCATTTCCGTTTCACGAAAAAGTTCTCCCTGCGTCATCCGGTAACATCGCTAAACGACCCAATTTAAAAGTACTGGGTCACGATGCTAAATAAAAAAGTAGGCCCCTGGAGATAGCGTGTTCCAACTAACCTCAGTTTCAACAGAAAAACATTTTAAATAGGAAGAAACGAGGTTAAAGAGAATTTGCAAGGCACTGTGTACTGATTATGTGTCATGTGGTAGAAAAGAAGTCAACAGTTTGTGACGCAACACGACAAGCTAATTTTTGTATAAAATTTTACCTATAAAAATTGCAAGCAAATTTCTGCACTAACTCTCAGGCTTTAGTACTTAAAATTGTGCATGTGTGCCTTTGCGTGCTTCGCGAGAAAACAAAAAATGTTAAACAAAATTTTATTCCCAAGGAGGACTTTTAGAGTTTAAAGTTTTAAAGCTACTTTAAAAGAGTCCAGGTTAAGTGCTTAAGGGACTTATATAAATTGTGCTTTATACTGTTATGTACTATGGTACTTTTAATGTATTTTTCTAAATAAAAGATACCTAAGCTAAATAATTTGCAATTTTAACTTGCATATTCGCGCAATAATAAAGACCGTGCGTGCCTGTCAGTGAAACTATGTTATTTTACTTTTTTATAGAATAAGGATGACAAACGAGCACACAATCACCTGATGATAGGTGGATGCTGTGGCGCATACACATTTATCCTCGATTAAAAATCAAAACACAGAATCGTTGTCACCCCTGACGGCTAAGATGGAATGCCTCGTTTCCAGTAAAAAACGGTGTCCGGATCTCTACACTCACCATACGAAACACAGCAGTATTAGCTGCTATTTTACGCTGGTATTCTGTGCAAGCGTGGTACTATCCCGATAGTGCCAATCTATTCGTGCTACAGCTACAATATATCTGCAGCGTGGCTGTACTACGTATATTTCATAGATAATTGCTCTCTCTGCTCCCAACCTCTGGTGTAGGAATATCTAGTACCTCATATCATCCCGTAGGTGTCGTAAGAGGTGACAGAGGAAATCAGGACATGGGCAGCTGCGTCTTCCTAATTAAGACTAAAACTTTACAGAACTGCGATTGTCAACCCACTTGACAAGCCCGGGAAATATCATTACTATGGGGCAATCTATGGAGAAAGTCTATGTTCAGCAGTGGACTTTTATAAGCTGTAACAGTAACGGTTCAACCTTTTTAACTTCCTCATTGGTCCAGTGGTCGAAAGCGCTACTGCTAATCATGGGGTCCCGTGTTCAAATCCCAGGTCGAGCAAAGTCAGTTATTATATTTTTCTGTACCTTGACCTTCGGAAAGCACAAAAACCGTTGATTCTGCGTCTGATTTCTCTTCAGTCGATTCAGTCGATCGTGAGTCAAATAGGACAGAAATCTGATTTCCGTCAGATTATGGGAGTGCGGCAATAGAGAATCCTCTTTTCACTATAATATTATCCTCACTCATGCGCTATGATCCAGTCTGGGTCAGATGGCTAGTGTCGGTTAAATGCGGTCGTTATGAGTGAATTACGGTCTAGAAGAAATTATTATTCAACTCTTTAATCTAATTTTATTTTAAAGACGTAATTCATATAAACGAGGAGCATAAAATGTCTTTGTTTAAAAAAACCTTTCAGTTTTTATCTCTGTCCTGATTTTCCATTCAGGTAAAAAAAAGTTAAAGTAAGATCTGGACAGTATAAGTACACAGATATATAAAAGATATGAGTGATGAGACGACTTATGAACTAAATGAAATAGAAACTCCGAAAGCAAAGAAAAGAGGTAACGAGATAAGTATACATAAAATAATGAAAGGAATAAAAAGCAAGAAAGCAGGTAAAGCAGCCGGTTATGATAGAATTTCACTTGAAATGCTAAGGGCTGGAGATTGTGGTGTGTGGAAGGCCTGCTGCACACCATGATTAATTTATGCTGGGTACTGAAACTGGTACCGGTAGACTGGTGCAAAGCCGTGATAGTCCCAATTTATAAAGGAAAAGGGTTGCAGCAGGACTGCTTCCCTGTGGCTTTTCAAACTATTTACGGACAGTTGTTGGAAACATTTGAAAGTTGAAGACCGTAAGTGAGTTAACCCTCAAATGCCTTTAATACGCCGATGATCAAGTTATTCTTGCGAAGTCGACGGCCAAGTTGCAAATGATGGTTAAATTAATGAACAGATCATTAAAAGAAAGGGGTATGAATAATGATTTCTTATATTTACGCGAACAGTACACAATGAAATAATACTAGTTTTTACGGAATTTATCGCGTATATTTAACTTTTTAAATACCCGACGTTTCGAGAGCTTTACAGCACCCATTGTCACGGGAAGGACTGAGATGTTCAACGTCCAGATGTCATAGTTAACCGCGGTTACCATAGATTAAAATTTAACTTTTGTTCCGATCTACACAGTATGTACTTATCGTATCATGAAGTCTTGCAGTTGTATGCTTGATCTGTTAGTTTGTCCTATGTAGGAGAGACCAATTAAAACCCGCGTTAAAGAACATATAGCTGATGTGAAGAATCGACGCTCCGGCAAGTCTGCCAGTCTGTGAACACGTACAGGATCGCCCCCGTCACTACATCAGATTTGATAGACCACAAATACTCGCTAAAGAACACTGATTCCTTCCAAGGATGATTCGCGAGGCTATTGAAATCAAAAAATAACCTAATTTCAATAGAGAAGATGGCTGGGTGCTACCATCTGCTGTGGATCCTATAATAAATAAAATTAAATCCCAACCCAAGCATACAACTGGAAGACTTCAAGATACTTTTAGTTCATACTGCGTAGTTCGGAACAAAAATTAAAAAATTTAATCTGGAGGTAGCCCTGTTTAACTTTGAATTGGGACGTCGAACACCTCAGTCCCCCCTAGACCATGGGTGCTGTAAAGTGCTCGAAACGTTGGAGTATAAAATAAGTAAAAATATACGCGATAAATTCCGTAAAAACTAGTATTATTTCAAGGGGTATGAAACTGAACGCAAGTAAGATGAAAAATCTGGATTTTGAAAGAGAAGACAGTAAAACGATAGGTGAAATAAGAACAGAAGTGGAGTTGATCGAGCAAGTAGATGAGTTTGTATATTTAGGTGTATTGTAGGTATACTGATGTAGAGGAGGCGAGAGGGGTGTGTCAGGATCGTGCCAAATTGAAGTCTGTAGTCTCTGCCTACCCCTCTGGGTGACAGGCGTGATTGTTGGCGTGATTGTTTACGTTATGTTATATCGACTTTGAAAGACAGTTATTATTCAGACTATATGTAAATTTTTAATCTTCTTCCTCAGCATTTATCCTGCCTCCTGTTTGGTGGACGAGTTTGAATCTCGTCTTTAACCAACGATGGGGGTTCATAATGTATTACGCAAATCAAACGATTGAATAACTCTACGTCAACTTTTCGGAATCGATTCAACAAGTAAATTAATGTTTTCATTAATTTTAACACTTAAAATAAAAATTGTCCCAATCTAATTAATAATTTTGATACGTGTTAGAGCCACGCTGCAGCTATAATATGGGTGGACCTGCTGAATGGGCCAAACTCTTTACCACCTTAGACTTCAGGGACGACAAGACATCTTAATCAATGATAGATATTCGTATCTATGGAAAACAGGATTCACTTAATATTTAAATAAGTGCTACCTAACGCATTATTTTATAAAAGTAAAATAACAAACGAACTTGGTTACGTCAAATAAGAAAGGTTACAGATGCGTTATCATCCGGTCAGCCTATAAGCGTAATTGCTATTTTTTCTGTAAAATTAAAGCTACCAATGAACTACAATCGAGTATTCAAGTCCATGGACACATGCAGCCAACATCTTAAAAAGAAAACTACTGACGCGTTGTCACTCCTGAGAACTAAGATGCATTGCCTCACAGCCTGTAATCATACTGACTCTATGCCCTTTAGTCTGGAACATAGCAATGTGAATACTTATATTAACGACGGAAATAATTATGACAGTGATAACGTCCCAAATGGATTCCAATGTATACCAACGGCGATTGGTAATACCACCAAGAAAGGTAGCTTTGATACTGCTTTCCTCACTTGTCTGCGTAATTACCGCATGATGATAAACTGCATGATGGGTTTTTCCATGAGATACTTATAAACGTGTGCCAACGTAAGAATGAATATGTCCATATATTCCCTGCCCTTCCCCCCTTTAAAGTGGGTTATAGGTAAAACCCCCCTTAAAGTCAGTTTTTCAGAGTAATTACAAAAAAAATACAGTGACCCTTCTAGTTTCAACATTTCAATTGCTAATCAGGTTAGTTAGGTCAGATAGATGGGAAAATTTATAGGAGGGAATTGAGCCACGAGGATTGTCTACTTATGTACCTGACACATATAACTTTTTAGCTATCACTTGGATCAATATTTTGTTGTCTTACTCATGTTTTAAATAATAAATTTAGATTTAATAACCATATTGATTTTGCTTCCTGAAAAGAATACTCTTTGTACTTATAGTGCCTTGACACACAGCAAACGCCTTCCAACAACTTTCCCGAAACTTTCGCAACCCCGCAACCGCATCCGATCCTTAACCACAATCCCGACGTTTGACAATAAGCGTTGAGATTATAGCGGACCCATGTAAGTCAATATTGAGAACATGTCGTTTGTTGAAGTATTTCTAGAGGTTGTAATTATATAAATTCCTTAAATATTTGAAATCTTAATCACATAACAATGCAATTTTTATTTGTTTTTTTTTTTAAATCAGACACTGCTCCAATTAAATACCTATCCTTTAGAGCGGTGCGCCGCGATCACGGTAACCTTCGCATAGTCGCGGTAACCAGGTCGTAGCCGCCGGAATCCGATTGGTTTATTTTCTTAAATACTTTAGTTTTCAGTTTAAAAAGCCTTTTTCATTTCCTGTCCTTTAAAATTCCTTTATATATATATATATATATATATATATATATATATATATATATATATATATATATATATATATATATATATATATATATATATGTGTGTAAAGCTTACAAAAAGCTGAAATAGCAGATACTGACCAGTCTTCACACACTTTATATGTTTAACTCTTCTGTGATCAGAGTGGTTTGGTGGTTTCAAGGTGTTCACATTAGTTAAATATTATACGATTGTCGATTGTACTATTGCGATCGAGAATGCGAGATCTTTACAAACGTTTTTGTGTTTTGGAGTTTTGTTAGCTCATTATTGACTGAACCTTCAGACCAATTAAGAAAGATAGACGGAACGCTGCGTACATTTCTAGTGATGCCAAAACCTTAATCAAATTATTAAAATGCAATCACACACACATAATTCTTCTTTTTTTCTTTATGGGCTACCATATACGTTCATTGTGAGACGCATACACATTATGCTTATAAAACCATGTTGTTGGTTGCAACTGATGATATCACGGTTTTGGCTTGATTTTCGCGTCACTTGAAACAAATTCAGGCCTCATCCTTTTTTCTTTGCTGATTTGAGATTGTACCATGGAATGTTGTAGATAAATACGAGATTGTATTAAGTAATCAGAAAAAAGGAAAGCATTTTATGACGCAGCATAGAAAAAATAGGCGATCTTGGAAGGTTTGATTTAGACAAAATATTTTTCGGGTAATTTTTCCCTAACAAATGCACCACGGTAATTGGTACTATTCAAAGGAAGCGTAACATATTACAAAATAGTTGCAGCACGAATAGCTCGGCTCGAACGAAAAAGTTATGCTTCCCTCCACTTCCTCTGTCGTACTGACTTACCATCATGTGAACTATGTACCCGTTTGTCACTCACAACCTATATGAAACCGATAAACATTTTCATGGTTAACATATTTACTATCTAAGCTTATTAAGACTTACAATTAGTTGAGATCTTTTAAACAGAATAAAGATTGCAATCGAGCACACAGTCCATCTGATGTAAGAGGGTACGGTGGCCCATAGACACTTACATCTTACTTACTTGATTAGGAAAAAAATGCAGATACATTATCACCACTGAGGACTAGGATCGAATACCTCATTATCAGTGATAAGGGTCGTTGGTTCTGTACACTCAACATGCAAAACACAGCATATGAAGCTGCTATTTTACGCTAATATTTTGTGAGAATATAATCTATGCTTGTGATACTTCGAAAATTTTTGAGTTAAAGACAATTAATAATTTATGACGAAGTGAATAATGCTATATCAACAGTAGTACATGGTTTAACATCAACAATTTGCTTTTAAACCGTAATAAAACGAAATGTATATTAGTTCTTTAAACACCTAATGTTTAACAGGTGTTTTTAAATGGTAGGGGGTTGCAAAGCCTTTTTGAATCCACTGTTTCTCCCAGAGTTACAGACGCGAAACTTCCGTTGAGCCCTCATATTACACCTCAACTATCAACTTAGTTCTGAAGTATATGCTGTAAAAGTTTAGAGGCATTTGCACGATGTATTGAAACAGCTAGATTAGGTTATTTCCATAGCATAATTTTATATAGAATCTTACTATCAGGTAATATGACAGAAATTGAAACTATTGTTGTTTTGCAGAAGCGAGCCATAAGACCAATATATAACTCCGACGACGGTCCGAACAGTCCCAAGGAATCCCTTAGAAAAAAAATTCAATAAGTAAATGTTTTAATTTTGGCACACGAATCCTAAAATAGTTTTATTAAAAATATTGATGTACACTCTCTAAATACTAGGGACAAGCACAAGCTAGTGATATCTACCAGATTATCGACTTCAACCAGAGTACATGATTAGTAATAAACCCTGTGAATGAGGTGATCGCTACCATGCTGTTTCTAAACGTTTTCATACTAGTTATATAAAGTAAATTATGCTGGTTCTCTCTAAGACAAAGTTTTTTTTCCGAAGCAGCAGTAAAGCTCTAATGTTTTCAGTAAGTACTCATGCGTCAATGCCCCATATTATACCGTTAGTGTCGTAAAAGGTGACAAAAGGGAACAAAGTGGAACATGGGCAGCAGCGTCCCCCTAATAACGACTAAAAATAAAAGTAAATTCCGGTTGTCAACCCGCTTTCCAAGCGTAGCAACAACGGCAAATATCCCTCCTATGAGACAAACTATGGGGGAGGCCCATGTTCAACAGTGGGCTTTAGTAGGATTTAATGGTAAGTTAAAAATTACCCTTGTGATTATACTGAATAAAAAGGATTTGACTCTATTATATTTTTCTATATTGAAGCCAACCCATTCGTGATATAACTTTTTTTTATAGCGTAGGATGACAAACGAGCACACAGTCCACCTGATTGTGAGTGGTTGCTGTGGCCCATAGACATCTACATATATCTTCAACTACGAATCAAAATTCGGATTCGTTGCCATCCGTGAGGACTTAGGTGGAATGCCTCGTTTCCAGTAAAAATGGTCTCCGGTTTTCTACACGCACCATACGAAACACAGCAGCATTAAGCTACTATTTGATGTTGGTATTCTGTGAGAGCGTGGTCCTTCCCCGGTAGAGCCGACCCATTCGTGCTACAACTATACTACTAATATAACTGCAGCATGGCTCTACCACTTGTAATTATTAAAATAAAAAGAGCACGTGTGTTATTTCCAGCGTTTTATTATTTAAATCAAAATATTTTACATTGTAAAAAATACACATACTCAATATCGTACTAAATTTAACATTTTGGCTTCACTTTTTTTTTGGAATTAAATGGTTTTTTGCCTACGATATTTTATTGTGAGACATGTTGTAATCATTAGTTTTATTCTTATTAAGTAAAACATGCACTCTTAACGTATTTTATTTATTTTCTACGAAAGAGCAATAGTTAAAACATTACTGAATTTTGGTTCATCACAAATCTTGCAATGGGCTGCGACAGAGTTAATATTTAATAAAACAAGAAATTTGCAATTATTAAATAATTATAATATAAATTATTATGTCTCAAAAGAGCAAGTATTCATAAGTTTTTTGCATGAGTAAATTAATAGCATATTACGCACCGTCGGAGGAAAGTATGACACCACAACCCGTGTGGCATTGTCACCCGAGCCCAAGGCAAGGATGATAAGAACGCGGGTTGTGATGTCGTACTTTCTTTCCATTGTGCTTATACTATTTTTATCATACCTTGATCGAAATGAGTGTACCTACTTTAAAATGTATCATGACATACTTTTGATGTTTAAAATAAAAGAGCTAGGATTTTGACGCATGCATACTAAATTAATATGTCTTTGAATCGGGAAGCAATGTGGCATTTTTGTCCATGAAAGTATTGTAGGGATGAAATACGAACTTTCGATCAAAGTATGATAAAAATATTATTTTGTGTACTTTTTTACATTTCTAAATTATAATATATTTCATAATTTTTTGAGAGATTTTATAAATTATAACAGCAGCGTTATATTTATACTTTTATGCTTATTGTAAGCCATTGTTTGACCATAATCCCAACCTTTGGTAATTGGTGGCGTCTAGGTGATAAATTACACTATTTTAGTGTAACAAGAACCTATATTTACGTCGACCACATCGACATCGTCTTCTATTTGCGAATTTTCACGAAAGTCAAGAGCGTAGTACATAAACCAATTATAGATGTTCATTTACATAAAAGCACTGAGAAGGATTTCATTATGTTTACTATGTAATATTAATTTATTTTTACTTATCTAAACTATTTTTACTCTTAACTGTATTAAAAATAAAAGCTGCATCTTTGGATTTACGTAACGTTTTCTAAATCAACACTACTACATTATTGAGTTACTGTCACAATGTTTAGGACTTAAGTAAGCGATATGTACGTTACTATTTTGAGATAATACACTAATAATTGACCAACCACACGTGGATAATCTATTAAAAAAAACAATAAAATCCTTAATCAGGTTCTTTGCTTCGTACCTTTTACTAATTAACTCATGTAATTATTATTTTTTTAAAATCCCATTTGTAATACATACAAACCACGCGTGGTTAGCATTCAAGAAACTCTTTTCTAGGCTTAACAATAAATAAATAAATCCTTACAATAAAATGATTCTGATACTGAAGTGAAAATTATAAAGAGAATATGTCCAAAAAACGATTATTAACCTTATGGCATAAGACACGATATTTTTTGTACTAGAGCAGAAATTTGTATAAATAAACATCTAGCTTTGGAAAAATAACTTTTAGTATGGCTGCTAGCTATCTTAGGCAACTAATCTATAATTAACCTAATATTTTCTTAAAATTAGGTGGGTATAAAATCCGATATCATAGAGAGTGTTATATGGTAACACGTCACTAAGGAAATTAAATATGTTTTGTTGAAGTTATTTGCAAAATATCTAATGAACTTAGATCGAATAGAAGCTTTCATAGGTATTCCATAATTGTTTTTCGATACATCAACAGTCATATCTTACTAAATTATTTTTACACAGAAATTTTATCATTTTTTGACATGTCATTTTAAAGTCAAAGTCAGTTGAATAAATAAACAAAAGAGAATAAAATGAAAATAATTCGGACGGACAGACAGACGCTAAAAAAGTTTTTAAAAGAGCTTTTACGAGGTCTCTCAGAAATTTTACTAAAATTGTTTTAATTGTTGAATTCAATCCATTCTTTCTTTTACATTTTTTTCTGTCTAATCAATAGAAATTATTTTAGTAAAATTTCCGGAAAAAAAATTACGAAACTGCTCTACAAAAACGGCTAAGATAAGAATAAAATAAATTATTTGAAGAAGTTCTCGAAACAGTGTCCAATTACGTTAGGTTATTGTGCCAATCTTCTTGCAGCGTGGTAGTACAGTTGATGGCACACCACCGTGACTGGGTTGTAGGTGGGCAAGGCGAGCCGCCGGGTCGCTGCCTGCGTATGATACGTCGAGTTCGTAATGCCGACCCTACACAACCGCCATCACTGCGACACGGACTCCATTCGCCCCAGTCTGATACACGGCAGTCTAAAAGCTCTGAAAGAAATTTTATTTGCGTTGATTTGTTTTTATTTTATGTTTAACCATGATAAATAACAGTACGGACAATGCTCTGGAAAATCAAACCACACTTCTTGAAATTCCATACAAAAGTAAACAAATTCTTCAACGTCGATATAAAAATTGTTTTTGCATTTTGAAATACTAATTAGCAGATATAAATAATGAGCAGATATCAGAGTGGTCTGAAAAGTGAAGATGGCAGGACTAGTCATTTAAGGCTAGTGAATATAGTTGCGTATATTTTAACAGTTATACACCAAAATTTGAGCAATTTTGGACGCGTAGTTGTTATTTGGCAATCGTTTAAGTGAATCAATGTGAAAGTTTTTGTGAAAATGGAAAAAAATGAGTATCAAGCCGTCATAAAATTTGTTTTTAAGATGAAATACGCCCACAAAAATCAAAGATGAGTTGGACTTTGTATATGGGAACTCTGCATCAGCAATTACCACAGTGAAATTTTTGGTAGCTGAATTTTAACGTAGCCGTGAGTCCAAAAGCTGCAATTACTGATGATAAAATAGCTAAATGTTACTAAATGGTGCTAGATAACCGCCGAATTAAAATAAGAGAGAAAACATAGGCTATGAAAATGTCCAAAAAACGTGTTTGTCACATATTAAATCAAGATGCAGGCATAAGAAAGCTTTTAGCGCGATGGGTACCGCGTTTGCTTACATTAGACCAAAAATGTGTTCAAATGAACATTTCCAAGGCTCTGTTGGCGCAGTTTAGGTGCAAAACCATTATACGCCCTAAACAAAAATACAGTCAAATTAGTGGACTGCAAACGGGAACCGGGAAACTCAAAAAAACAATTTTTTTGGGCTGGGAAAGTGATGGCGACAGTTTTTTGTGATACTTTATATTAATCTTTAAAAAGGAAAAACCATTACAGAAGCATACTACGCATGATTACTTGAGAAACTGACGGAAGAAATTATGGAAAACTGGCCATATTTGCAGAAAAATAAAATCCTGTTTCATCATGACCACGCGCCATCAGCGATTGCCATGGTGAAAATCCACGAATTACGGTTTGAACTGCATGAGCTTACTCACCAGATCTAGCCCCAAGCAACGTTTTTGTTCCCTCGTCTAAAAATTGCGCTCGGAGCACAGAGATTTTCGTCAAATGAGGAGGCAATCACCTTCATGAACAATTATTTTGCGGAGAAAAACGCCGAGTACTTTTTGGACGGGTTAGAGTGATGGGAGTATAGCTGGAAGACTGTAAGTAACTGGGCGACTATGAAGAAAAAGGAAAAAAATGTCTTGTATCTTTGTTAGGTCGGAAACTTTTCAGAACTTCCACGTATTAAAAAAATCATTAATTCTGTGACCAGTGGGACAAATGTAAGTTGTTGTTTTACTTCTCTTTTGGGCCTCTGTTTACATGTGCTAACAATAGCACTATTATCATTTAACATTTTCATTTTAATCTTATAAATGTTCAACTGTTACAGTCAAGGGCACAACAGCCTAATACTATTAGAATACAGAAACTATGTAGCATATTAAAACTTATGAAGATGTAAGGTCAAAACTAATGTAGTCTTTGTTTCCGTTTCAGATAAATAAAAAGGATAGAAAAGAAACCTGAAGTGGATTAATGTTTACTCTAATAACAAAACTTCAGCTGAGGTTGGAACTTATGTTCGCTACGAGCAGTAGTCCATTATAATAAGACCCACTATAAACGTCTTATTTAACCGTTTGTTAACGTGTAAAATTACCTTAGTATACAAAAATGTTTTGGATAGGAATTTTTTATTTAAAATATTCTCACTAGCTCTTTTCCGTTTTCTCCTCTCGGCTGGATCAGTACTGTCCGCGCGTAATTTACGTCGCCGCCGGGCTCGGTAGCGGCGCGCCAGACTTCTCAGCGCAGATCGCTCACTTGCAGTTGGACCAGATGTGGGCAGTTCATTTGCTGATCTAGGTTCTTCTGTTGTGCTTACTGTTGTATTGCTTCTATACAAAAAAATATTACGATAAATCGAAAAGTAAATTTGACATATGTATAATAACAATTATATTATTACTTTCGTTAAGTACTATGATAAGGGATTTTAGCGAATTCTTAATCACTTATATTTTATTAACTTAGGCTTATTTAACACTCACTCACTTACAAGCTTTCATAAATTTTAAATAAGAAGAAAAAAAAACATTAATTAAAATGTGTAAATCAATGTTTATATTAAATATACTAATTTAAATGTTACTAGTAATCGTAGCACTTAAAATTGCAATTAACAATTTCATTGGTGCTGGCGGGGATCGAACCCGGGTTACTCGCGTTCTGTAATATTTACAGCGAGCGTTAACCATCTGAGCTACCACGGCTTTGCCACGATTTTACTTTTACTTTTTTTCATTCATTTACGACGTGCGAAAAAAATATTTCGAAGACATGTGAAGTTCACCAACAGGCATTGGGGCAGCGCGGCGGACACTTCCTTGCCTAAACCCTCTCACAAATGAGAGGAGGTCTGTGCCCAGCATGGGATATATAGAGGCTTTACTTCACTTTACTAGTAATCATAGATATATCGAAGCCAACTAGCTTAATTAGTCTTTCAGTTAGCAATTTAACTTTTTTACTAAACGGTTCTGTTTAACTATTGGTCTGAATAGCATTCGGCCGATGCTTCCTATATGACATTTTTAGTTATGTGTCTTGTAATATCAGCAACAGTAGGTTAGGGTGCGGCTGGGGGTGCCCTTGGGCCGTCCTAAAGCCACGTACAATTATATAATACAGCACATAGCGTTAATTAGGCGGAGACCAGCGACCGCCTCTTGAATGAAATTAATAGGGCGAATATGTCATGTAATGTCTAGACTGTTAACTGAAAGGCTAATAAAGCTACTTGGCTGCGACATATATACAAACTAAAACAACATTTGTTTAACGTATTCTGTGTGGAATTTATCGACTTTCAAATGACCACTCTTTTATGTCATTAATGTAGTTGTCAATTGTATAATGCGCTTTTAATCAGTGTTGTTATTAAGGCACTGGAATTAGGTAATTTCAGCCTTATCTGCAATGCTTGGTTGCCGGATTAGAAATTGCAACACCAGAGGTCTCGCACTTTCAACGCTGCTATCCGTCGCTAGTCTAGGTATTTCACGTCTGGCATAAGGAAGATGGTTATATAGCATCTTTTGAAAGTAATGAGATATTTTGGATATTACATATAGCCGCCTATATAATAAATTGAAGACATACAAATGAAATTACAAATGTAATAAATTACTGGTATTAGAATAGATCTTACGAATAAGGATAAGGCGACAAAAGTTCCGCAACTAAGCAGTCTTACAACAGCAAGTGTAAATCAACGTTATAAATATATTAATCCTATCGTCAGTCTTTTTATTTAAAAAACTCTAACGATTTACATATTCTTTTTGAAGTTAAAACTTCTTTAGCATCGTTGTGATCCAAAACTGGATAAGACAGAAAAACGACCCTAAAAGACACAAACGTATACATCTAAAGTATTTTAGCCTGCGAGAAAATAAGATAATACAGTATATTAAGCGATAGTAGCCTAATGGCAGGGAGCGGACCGCGAACTCAAAAGGTTTTGGGTTTGAATCGACCATTTGACTACTGTCGTAAACCACTCCTAACACAAGCATTTTTTTAATTTTATGCTAACCAGTAGTGATCAAAGGGAATTTCAGTAATATTAATGCGTATCATAATAGCATTGCGAGTATTTACAAAAAATAGTGTTTCCAATTATTTTGGTCTCCTCTTTGTGGGGTACTTTAAAGATTGTAAATGTAAATTTAAACTGTTAAAATTTACAGTTAAAATATTAAATTAATAAAATTAACTATATTGAAGAAAACTATCATAATATTATTAGTGTCGCGACAATAAAAACTGTCGATTTAATTACCAAAATTGACACTATAATTACCGAACACCAATTACAACTTAAAACACACTAATAATAAAACACTATTCGCAGTTATATCGCTACAAAGTATTCGCTTGCCAATCGTCAATTCAATACTGACTCGGTCGTGGGCGTTACTGGCCTTATATAGGCCCTATTCTACTGAAACATCTAGAATATTCGAGTATATACCGGCCCCGACTGACTAGCTGTTGAAAGTGCTAGTATGGAATTTTCTAGAAAGCTCTCCTTATTCTGCTACTCGATACTAGATGGCACTAGTTACCTAATGGAGAGTGATATCGAAAGAAGAGTGAATGCAGGAAACATGGTGAATGGAGCTTTGCACTCCTTTATGAGCAGTCGGAAGGTGTCTAACAAGGCTCGTTTGGCTGTGCATGAGGGGGTGTTGGTTCCGACACTCATGTACGGAAGTGAAAGTTGGGTATGGCAGAAGAAACATGAAAGTAGAATAAATGCAGTTGAGATGAGGGCACTAAGAAGTATGATAGGAGTTAAACTGAGTGACAGGATAAGAAATAGTGAGATAAGGAAACGTTGTGGTCTGAAAGAAGATGTAGTGACAAAAATTGAGAAAGGTATGCTGAGATGGTTTGGCCACATCGAGAGAATGAATGAAGAACGATTGACGAAAAAAGTGTATGAGGTGAGTGTGAACGAAAGTGCTGGAAGGGGTAGACCTAGGCGGACTTTTCTAGACCAAATTAGGGACGTCTTGAAAAAAGGCCAGGTTAAGAGTACCCTAAACCGTAGAGGATGTATGAAGGGAATAATGAAAGTGGACGAAGCGAAACAAGTATGTAAGGATCGTAGCAAGTGGAAAGAAGTGGTCTCTGCCTACCCCTACGGGAAAGAGGCGTGATTATATGTATGTATGTATGTACTAGTTACCACTCATCACATACCAGGCATTAATTATGGCACGCAACATAATTGTAACAATCCATGATTTCATAACTTCAGGCTATCTAGCACCTATTCACGTCAAGCTTTGTGGGTCAAAAAATTTTTTTCGATGACCTTAATAGAAAAAAAAACCACTTTAACTATAGAATAAAGTAGGTGACGCTATTACAAAGCATTACTGGAAATAAAAATTTCTTTTTTATTACCATAATATTGAGTATAAAAATAAATATTGGAACATTTATTTACTACAAAATTAAACTTGTACCTTAAATTTTATGCCGCACTTGTTGATGATTATCTTATTGAATAAATTATTTGCTGTAAAATACTTTCATTTTACATTTCATTTAATTAAAATGTTTCATTTCTACCGCCTGTGAACTGCACAAATGTTTTTTTATTTATGAATAAGAACATATTTAATACTGATCGTAAATCCCATATCATACGAGTATTATACAGGAAGTAAAGAAAGAAACATATTTAATAGACAGACATAAAGCATTAAGAAAGCGTAAAAATCAGCACTACTTCGTCAAAAACCAGTCAGTGATAATCTGCATGTGTGAGGTGCCGCAGTAGTAGTTTCCAGTAGTGAACTGCATTTACATTCATACAAATTTACTTTTGTTATTCTAATTCAAAGGTACTCACAAAGAATAAAATGAGTAAGCTCCTTCAGATGTAGTCATTGAGCCTTCTGAGTAAATTTTCAGCGCTTGTTCTTCTCTCTCAACTTCCTCAGCTATAGAAAGTGCCCTGTTTCCATCCAACACATCGATGTTATTATGGCTGAGCTTGTCTAATTTTAGAACATCGTATTTTCGTTCGTCACTCTCTCGGTGGAACACTTCTGAGAGTTCGTATTCTCGGAGCTGTTGAAGAATGCGTCTAAATATAGATTAAGTCGTTAAGACCTATTCTTAACGAAACTATGAAAGTTAACAATGATGTGTGTTAAATGCTTTTTATCCACTCGTTCTACATTCATACAGCATATAACCATAATTATGAATGATATGATGATAACTAATATAATGAATGATATAAATACAATATTTATAATTCATAATTTGGTTGAAGGGTTTTGTTTTGAGATTGGGTATTTTACAGTAAAAGTGTAAGTGTGTCAGTTTTCGTCTCGTAATAACAAAGTTGTTCATTAAGTTTTAGGAAAAATAATTTATATATTTTCCATATATTATTACAATGGTCATAAAATACATATTAATTGTAAATGAAATTACTTCGAATTGATTCGTTTAATTTACCTATTCATCAGTCACAATATAAATTCCAAATTACACATGCCTTGCAGCTAATAAAATCGTATAATATTACGACAACTAAATTAATCGATACATTAAATAGACTATAAAAATTGCAAAAAAAATTGTGCAAAAGTTATGTTCAACTCATTTCACATTGTTAAATCAAGTTTTCCTACTATTGACGTAAACTAAAGACGTCAATAGTAATATTAAGAATCAAGGAAAATAAACCACCATAATGTAAATATATACAACTATATTTACTTACCTTAATAAATTGAAACGTGGCTATAGGCGGCAGTCGTCTCAAATGAGGATAAAAGAACGACCCGGCAGGGTGGGAGGGGTACTTTGATGTTATACGGTACGCAACTCCTTGGGGTGCGGTCGGCCAGTTTGGCGCTGTGAATGTGAAGCCATTGTCCGTCCCCGCGTCTAGTGGGTCGACCTGAGTTATGGAATTATGTTGCTTGATCAATAATTTAAATTTGTTGCTAAACTCACAATACTTTCAGATATTATACATATTACGTATATTTAATTTTTAGGCATATTAAATGTAAACAAAGTTTTGAAACAAACATTTTATTGTGAACACGCCCCACACATAATTAGACATCTAAATAAACACATTAATCATTATACCTACATATAAAAAAAACAAAACTGGTTGTCTGGTAGAAATAGCATCTAAGATAAGGCCGCCAATAGTATATTTAAATAATGTGTTTTTTTTCTCTTATGTTTTTATTTGGTGTACAATAAAGTAAGTATATTTCATTCTTACATTCATTCAACTTGACCAGATCTTACATAACTAAAGTCAATACATTTACAAATCCCATTAAAAATTCGTGCCTCACTATGCAGTGACGGTTCAAACATATAAAAAACTTGCATGGAGATAAAATTTAAAGTTACTGCTATAATATTATACAAACTATGTTAAAAAATCACACTTTTACCTCAATTGTGATGCTATCAATCCAGTTCCCATCTACGCATAGATCAAAGCTGTCCACTCCAATAAACCAATCCGGAGACGGTACCATTTTTGTCATCACTGATACCTATTAAACAATTACAAAGTCAACGAAATAATAGTATAGTTTTATCAAAGAAGTATAGTAGTGACAAGTATTACTATATTAAAATATTTTCACATCTTTATATTTATCACTGTTATCTGTAATATTAAAAAGAACTGTTTCCATTGTATTTATTTTCGTTTAGAAAAGCTCACATCCAGTTTGGACTTTTACGGGTTGACAAATAAGAAAAAGATATTAGTAAATTAAATCCAAGTGAAGTACTAGCTTAAAATAAATTAAAAAAATATTTTGTTTGATAACATTTAAAAATCTAAATACTAAATAAAAACTAAAAATTTTGAAGTAAACATAGGCATTCAAGTCTTTCGTCGTAAATTTCTACTGCGTTTCTTCACCACTGATGTATTTCTAAATCTTGATTCTAAATCTCTTCTAAATAAAATCTTGCAAACCACACTTTTGTTTTGTAAGACTCACACCCAACATACTTCTAGATGACCGCATTTTATAGCATACATTAAAGAAGGAACAAAGTGAAACAACTGGTAAGAGATGGTGGGTGTTTATAAATGCAGGTGGTTCAGGCTCCTGATTTGTATACTTTCTTATGGGAGGACTAGAAATGCCACACATCATAGTTCAACAGTGGACTTATGATGGGCAGTAATGATGATGATGATTATATAGCATTCGATTGCCATACGCGCCTTATGACTGAGAAATGAGTCAGAAAGAAAATTTATACTGCAGCAGTGAGTGGCAGAGTCAGCAAAAGAGGCTCTAGATGTTTATTAATCATAGTTTTTTAATCAAAATGACAAGATATTGAACATTGGCCAAATTAAAAGTACTCGCTACCAACGAGCATGTATGCGTAGTACATAAATGTAAAGGAGTCAAGAGAGTATGTCAGTATTGTGTTAGATAAGATTCTGTAGTCTATTTCTATTGCGATAATAGACATAAGAGTTCTTGGACATATATTTTTCAACTTAAATGTTTATACTGACTCAAATCAGAGCAGTTGAGAAATATTTCGTTTGTATAAACTTCCTTTGTGATTTAAACACATTGTTACTTCCAACTAGAACTGAAAGTGCCAGGCTTATCTCCGTTTGCAGTTAAAGCTCTCTCGCTCAAGACAACTTTGTCTCAAAACAAAAGCTTTGTAGGGTGTACTTTATTTTGTAATTCAGTCTCTTTTGACGTCGTTCATTTGAATAACTGATTTATCTAAAAGCTTATCGTCACAAATAACCGATTGGTATTTTAAAATTATACATTTTTATTATCCTCACGTATGATAAAATAATATTCCCCTCGAAATCATACGGATATCACATATTCACAAAGCAAATTGTATACACTTTATATTTGTTTATGAGTTTTTATAGTTCATTTGAGATTATCAAACAAATTTTAATTTACTTTTATAGTACAACCCATATATATATATATATATATATATATATATATATATATATATATATATATATATATATATATATAGCATTGGCATATATGTTTAAGATTTATAGGCTTCAGCAGCAATGAACCAAGCAGCATTAAAGCTTACTTAATGTAAAAAAGCTTACTTATTGTATTTATTTAACGATTGGTGAGGTTTTTAAGATATCCACTTTGTTGTAACTTCTTGCTAGACGGCGCTGCATCACGTGATGTTCGGTTGAACTTAATGCTTGCGCTGTTATGTACCTCGGAAGTGTACAAGGCGGTATTTTAATTGTTGTAATGGGCACAGTGATATATCTGACTTATTTAAACTACGTTTATCCTTTTCAACACAATTTGGAACTTCTCAAGATAGCACCTAACCTTAGCCAGATTTTTGGTCAAACATGGGTCATTATCGATGAAATTTTAAGATGAAGTAAAGTATCTTAATGATAGAAATATTATATTAATATTTAAAAGAAATAAAAGACTTTTCCATTACGAGTAAGTACAGAAATAATAAACAATAACTGAATTTAATTAGTTCTAACCGGACACAAAACAACGACGATGGTAGGCATAATAAATTTCCCCATTTTATTACAACTCAATTTGTAACGACTTCGACGCTTTTTATCCGTCCTTTAGCTTGACGGGCCGTAATTGTTGTTTGCTCTCTGGGGCATTAATTACTGTCAAAATACTGATATTTTCAACGAGGGTCGCGTAATACTCGTACTAGTTTTATTGCAGCTACGCAATTAAATTGTAAAATTATCGAGGCTTTGTTATTATTAAGTCTATACATTGCAATCGAATTCGTGGAATGTTGTTATCAGACAGTTGGCTTGTTGCTTATATTATAATTCTTATTATTTTGTTTGCATTTAAAATACTGATTATCAAAATACATTATTTTTAGTAAAAACTTTATTGGCTGTTTAAAAGTTATGTTAATATCTATATTAATAAACTAACATAAATATTTGGGATCTAATATTAACTTTGAAAAGCTATCGTAAAATAAAACTGAAAGAATATTTTTTTTCGTTAATTTATTTTGGTCCGTTTTGTTCAAATTTGTAAACTTTAATGAGTAATCCATAGTATTAAAGTTCGCAAAGTTATTTATTATCGATTAAATAACTTACCCTTGAGTGATTTCCATCAACAAAGAACTCCGCTTCAGTTCGGCCTGAACCCTGAGATATAGCCGCTGCACCAAATACGTCGAAAGTTCCAGGACCAGAGCTGAGATTGTCTGAGCGTCCTGATTCAGCAAACTGTCGAACTGGCAATGAAACACGTCGACCTAGGCGAAACAAAACGTATTGCCTGTTATGGGATACACCTGTAACAGAAGAAATAATTAAGCAATTTGTTACAGTAAAAAAGAAAACACATTCAAAGTTATATATGACTGGTTTTTTTACATTATTAATTTCGTTATAACATATAAGTTACTATGTTAAAACGTTTGAATACTTATAAAATATAAGTGTAGGGATTTAAAGGTTAAATAAACAAGAAAATAAAATAAAATTTTGTTATATTTTATAAACACTAAGCTCGAATTTTGATCTGGTGAACGTGACACGGGGCATTGTCTTTTTACAAGGAAATCAAAATACTACACTTACCGCAGTATTTCTTTGTAAACAATATTTTTTGTTTTTCCTTCGGGTGCTAAAATCAGGCTACTCTGTGCGCTCATGCAACATACAACTGACGTAGGAGAAGCAGCTTTCTCTTAAGTGTAATCCTGGTAACTTAAGGGTTGCCCTTGAGCTTTGTTTATTGCTAAGACGGAGCAAACTTTGACAGGATACTGTACTTTATTGAATTCGAAGGGGTAATTTGATGGTATAATGGAATAAATGAGAATCCTAGGAATAAATACAGACTCTCCTCGAGAACAACTTGTCAGTGTAGTTGCCTCGATTACATTGCGATGCAATAGAATAATTTTGAAAAGAATAGAATAATTTTTATTCAATAAAGATTACAAGTAATTCTTATTGAAAGTCAATTTGATACTTTACCACTGGTTCGAAAAATACCTCTGTCCTAGGAAAAACCAGTAAGAAACCCGGCGGGACTTTAAAAAAAAAAACTTTACAATGTTAATGGTCAGAAAATATTTACAAAATTTATTTTAGAAACAGCTTGGAAGCGATCACCTCATTCCCAGAGTTTATTATCAACCATCTATTCATTTATATTATAATAACCCTTTTTATGCAGTTTTTGTTTAATTAAATGTTTTAACTCGGTAATTGAGAGACCTTGTTACTTTCTGGCACTTCGTTGTAATAGTGTATACATTGCCCCAAGAATAACTTACTGACTCTGTAGAGTCGAGAAAATGGTATCTATAATGTCTTCACTTGCAATCTGGTGCAATCGCATAATTTTGGTGGATTTATATTGCGCAGCAACATAATAGGCACGCCAACTCTCAATTGTAATATGTGTGTTGGGAAACCGGAAGGTTTTAGTGTATTCACAAACTCGACTAATACTACTATACTAATAATAAGTGGCATCATCGTTGGTTATCATATATATAAATATAAATATATATATATATATATATATATATATATATATATATATATATATATATATATATATATATATATATATATATATATATATACTATCACCTTATAGCACCAGGTGGACTATGTACTTGTTTTTCACCCATATTCTATATAAAAACACTCAATAATTGTTATACATACTATATGCCTGCTTTTAGTCAAAGTGACTGTCTTAAATAAACAAGTTTTGTGAATGAAGCTTTATAACACGGTTTCATAAAAAAGAGGCGAAAATTTACGCTCAACTGGTGCTCAACTAATGAAGTTATATTAAATCTCAGATGAACTGTGAAAGGCGCGAAAAAAGGGTAGTAAATTGTTTTGTAAATATAAACCCTGAAAATATTACAGAATTTGTTACTTAGCGATCTCCCTGTTGGCAAACTTTTAATCTGAGAGTTTCAGCAATTTTATGTTCGAACAGTCCCGGTCGTATTTGATATGTTTTTATTAAAACGCCATGGTGAGTTATACTCAAAGCTTTTATTTTGCTCATTTTTATAAATAAAACTTAAGCTCAATTATCCAAGAAATTCTTGTCGAACTTTGAATATTTTAAAAGGTAAATATAATATTATAAAAGTTAATGATTTCTTAAATTTTCGCGAACACTACACATTGAATAAAACTAAATTTACGGATTATATCGCGTTTATTTAACTGATTTTACTTTTTTATTTTACTTATTTTATTCAATTAAAAAGTTATTTTATCTATCCATCTATACACCTAGTAAGAAGTCCAATTTAAAGAATTTATGTTAATTTACAGATAATTTTTCTGTTGATGGGTCAAGAAAAGTAAGTAAAAGCCAAAAAGAGTAGTAAAAAAAATATTTTAATTCCAGCCCCTATTTGAAAAAAACATGTGTACATCATTTGAACTGGTCCCAAGGTACGAAAAAGGTTCTCCGAGAAAAGCCTCAATGGTGCCAGAAAGGGTTGCGGTTGTTTCGACTATCCCGTTGATTAACAGTATACGCCAGAGGTCAGTGAGATTGAGTCCATTTTCACCCGTCATGTGAAAACTAGGAGCTAAAAGCTAAATGTTTTATAGGTATGATGAATTAACTGATATATAATATAAGTTGTTTTTTAGGTATTTTTTTTGTTTGCCAAATTCTATGGCCACATTCCCGCACATCAATATTTTTCCTTGCAACTCTATCAAAAAGGCGATACGAACGACAAATATTTTGTCTATTTATACACTTTATATTAATTTGAAATGTATCTGTGCTTTTAGAAAGAAAGGAAAAGAAACACTTTGTTTAACACACAGACCAATGACATACAACAATATACTAATTTTAATAAATTTGGTTTTGCACGTCGAAGGCATGCCAGTATGAGTTGTGATAAAACCCCTACGCTGATTTTCGATAAATACTAATATGTATAATAATTTCCGGAATGACATATGTATGTACGCTATATTGAAATTTTGTTATTTCGTTTTCCCCTAAACATGACGTCTAAATGTTCCGAAATTTTGAGGTTACATTAAGAACAGATGACAATGCAATAATTTCATAACTGGAATCTAATAATTTCACTAGTATCATCTCATGATCAATGCGCGTTGTTTAATTCAACTTTCCCTAACTATTTATACCATTTGAATAAAGTATTACATACAAAGCGCACTTGTGAATGTTTTTTTTTTATATAATAAGGGTGACAAACGAGCACACGGTCCACCTGATGGTAAGTGGATGTTATAGCCCATAGAAATCTATATTTAACCTCGATTAAGAATCAAACTACCCCCATTAGACTGAGTGACGACCTGGTAAGACAAGCAGGAAGTAGATGGATGCAGGTGGCTCAGGACCGTGCTTGGTGGCATTCCTTGGGAGAGGTCTATGTTCAGCAGTGGACTTGTGAAGGGCTGTAATGACGATGATGATGAGGAACCAAAACCCAGATGCGATTTTAACTTGACCGTTGAGAACTAAGAATGCCTTGATTCCAGTAAAACGGGTCGACAGGTATTTTGCTACCAGCTTTGAATATTTATTAGAAAAATTAATTCGTATTTTTACTAGTTGGTAGGAATCCTTTTATGCCCAGTGGTCCGTCTGTGTAAGTGCCGCCCTCTTACCTATTTATTTCGCCAAATAACAGCTTGCACTGCTGTATTCCGATCTAAGTGTAGAGAGCCAGTACAATTAAAGGCATCCCAACATAATCCTTCGCCTTTTTTGTAGTAGGCTGCAAGTGTTACAAGGAGCTGCAGGGTTGGAGAAAACGTTCAAGTTCGTTTGCCACTTCAGTCTAAAAAAATTTGATCTAATTTTGTGCATTTTTTAGGGTTCCGTAGTCAACTAGGAACCCTTATAGTTTCGCCGTGTCTGTCTGTCCGTCTGTTCGTCCTCGCTTAATCTCTGTGATCGTTAGCACTAGAAAGCTGAAATGTGGTACCAGTATGAGTATCACTCACGCCGACAAAGTGGTAAAATAAAAATTGGAAAAAAATGTTTTATTAGGGTAGCCCCCCTATATGTAAAGTGAGAAGTGATTTTTTTTTTAATTTCAACCCTAACGTGTGATATATTGTTGTAAAGGTATTTAAAAATGAATAGGGGTTTACAAAAATCATTTTTTGATAATATCAATAATTTCGGAAATAATCGCTCCAAAAGTAAAAAACAATGTGTCCCCCCCCTCTAACTTTTGAACTATAAGTTTAGAAAATATGAAAAAATCTGAAAAGTAGAACTTTATAAGGGCTTTCTAGGAAAATCATTTTGAACTTGGATGTAAACAACAGTACCCACTACCGGGAGCAGTTGCAGGAGCGCGGAGCGCAGCTGGAGCGCGAACATAATGGATACCCACCTTTAAACTCATAAGTGGGAACACTTATTGTGACGGACGGGAAACTACGGGACCTTACACTGAGCGTGGCCGGTTTTTTTTAACTTATCAAAGAAATACCATTCGTTATACATAAATTCAGGATCAGTGTGACACTTCAACCCACGTGCGGTCTAAATAAACAACGCTTAAGAAGAAATTATCTTAGACGTAAAAAATATTTATAAGCATCAAGCGTGAATCATTGCTGTCACTTAAATTATAACATATTTCAGGATGTTTAGTTGTAAGACAGACTTCGCAGACATTTTTCTGAATTTTCCGCTTTTACACTGTAATTTGTTTAAAGTGCAAATATACCATTTATTAAAAACCTAACCACAGCGTAACCTGTCAAATAGGTATGAACAATTTTCTGGCCATAACAAACACATTGTATGAATATAAACTCAATCGGTCAAGACAATTATAAAAGGTAGTCACGCTGCAGCTACAATATAATATTAGCTCCAATGTGTCGGCTCGACCGGCGAAGGACTACGCTCATATTACGATAGATGTAGTTGTCTTTGGGCCACAACGTCAATTTGTCATCAGGCGGACTGTGTGTTTATTTGTCACGTAATTTCTATTAAAAAAAAAAACGAGTTAGTTACACGATTACTAACCGACTACCGTCGATTATATAGGTTGGTCAAAAATCCTTTAATATTTAAAATGGCTATAAAAATAAACACGCTCTTTGAATTAAAAATTCGATATAATATATTAAAGAACACAAATTAGGGTTTCAGTTTTTGAAAATAATATTATGTAAATGTTCACCTGTATTTATTTTTTATAGGATAGGATGACAAACGAGCACACAGTCCACCCGATGGTAAGTGGTTGCTGTGATCCTTAGATATCTACATCTATCCTCGATTACAAATCAAAATACAGATGCGTTGTTACCCGTGAGGACTAAGATGGAATGTCTTGCTTCCAGTTAAAAAAAAGGTCTCCGGTTCTCTACACTCACTGTACGAAACATAGCAGCATTAAGCTACTATTTTACGCTGGTATTCTGAGAGAGCGTGGTCCTTCCACGTGGATCATGAAAAGACATATTCATTCTCTCTACTCTGCCTTCATAACGTTAGTTATTATATAAGTACGGTAGTTAAGAATTGGTTTACATCTTTGCAATTGCAAAACTAGCCAACATATTACATATACCGAAACAAATCTTAAATACATATATTTTAACTATTGGCTATGTTATGACTAACAATAATAATTATTATTAATTATATATCGCCTATCAAAGTCTACTGCTGAACACAGGCCTCCCTATAAATTGTCTCATATATTTTATTCATGAATGTTTTCCATAGTTAATACACTTAATAATCGCAATTTTTGTTATTTACTTGTTATTGGAAAGACTTTGATGCCCTTCTCCTGTTTTCTTTTCCTCTGTTTCCTGTTACGACAGACACGTGTTTACATGTGGTGGTGGATATTGTTATACCGCCAATAAATCAAGTAATTCTAATTTGTACAAACATTTGATCGAGAAACAGCAAATGAAATTTTGTTTACTTAACATAATGATTCATACATTATGATAGCAAGGCGTATTGAACTCGCTCGGTGCCAGTTGGCGGAGTTACAAATCCGTTTATATTTTACTTTTAGGCTCGTTATAAATTTTATGTAAATTGTTATTTAATTTTAAAATTCTGTACGAACCGTTTTAAGTACCAGTATATTAAATTGTAAGTCACGCGTAGGATAAAAGTACTTGTATCTATATAGACACTAACATATTATACTTTAAACTCGCACTCACATAATATATAATATGTAAAAAACATGTATCTATATTTATAAAATAAAAGCTTTTCGCCTTGACGTGCACTCTACAGACTTATTGAAAAGGATAATTTGAAATCACACAAAATTCTCTGTCAGTACCTAACTATTTTGATGGCAACATTTTAAAATCCTTTGGCGACTATCTCTACTCTCTGCGGTTATTATAGTAGTAAAATAGTATGCAGGTAGATATTTATGAATGATATACGGCGAAAATAATACATTACCACACATTTTAAATTTAAACCTATAAAGGGTAGAATGTCAGACATTATTTTTTCACCATTCGCCTATATTACTGATTCTGAACCTACTTTACAATTTTGGGCGTATATTGAATAACAATTCTCTATAATAGCTGTTAAAAAATAATTTAATAAAACAAAATAAAACACTAATTTTTTAGGTTAACACTGCCGGTGTTAATTGTCAAACACATAATAGCCTGTTGTCAAAGGCGAATGGTGAAAAAAAATTATTTAAAATAATGTCTGACATTCTACCCTATATAGGTTTAAATTTAAAATGTGTGGTAATGTATTATGTTAACTGTATATCATTCATAAATATTTACCTGCCTACTATTTTACTACACACGCACAAATTCTTAAGGGTCGCTCGATCTGTTAATTTCAAAAACTGAATATTACATACGGTACATATTCATATTCATATCACTTCATTCATCACTTCTAAAACTTTCTCTTTAAAATAGTTGCAAATTATTTAATTAATGGGCGACAGAACGTATTTATAAAAATAGGCGAAGGTTATACGAGCTTCATAATGAAAAATCATATAATCATAGCGTTGTATTTAGAGAGTATGTTAAAATGTATTCTAAAATATTTAAAAAAGTATGCTGCACATCTAAGGCTTTTACATTTAAGCAACAAAATTAAAACTGCATCAAATAAAATTAAAATAACAAGCTCAAACCACGCAACTTGGATTTTCAACTGAATATTTATAATAATTTAACTTAATCTGATCAAGAAGTTGTTGTGGCTATTGAGAAATATTTTACTGATGTACCTTTTTGGAAAACAAAATCATTGAATTCTTTTCCTAATGTCGCCGAATCATTATTTAAACAAAATGTAAAGGTTTGTTCAAATACTTTTGAATTCCATAGAGTATTGTAAAAAGAAATAATTAAATATTTTTAAACTATTGATGTTTAGAAAACGGCAGACTTATGGGGGATTTTCATGAAAGTTTTTGCATATGTAATAGATGCAATAACACCTTATCTTGCCAATATGTTAATGCAAGCGTCGTATCTGGTGTGTTTACTGATTTAATGAAACATAGTAAAGTTATACCTTTATTCAAATCTGGTAGTACATCAGATTCCTTAGGACCCTCGTCGGCCTGTGTTCACCTAAGCCATTAATCAGGAAGCTACGGTACTATTGTGACGAACACAGCACTTAAACTTATTATTTCATGTTTATTTACTTATTTTTATAGAAGAGGGGGCAAAACCTCACCTGATGTTAGGTGACTATCGCCGCCCATAATCAACCGCAACACCAGGGGAATCGCAGGTGCGTTGCCGGCCCTTAAAAAAGGAGTAAGCTCTTTTCTTGAAGGTTGAAGGCTAGATTTATGTAATAGAGTGCAGAAAGTGATTACCAATTGTTTAAGCCAAAAATGGGCATTTGAAATTGCATCCGATACGCCCGGTTAGCGCGTTCACCCGACGGTATCGAGGTGAAGTAAACGCTGCGGGGGGGGGGGGGGAGGGGGGGTGTAGGCCACTTCTTGAAGCCTTGTGCCGTGGACCGCTGCCCTGTTAGAGGTGGGTAATATCACTTTCTGCCTATATCAAATCGTACCTATGTATTGGAAACGAATATCTGATATTATATCTATATATTTTAATATCTATATATTTGTTGATGTTTTCATTATATTAAATTAAATCGTGTCGAGTTTATGCCATCTAGCGTATTTTCTGCGTACCACCACCTTGAGGGTTAATCAATTTTTGTACGATAAAGTCATTTTACGTATAAAATGATTTAGATGGCGCTATTAAAAAGTATTATTTTACTCGTTTACTCCAAAGAATACATTTTTAATTTATTACACTTAACTTCTCAAAATAGTCCCATATTATGCGTGTAAGCGTACGGGACATTGTTATACATAATAAGTTTAATTGGTTCTACACAATGTCCTACACTAAACTTGAATTAATTTGTTGAAAAATGTACAGGATCTACCTAATACCTAGGTATCTATATAATATTTTATGTTACACTACTTTTTATACACAAAAACAGTTCAAACTTAAAAGAAAACTATCATAAAACAAAAAAAAAAAATATCAAATTAATATCAAAATTTCGAAACCGAATTACAAACGAAAGTGAGCAGAGAAATTACATAAAATATGTTATCTGCATTCAAATTACGCGACGCATTTCACGATGCATGTGAACGAAACTGAAAATAAAAATTTATGATATTAGGCATAAGCGTATCACCTTTTAGTTGTGAAGTAGTCGTAATATCAGTTTCACCTATATATTCTATCGCGCTCACGGTTTGTTCGGTATTCGAATCCACGTATATATTTAGATATTTTATGTCTTCGTTTCGAGTAGATATTAGATATTCTGCGATTCAGACATCGCTAGCTTTATTGCCGCGGCAGCGATATCGTAATATCTAATATTTAGTTGGTTTGTCGTCCGATATATTGATGTTGAATATTGTACTGATTTATAGATATTGTATATATATACGATTTGTATCGCCCACTCCCATGTCCTGTCGTGTGCCGGGTGGCTGAGAGGAGTGGTGTGTTCACCACGCCGCGGCCTAGTCTCCTAGGATGTAATAAACATTGTTACGCGGCGGTCCGTAGCGAGTCTCCTAAAGTGTTATCTTAATTTGATTTTCGTGATAACGAGGCTAGATCATATAATAATAATTGTAAGATTTGAGTATTATTTGTAACTTTCAGTGGCGAAGCTTCCATAAAACGCGAAAAACCGGGCTTGCCTTATTAAAACTGAATCAATCAATAATATCAATCAATAATATCAACTAATAAAATAACTCATAAACTGTTTCAAATTATTTCAATTTTCCCGCGCACTCCACTGTTCGACACATGTCGACCGATGACCTCGTATTGCCTTAGCGATACGTTTATACAAAAGTACTCTGTGGCGATACTGCTACTGTCATAAAGTGAGTTTTAATAGAGCGATTAGTTGTCCCCTCGCTCGCGTGGGCTTTTTACGGGGCTTTCGAGAAGACGATCGCTCTCTTTCTTACCTATGGCAAAATATTTTATAGTGAAATATAACTACGAAATGTTTATATAGCAATTAATATTGAGCCAACAAGCCTGGCTTCGCCCTGAAGCCGTTTAGGAGTGCGTTAGCGACTAGCGAAGTGGTTGCGGGCCCCTCGTATGCAAGTTCACTTCACATTTCAATGTTTATGTTAGTTTTTGTTGCGTTTGTTAAAAATTTATGCTTTTTCGAAGATTTTTAGTGAAAATGGGAGGATAATAGTGTTCATTGTGATGAATATAAGTGTGTTGAAGTGCTAATAGGCGAGGAAAAGTTAAAAATCTTTAAAAATGAAATTTAATATTCAATAAACATTTCTTCATACTTTAAATATAGGTACAGGACTCTTTAGTATTAAAGTTTAATTAAGTTAGGCGTGTGTAAAGGTTTAATAACTAAATATTTATATTACCATACAAATTAAAAATATCAATTTGAACAGCAGCATACAGTATGAGACCAAGGTTTAATTTTAGAGGAAATACAACCTTTTTTAAGGTGAAGCCCAAATTTTAATTAAATAAATCAAAAGAATACAGAAGAATGTATTGAGGGTTTTAAAGAATAGTAGTCCCTTTAGTTATTTCCAATTAGATTTCTCTGTCTACTTTTCAGTATATAAAATTTTAATGGCGCTATCTACTTAATTCTATAGGTAAAGTCATTTTATCGAACGAAAATTGGTTGATTCTCACGATGGTACCTAAAGATTACGCTAGATGGCACAAATACGCTATCGGCTAATTTATAGTGATATATGAGTTTAAAAATATCATTTTGTACGGTTTATTATGAATTGAAAATGAATAATTATAATTATAATAAATAGTCATTATTTTATGGTAAAGAATTAGCAAAACCTTATCTTCTCGCCATAACTATCTAATTCCTGTCGTAATCTGTTCTTTTATGCATATATCTTAAACAAAATATAATCTGCCAGGCGTCCCTTTCTTAACTTTGTACACAGTTTGTTTGTACTTTGTTCATGCTTTTATTTTATTCATGTATTGAATTGTTTGTAAATATCTCAAGCAAACCCAAACGGCTCTTTTCAAAACCATCGAAGGTGTGCAATTGCATATTATGTCATACAATCTATCAAGCGGCAGTATGCTTTCTGTGTGTTTTATTAAACACGTCCTTGTCAGCACTGAATATGAAACTAAAGAGTGGACAGCTCAAGATTGATGTTGCTAACTAACTGCTAAAAACAACAAAACCATATCTTGGGCTTGCCCTAGTTTGGAGCCCTAGCTTCTCCACTGGTGACTGGTATACGGTTGCGGCGGCCGGTGTTTGGATTTGGAGGCCTAAAATTTGGGTTAATTGTGCCCGCCATTTTAAATTACTATTGAACATTTGGGTCTAATTAGACCGCCTCGAGGTTAGTTGTCTGTTTGTATGACATTTTGCTATGGGAAAATGCGGCTGATTTGGAAACAACTTTTGTTTTGCAAAAGAGGGGGCCATAAGAGCTATTTACAACCTTAAACCGAGAGAGTCTCTTAAAGAAAAGTTTAATGAAATAAAAATATGAACTTTGGCCTCTCAGTATATCCACGAAAATTTAATGTATGTTCACAAAAACAAAGGTAGTTTTAGTAAAAAAGTGATTATAAACTCTGTAAACACTAGGAACAAACACAAGCTAGTGGTACAGTTTCTCGACTTCATAGAGTCAGTAATTCATTCATGAAGCACTGTATACGCTACGCAGTCGTAATAGCGTATACATTGTCCCAAAATATAAAGTCGCACAAAGTTCCAGAAAATATAAAAGGTCTCTCTATTACCAAGTTTAAACATTTAATTAAATATATCATAACATAAACATTTACGCCTGTCACTCAGAGGGGTTGGCAGACACTTCCATTTGGCACGGTCCTGACACACCTCTCTTGCCTCCTCCATATTCGTATCCTTACGCATATATGCTCGTCGGTTAATGATATCGCCAAATTATAAAAAAAATTTGGTCGATAAGCTTTCGCCTAAGACGTCCTTTGCCGACTTTTCCCATTCACATTATGGACACATATCTTCAGGCCAAGGGGATACCATTTGTAATATGTTTAGCGATTTTTTCTATGCTAATTTTCACAAAGTTCGCAATAACTATAACACCCGATATGAGCCCGATAATTGGCGATCACATACTGTGTCGGGTATAAACTCGATACAAGTTAGCGAAACTGAAGTCTTTAAGCTTTTAAACTCGATTGACCTTAATAAATCTGCAGGCGCAGATGGTATACCACCCATTCTTATAAGTAAGTGTGCTAAAAGCTTGACTATAACGTTAACAATAATATACAGACGTTATCTCAAGGAAGGAATAGTACCTCTTATTTGGAAATCTGCATTTATTACCCCCATCCATAAAAATGGTCTAAAGGACCGTGTAGAAAACTATAGGCCAATATCCAAGCTTTGTTTATTCAACAAAATCTTTGAGAAAATCGTATACTCGTCGGTATATCATGGCATCAAACAAACACTCAGTGATTATCAACACGGCTTTTTAAAAGGTAGATCCACGGTTTCGAACCTTATTGTCTGTTCTGACTATTTAACTAACATTATGTCTGAGCGCTTACAAGTTGACGTAGTCTACACTGATTACAGTAAAGCGTTTGACCGTTTAGATAACGTTATACTTCTCAGAAAACTACTCGAGGTAGGTATCAGCGGCGACCTGTTTAGGTGGTTTAAATCTTATATTGAGAATCGTTGTCAGACAGTAGTACTCAATGGTTATACGTCAGCAACTGTGCAAATCCCTTCAGGTATACCGCAGGGATCTCTATTAGGTCCTTTGCTCTTTGCGATTTTTATAAATGATATAGGTTCCTGCTTCACTTACTCCAAAATAATCCTTTATGCTGATGAAATGAAAATTTTATGTCCCATTACAAATACTTCTGACTGCCTTGAATGAACTTGAACGATATTGTTCACGCAATAAACTTGACCTGAATGTGTCCAAGTGTTTTATCATTATTTTTACCCGTAAACCCAATCCCACTGTCTTTCACTACAAATTACAAGACACTACTATAGAGAAATTACAGTCAGTAAAGGATCTTGGTGTATTTTCGATTCTAAATTACTTTTTGATGCACATATTGACAATATCATTAAAAAAGCCAATAGAGCACTTGGATTCGTTTTGAGATTTTCGACTGATTTTCATAATATTAAAACATATAAGATACTTTATTGCGCTCTTGTTCGCAGCCATTTAGAGTACGCCTCTCAAGTGTGGAATCCAAATTATAACATTTATATAGATAGGATTGAGCAAGTACAAAAGCGTTTTCTACGTTTTCTGCAATTCAAGACGCAATCTTACTACATTTCGCGATGTAAAAAATTTCATATTTTGCCTCTGCACGAACGTAGGCGCATAGCAGATATGATTTATCTTTTTAAATTGGCAAATGGTCATATTGACTGTCCGGAGCTACTGAGTAAATTAGGCTTTACAACAAGAGCTACCCTATTAAGAAAGCCTCGCTTACTCCACGTGCCGCATACCCGGAATAAATACAGGCAAAATTCTTTTATAATATGTGCATGCAGAACTCTTAATGATATTTCCAATAGCGTTGACTTGGATCTGTTGTCGTGAAGCGACAATAAAAAAACTAAGAACCTAACTTAACTAGAACGAAAACAACCAAAATAAAATAAATTATTTAAAAATTTGAAGTTTTACAGTATCTTTTATAAAAAAAAAAGGTATGAAGGTGATGATGGGTTGTAATGAAGATGGTGATTTACAATATTATTAAAAAAAAAAATAACAAAAGATACTGCAACGAAGTATGCACAGGCTATGCCTATGATAGGTGCACAGCTCCTGCTCTAGGAACACGTAGAATCTGGAGAAAACACACGCAGCGTCTGGAGAAGGTACACGCAGCGCTTGGAGTAGACCCACACAGCGTCTTGAGCCGGTACGCAGCGTCGGGAGTAGGTCCACGAAACGTCTGGAGTAGGCACGCAGCGTTTAAAGTAGGTACACGCGGCGCTTGGAGTAGGCAAACACAACTTCCGGAGTAGACCCACACAGCGTCCGGAATAAACACGCAGCGTCTGAAGTAGGTCCACGCAACGTCAGGAGAAGGCACGCAGCGTTTGAAGTAAGTAAACACAGCGCACTAGTAGGCGGAGGCGTAGGCGTGGCTAGGCGACGACTTAAGGAGCGGGCAGAGGCTTGCAGGATCCCGAGGCAGTCCAGAAAAGGCCTTTAGGAGATGCTTTAAGTATCAAAGCTCAAGTCAGACTCCCCCATTCGCCGATTGTTCGGCTATCCTTTCCTTTTTTTGACGGATCTGGCATAAGAACGGAAAATTATTCTCATTAAATTTGAAATTATTTAAATTAAAAGCAAATTCTTGTAAATGGCCAAGAAGAAAGGAGTATTTTGAAGTAAAAACATCAGGCCGGTAACGATATTTGAATAAAAATTGCCATGACAACCTAATAAACAACGATGTCAAAACATGTCAAATTTTGGTTTTAGGCTCGTAATACAGAAACGGCAAGATTTAAGTGAAAAATGAGATATTATTTATATAGGAAAAAAAAGTAGCGCAACAGCGCGCACGAAACCCGAAATTGCAGAGTTATGGAGAACTAAATAAAAGACCGAAAAAGGTAGACTCCATTGACACCGATTTAAAAAGTGCTGATAGCATGAAAAATACGAAGTGAAAATGATTTGTTATTGTGTTCTTATGAATTAAAAATATTACAGGATCCTATAGAAATAAAGGTGATGCAAAATATCAAGTTTTGAGGCGAATGCAGAACATCAAAAACAGAATGGAAAAATAAATTTAAAATAGTGTAAAATGATATGTAAGTATGTATAAGCATAACACTACATTTTCCCCCCGACCCTGGAAAATTTTTGACTCAGCAAAAATTTTGACATGTACATTCTAAAATAAACCATGAAAACACAGCTTTGCAGAAACAGACATCACCAGGCAAAATCAGATATACTATCTCTTACATTCATCATCTGCATTCAGGTAAGGGTGGAGTTCACATTCAATGACTACCACTCTAAAAGTGTGTTTTCGAAAGGACATTCAGGCTTATTTAAGGAGTTGTCATCCGCTCCTGCGTGGGAAAAAAAAACATTTCGAAAGGACGTTCAGGCTTATTTAAGGAGTTGTCATCCGCTCCTGAGTGAAGAAAAAGTTAAAGAAATTAATCTTAAGCAAGCTTTAGTCGCTATGACTTAAGTAAAGATTAAGAACGGCCAGAGCGGTAGGGCTCAAGGCCAGAGATCAGCAACATCACTAACGAGATGTGTTTGAAATTGATATTTATACATATATACAAACTTATATACAAATATACAAACATATATACAAATGTAGTGTCATGCAAAACAGTATTAGCTGGTTCCTCACATCTAATCTTCACTTCGTATTCGAGTTCGGCCTTGTTACGAAATTTGTACTTAATAACCCTTTTCATTGTTATAATTAAGTGTAAAATTAAGTTTAAGAAATAAAAATTTAATTAAAAAATTGTACCTCTTTAAGTTATCTAGAATAAAAATATTAAAGTGATGATTGTAAGTGAAGTGTTATATGTAGGTCTAAATGTAATCCAGATAAGTTGAAAAACTAGATGAAGTTTTGTTTTGGAATTTGGAAGATTGTACCTCTTTAAGTTATCTAGAATAAAAATATTAAAGTGATGAATGTAAGTGAAGTGTTATATGTAGGTCTAAATATAATCCAGATAAGTTGAAAAACTAGATGAAGTTTTGTTTTAGAATTTGGAAGATATGATAAGGATGAGTAAATAAAGAGTTAAGAACGAAAGAGAAAGCAATTCAATCAAAAGGAAATGGATAAGGCGTAGCTAAGGTGAAGAAAAGAAGAACTTTTACGTCGGGCGCCAAATGTCGTGAAGCGACAATAAAAAAACTAAGAACCTAACTTAACTAGAACGAAAACAACCAAAATAAAATAAATTATTTAAAAATTTGAAGTTTTACAGTATCTTTTATAAAAAAAAAGGTATGAAGGTGATGATGGGTTGTAATGAAGATGGTGATTTACAATATTATTAAAAAAAAAAAAATAACAAAAGATACTGCAACGAAGTATGCACAGGCTATGCCTATGATAGGTGCACAGCTCCTGCTCTAGGAACACGTAGAATCTGGAGAAAACACACGCAGCGTCTGGAGAAGGTACACGCAGCGCTTGGAGTAGACCCACACAGCGTCTTGAGCCGGTACGCAGCGTCGGGAGTAGGTCCACGAAACGTCTGGAGTAGGCACGCAGCGTTTAAAGTAGGTACACGCGGCGCTTGGAGTAGGCAAACACAACTTCCGGAGTAGACCCACACAGCGTCCGGAATAAACACGCAGCGTCTGAAGTAGGTCCACGCAACGTCAGGAGAAGGCACGCAGCGTTTGAAGTAAGTAAACACAGCGCACTAGTAGGCGGAGGCGTAGGCGTGGCTAGGCGACGACTTAAGGAGCGGGCAGAGGCTTGCAGGATCCCGAGGCAGTCCAGAAAAGGCCTTTAGGAGATGCTTTAAGTATCAAAGCTCAAGTCAGACTCCCCCATTCGCCGATTGTTCGGCTATCCTTTCCTTTTTTTGACGGATCTGGCATAAGAACGGAAAATTATTCTCATTAAATTTGAAATTATTTAAATTAAAAGCAAATTCTTGTAAATGGCCAAGAAGAAAGGAGTATTTTGAAGTAAAAACATCAGGCCGGTAACGATATTTGAATAAAAATTGCCATGACAACCTGATAAACAACGATGTCAAAACATGTCAAATTTTGGTTTTAGGCTCGTAATACAGAAACGGCAAGATTTAAGTGAAAAATGAGATATTATTTATATAGGAAAAAAAAGTAGCGCAACAGCGCGCACGAAACCCGAAATTGCAGAGTTATGGAGAACTAAATAAAAGACCGAAAAAGGTAGACTCCATTGACACCGATTTAAAAAGTGCTGATAGCATGAAAAATACGAAGTGAAAATGATTTGTTATTGTGTTCTTATGAATTAAAAATATTACAGGATCCTATAGAAATAAAGGTGATGCAAAATATCAAGTTTTGAGGCGAATGCAGAACATCAAAAACAGAATGGAAAAATAAATTTAAAATAGTGTAAAATGATATGTAAGTATGTATAAGCATAACACTACACTGTTTAGTACCAGTGTTTCTCGAATCAAAAATATTTTAGCGAAAAAATTCTTTTGTTGAATGTTTTTCTGTTTAATTTAGTTAATTTACTGTATTTGTCTTAATCGATGTTTATCTTTTACCGACTGGAATTATTGTTTTTAAGTTCATATTGTCTATAGGTGAAAACATTAAAATGGCCTTCTAGTTTTTATTCATTTATTTACTGTTAATGTTAGCTGTAAGTTTTCCAATAAGAATAAAATAAAATAAAATAAAATAAATAAAATTCACTCTGCAACATAAATTTGCGTTATCATTCTTTCCTCATTCATTCTTTCTACATGACTAAACCACCAAAGCATTCTTTTCGTAATCCTGGTCACAACATTATCTTACAAACCACACCTTTCTCTTATCACACAATTTCTCCCCCTGTCACTCAGATTTAGCCCTAACATACTCCTTAGCGACCGCATTTCTACTGCATTTATTCTACTCTCGTGCTTCTTTTGCCACACCCAACTTTCACTTCCATATGTTAAGGAAGGGACTAACACAGCATTGTCAATTGCCGTACGTGTCTTTTTTGACACATTTTGACTTTTCACAATAGAGTACGTACGTACGTATCTATGTCCTTGTTATATCTCCCATCCTTGCTGAATACACATTCCAAACATAAAAACTCATCTACTTGCTCAATCAACTCCCCTTCCATTCTTATTTCACATATCGTTTTACTTTCTTCTCTTTCAAAAACCATAACTTTTGTCCTAATTGCGTTCACTTTCATACCCATTTCTTTTAAAGACCTGTTCATTAATGTAACTATCATTTGCAACTCGGCCGCCAACGTCGCAAAAATAGCTTTATCAACGGCATACAATTACATAAAAAGACATTTGATGGTTAACTCATCCATTCTTAATCGGCATTCTTCAGATTTTAAATTTTTCAAACAACCGTCCATAAATTTGTTGAATAGCTACGGGGAAGTCACACAGCCCTGTCGACACCTGTATAGATGCCAAACTAGGCCGAGTATACCCCATTGATCCTAATAGAAGCACTAGAGTCCCTATAAAGAGACATTAATGCCTGTATCAACCCAGCGCTCAACCTAAATGAATTCAGGCAAACCATAACATATCCTTGTCCACTCTCTCATAAACCTTTTCCAAGTCCATAAACGCACAAAAATATCTTTGGTTTTTGGCCAAAAACTTCTTTGCAATCATGCACATGAAAAATACTTGATCTGTACATCCCATTCTCATTCTGAATCCCGCTTGCACATCCCAATTTTTTCCATTAGTTTCTTTCATGACCCTTCCAATTAGTACCTTAGCATACAGTTTTCTCACAATCCTAAGAAGGCTGGTACTATGGTAGTTCTTACATTCCGGCTGCGACCCTTTTCCCTTATATATTGCGACTATTACGGCTTCGCACCAGTCTTCCGGTACCCGCTTCAGATCCCAACATAAATTAAACAAGGTGTACAGAATGCCTCCCAAGTCCTACCACTTCCTCTCAAGCCCATAATATTTCGAGAGAAACTCTATCATATCCGGCTTCCTTACCTACTTTCATGCTTTTCATTGCTTTCATTATTTCATCTATATTAATCTCCCTTCTTCTTCTCTATCCTTTTAGAATTTCTATTTTATTTAGTTATACGTCATCTCCTCACTCATAAACATGCTTTCAAAATATTCCTTCCACCTCTTTAAACTCGAAACTTCGTCACTCAGTATACATCCATTGTCGTCTTTTATAACGTTAATTCTAGGCTGTTTTTAATGTCCCTTGGCAGTTCTTACGAGTTTTCAGAACATTATAATATTTGCCTGGAAGTTATCCCATATTCTTCTATGACTCTTTTTCGTTCTTTCTTGCTTTTTCCTTTTAAATAGTACTTATTTTACTTTCTTATTTAGATGTCTAAAGACTGCCTTTTTTCTTTTAATATCATCAATCGTACAGCCAGCATTACCAGCCTTTGTTGCTAGTAAATCTAGCCGTGCTCTCTTTTTTGCTTCAACTTCCTTACGTCCTTATCATCCCACCATAACGTATTATTTTCCTTTCATTCGTTCTCTTACTGACACCACAAACTTCGGTAGCTGCATTCACTAAACCTTTCTTAATATTTTGCCATACATTTCCCAAGTCTAACTCATTCATGCACAATAAATCCAAACCCCTTTTATTAATTAAACAACAACTATATAAAAAGGGTTTTATAATATAAATGAATACATGATTAATAATAACCCCTGGGAACCACGTGGTCGCTTCCAAGCTATTACTAAAATAAATTTTGCAAATGTTTTTCGATCATTGATATTGGATTTTTTTAAGTGCTGCTGGGTTTCTTGCCGGTTCTTCCCAGGACAGAGGTTTATTCGAACCAGTGGTGAAGTAAAAAATGACTTTCGATAAGGATTACAACATGTAATCTATATTGAATAAAAAATATTCTATTCTATTCTACTCGTTCGTTATCTCTTCACGTATTTATAACATTACAATAATTTAATACCGAGAATGAGCCAATCCATAAAAGTCTTATATTGCCACTTTAAACAATAGCCCATTGAATTGAACTTGACCCCTGAGTCAAGAACTTTCGGCGCCATCGATTAGTATTAACATCATTTAACTGAAGAGGATGATAATCTTTGAAGACTACAAATATATGTTATGTATATTACCGTGTGGCAGTCACGTAACAGAATTAATCACCCCATTTTGTCACATGGGTGTCGTTAGAGGCGGTATGGTTAAAATCGTAAAGCTTTTAAGGCTTACGATAGATATTGGAATAACCATCTTGTTGATCTTTACAGACTGATTTACAAAAGGTAATAAATACAATTGTCAAATTTATAACAAAAAAATGTTCTTTAGTTATGCAGTGGGATTCACAAACGATTGATATTTTAAATCTTTACCAATGAATTGTCAGGTAGAAATCAATGACCATTGTTTGTAGTTCAAAAGTTTTCCGTTATTTTAACCACTTTGTATGCAATAAAGAGTTACCTCTATCTCTATGCCTAATTCGGATATACATATATTTAAATAATTGAAAAATTAAACTAAATTACGAGAATCATCATAGTAGCGATAACTTACTATTCTCTCGTTCACGTAATGCTCGGCCCTGTTAGATGCAATAATTTTAAAAATGTGATATGGATTTGTGTATAATCATTAATCGTACATTTGTGAATAAATGTATTTTCGTAATAATATTTCTTTAAATAATTACGCAGATGGGTTGGTTAACGTTAAAAAAATATACAGAATCTCAGTTTGAATCTTAGTTTATAAAAAATTGGCAATACAATATGTTTACCTACATACGTTCGTATTGTGCCCAAACAAATGGTAGCGATTAAGGCAAGGCGCGCCTCAAACTAACGACCTTGTTGTTACCCGACACAAGGCTCCCCTAATTTCTTTTCTCAAAGAAAAATAGCGAATTCCATGTAACGACGACATTAATTTAGATCGTATCGTATATACACGAGAAACAACCATCTTCGTTTTCGGATAAGGAAACTAACTTCTTGTTGCTTCTCGTCTTTGTAATTCGACCGTCAATAAATCGCTTAATTGTTTCTCCAAAAAGTGTTATATTATACTTTTAAAATAAAATCTTCGAGGACATTTTATTTGGACTAACATTTTTTTTACGTTAAAAGGCAAGCAATGAAAAAAAAATTAAAATTTAATTTTCGTTTATAATCAGGCATCTATGTTCATATTATGGTGTATATTACGCGCTCATGCAGGCGTCAAACAATTCCATCAATTGTGATTGATAAAAAAGGGATGGTGACTGATAGGCGTACATTACGCGCTCATGCAGACGTCAATCACTGCATAACACGGTAGGTTAATCTCCAATCAGAACCGTGATTATTGTAAAATTGACATCCTGCATGAGCGTGTAATGTTACGCCTATAAGTAAAAACAGATTGACTTCACATTTCGAAATAAGGGAGTGTAATGATATACATATATTAATTTTTATAATTAAACGTCAATACACGTTATAAGTATATTTGATAATAATAATTCTATTAATGATATTTATTATAGAGGAAATTAAGAAACTGCTTTTATAGCTTTATTTCGCAAATGATTTGCATCGTTTTGTAAATGGGATAAGAAATTTAAAAAGTAACTTACAATAAAGTGTAAAAGCCGACTATAAAAAAATAAGTAAAAATAAGTTTGGTGTAAAGACACTATAGTGTACAGACGGATTAAAGCCCTTCTTAGTTATTTGAAGTTGACCTTCCCTTTTTTCAAAGTTTTTTTACTCGCTTGAGTGGAATTAGTAATAGCACAATCTAAATGTAGTAAATTATTTACTTAAAAAAAACTTCATTTTAAATTTCGCCACCCATTCCCAAAGTATAACCCATTTTCAAAAAAAAAAAGAAATCGGTTTACAATTGACGCTTACATACAAAAAAATACATACAGTTGAATCGTAAATCTCCTCTAATTTTTTTAAAGTCGATGAAAAACCACATACTGAAATTATTTTAAAAAAATGAGTGTATATATTTTTCTTTTGAAATTAAAATATGTGCGAATATAATTTATGTTTGCGGTATTCGCAATTAATTCATTTATACTTTTGACGACCTAAATTATATTAGTCACCGTCCAGAGATAGAATAGATTATCGTTTGTAGCAGAAACGGCTCATAGGAAATTGAAGCGAAGCCAAGCCGAAGTGTGAGTAATCATTTGGGCACCACTGTGACACACCAGTTGTTGTTGAGATATAATGCTGTAACTAATTTTCTAGAGTAGGTATTAGTTTTGTTTCATTATAGTTACTAAGCATTCAATTCTTAAAGATCAGTTTTATTTTAGATTTTTCTGTGTGATGGTGGCTACGTCTGCTATAAAAATAGTAATGAAACAATTGAAACATTTCATAGAATTAGTATCTATGAAATGTAATAGTAGATTACTATCTCAAAGGACAATGGCGAAAAAATTTTTGATTGAATTATTATGTGTCTCCTTATGACACCGTTACGGATAGCAATAAAATCAATTACTATGATTTATATAATCAAGCTTATGGCCTATCAAAATCTGCAAAAAATCGTCATATTTGATTTAAAATGAGTTGTTGGGGCCAATTATTGGTGGAATAATTAAGCGTCCACTTATTTCATTAGTATTATCTTGTCAAGCTTATGGCCTATCGATGTATTGAAAAAAATCATCATACATAATTTAAAACTAAATTGACTAGCTGTTGTTGTTGTAACGATTTTCCAATAAGGGTAGGCAAAGTTCTTATACCAAACACTCTAATCAGATGTGAATTTTGTTCAAACTGGAATATCCTTAATTCCTGACTTCCTGCAGTTGTACAACTGAAGAAAAAAAATGTTCAGGATCTCAAACTCCATATTTTGACGTATTTTTCATTTGTTCATTTGTTATACGCAAGAAAATAATGTCACAAAAATTTGTTTGGGAGTTCGCCATTGTCCTTTACGAGACCTAAACATGATGATATAGAAAAAAGCTTATGGATATAAATAAAGGGGATTTATTCTAAAAAATGTTTGAAAATTTTCTTAAACATTAACTTATTACAATGACTTAGTAATACAAAAATGAAATAATATGAAAAACGTTGCTTTCACTCTAGGATTTTATTCTGCATCATGGAGGCACTATAAATACATAAATTGCACATTTGTATGTGTACAAATATTTGTTGCGTGTGGGATTTGAACCTGCATCCGTCAACGCCGCATTTCGGACGTAATCACTGCACCAAGTAACCTTCAAAATCTTATTGCTTATATTCATTATTTTTTCAAATTTTTTAAGCGATATTTTAAAATATAATAATATTAATCATTAAATATTAATAGAATTATTAGAATCTAAATGGTGGTCTGAAAAGCTTTTAATCCAAGCCTCACTTTTTCGCATTCAAAATCTTAGATAGATTTTGAATGCGAAAAAGTGAGGCTAGGTATCTATCCTAATTTTAAATTCTAATTTTAAATTCATATCTGTATAATTATAGCAAATGCATTTATGCCAATTTTAAGATATGCGCAAAATACACTTACAGTAAAACCTTTGTGACTGATATACGGAGAGGATTTTATATTAAGAGCTCCATTTTACATTTTTTTAAATCTAAATAGACTTGTATTTATACATACTAATAATATTTTATTCAATATAGCAAAATTAATTCAAATTGTGATAATGAAAATGTATTTAAATTCAATTTTTAGCGTTATATCGATTCGAGTTATTTAATTTATTACCGTTATAAGTAAGAAAATAATATTCTTAATATTCATTGCGATTATGTGTTGTGGCGGCTTAAGAATATTCACTACTCCGTACATTACGTCTGTTGCTATAGGGGCGAAAGAGAGAAATTGAAATAGGAGTACGGTAGTAGCGTCTTCTTAATAACAGCTTGAAAAAATAAAAAATCTCTCGCTCTAACCCTGCCAAGCGTGGCAACTACGACAGAGTACCCCCATGAGACATGAGAATAATGTTTGAATAAAATCTTGAACTGAGAAAAGACACAAGTCAAAATCGTAATTGATTTGTCGTTAACACAAGACGTTTCACTGGCGTGAGAAAATTCCCTAAAAGCCAAAATAGCGACACTAAATGTCACATGAACGTATCGTATAACGCCAAAATTGTCTTGTTCAAGATTCCTTAATGCCTTCAATTTACAATTTCCACTTTGATGTCGAGAGTGGATCGCCTGACGATTCCGACCCAATTCCACTCGGCGGCGTGAACGTTGGAAAACAATGGATTATCTCTGAAGACATCCCTTTGTACGTAAATATAAATGTTAAATTATTTCATTTACGCCATTTCCTTGGAAAAAGTTTGACGCCTTTCGCTTTTATTTTCCAAAATAGAAAAGAGGTTTAGAATTCGTTTTTTGACCTTGCTTAAAAGTTTTCGTTATGGATTGAGTTTTTGGAAACACGAATTTTTACATTCCTCCATGTTTTAATAAGCCCGCTTTATTTTTAAAAGATGTTACTTTTTGTGAATCATAATGTACATTAAATATAAAACGGTTTATCTTTTTGTAACTTTCTTTTCATCGTGTGAAATAAGAATTATTACATGCAAGTGCTCACCATAAATCCGTGACCATTGGGCCGGAGGTCGCCAATCCGGGTAATGTTTCGGAAATTTCTCCCTCGTCCAATACGTGTGTAAGACCATTCGGTAAACAGTCATTTTATCTGGATTGCATGAGTCCGTATCCCCGGGCGACAGAGCTGTGGTGGAAACCGCCGGTAACAGCAGTAATGCTAGTAAAGCCATTTTGTTTATCAAAAACATGGCGGACAAGATACTAGGTACCTTCGTCTAGCATTATACAGATGAATTTTAGATCATTTCAATCGTTCTCTGATAATCTGTAACAAAAAATAAATTAATTAAAACTAGTATCGTTGTTGTTCGAAATTAAATCAATTGTGTCGGTAATATACGAAGGTCTGCTTGTTTTCAGATATTTAATGAGATTCTCTTATATCAGTCATCAAATTCCGTCCACATTGTCGCGATGTTTGACGGTCTGTTATCGTGCCTTTTACGAGGAATTTTCTTCTATCTACAACCATATGTTGTTCAGAAACTTAACTTCTCTGGACTGATACGATTTGTATTTGAAAAAAGCTTACTCCTTTCTAAAATGCTGGCAACGTATTACAGATGTTACTAGGCGACAGTGATCATCAGGTGAACTGTACGCTCATTTGCTTTCTCTTCATCTAAACAATATTTTACCATAAAAGGTCATGCGTAGTTATGTAGTCAATTTTTAAGATAAAATTGTGTATGAAATGAATTTTACATCTAATGAATTATGTCATTTAATATGCAAAATAAACAGTTTTCTAACTTTAATTTTGTAAAATATTAACACATTTTCCTCATACGTTATTTGCTTGTAATAAAAATTACGATTAGTATTACTTCTAAATAAAAATAAAAGCTAAAAATTATAGTTATGAATGGGTGCTCCGGTCTAAAATCCATCTCGACGTATCCACGTGAGAAGTCGAGTCAATGAACTCATCTATTTCAGTTACTTGGATGTAAGATATCGGTTAAATTAACGCAACGAATTGTTGACGTATGTCAGGCTAAACGTAGGACGAAGATATGTAGTCAGTCAATCGCTCAACGCTGAGCAAAAGTTAATATGAAGGATTTTTATATAAAGTTAGTTAAGCTTAGTTAAGTTTCAAAATTAGTTATAGACGAACTTACAGTTTTTGTAATAAAATAATGATGATCATGGTGGTGTCCATTACCTGCTGCAACCTATGGCCACATGTTTTATACTAGGTAGAGCCATGCTGCATGCATGCATTATATTAGTAGTATCGTTGCAGCACGAATAGGTTGGCTCGACCAGGGAAGGACCACGCTCTCACAGAAATCAGCGTGAAATTGTAGCTTAATGCTGCTGTGTTTCGTATAGTGAGTGTAGAGAACCAGAGACCCTTTTTAATGGAAACGAGACATTCCATCTTAGTCCTCACGGTTGACAACGCATCTGCGTTTTGATTCTTAATCGAGGATAGATGTAGATGTCTATGGGCCGCAGCAACCACCTACCATCAGGTGGACTGTGTGCTCGTTTATCATACTATCCTATAAAAAAAACATCAACATCATATTCGTTATCATCATCATCCTGCGGCACTCCACTAGATATAGGCCTTTCCCACGGCGCGCTACTTAGTTAAGGCTGATTTTAGTAATGAATAGTTATAACTTAATTTCTTAATAAATATTTCATATTTTAGCTACATGATTACCTGTTGTGGAGTATAATGGTTTATTTTTTTTTAAATGTATGTATATATGTAAGAAAACTATAGATTTACAAACAAACAAAGTTTCTAAATATTATTATCCTCTTTGCAACCCATCCCAGGTTTACTGCTGTATAAAGGCTTCCAAAGAGCCGTGGTAGCTCAGATGGTTAGCGCTCGCAATAAATTTCACAGTACGCGAGCCGGGTTCGATCCCCGCCGGCACCAATGAAATTGTTGATTGCAATTTTAAGTGCTGATTTACCACGTGCTCGGCGGTGAATGAAAACATCGTGAGGAAACCTGCATGTCTGAGGAATAAAGAAAAAAAATATTTCTAAGACATGTGAAGTTCGCCAACACGCACTGGGGCAGCGTGGTGGACACTTCCTTGCCCTAAAACCCTCTCAGAAATGAGGGGAGGCCTGTGCCTAGCAGTGGGACGTATATAGGCTGTAACTTTACTATTTTTAATTTATAGGCTTCCCATAAGTGTGCAAGAAATCACGGTCCTGAGTCATAATATGCATAACATTTAGTATTATATATACATGCAAACATACATTTATATGTAATACTAAATATTATATAAAGATAAAAATCTCATACGATACATACATAAGATACATTATGTCTTTTAATGTCAAAATTATTTTCATCATCATTCGTCTTCATTGGGATTTAAGGCTTTACTTATTTTCATTGATTGTCGCTTTCTTAAATTAAATAATATTTACTTGTTTCTTTTTATTGGCATTTAGTGAATAGAACAAGAGCAACTTTAACCATTTCTTAAATTTATGTCGATTTTTATGGGTAAGACCGTTTATGTGGAACTGTTATTTCATTTCAAAAACATACAAAACTTTCTATATATTTTATATATTATTTTAGAATATTCTTTTAGAATAAAGGTGACAAACGGGCACACAATCCACCTGAAGGTAAGTATATGCTGTGGCCCATAGATATCTACATCTACCCTCGTTTAATAATAAAAATGCAGGTGCGTTGTAACCTCTGATGACTAAGATTGAGTATAACATAAGTATGCTTCGTTTCCAGTAAAAGGTTCTCCATTTTACTAAGCCCACCATCTACAACACAGCAGCATTTTACATTGGTATCCTGTGATATTAACCAAGTAATATTTCTGTAAGTATAAACACTACCCCATATCATCGCGATGGTGTCGTAAGATTCGATAGAGGTAAATTGTAACAGGAGATTGACAGCAGCATCTTCCTGCTGCGGTTGTCAAATATGGCAACTATGGAAAAATCCACCTAGGGCCAATCTAAGAGGAAAGCTATTGTAATGGATGGGATAAATCTGTGATAGCGTGGTCCTTCCCTTGTCGAAACAACCCATTCATGCTAAAAACATAATATAGCTGCAGCATAAATCTACCACGTATAAAATAAGTTCATTAATAAGTAAATTCAATTAACCTTTATCGCCACCTGGTGCGTTTTATTTCCCAGGCATGAATAGTTTCGTATTTCCACACCGATAAACTTTATTACGGTTACAGAGCACAGACCATTTTCTCTAAACTGTTAACTGAACTCCTAATACCTTAACGTAGAAACCCGTTAAACTTTTCAGCAGAATAGTGCAGGCGGGACTATTCCGGAGGCTATAGAGGCAATCGCTTCTCAATACGCTTTACAAGTGAACCATTCAATTACTTTGGGGATTTGAAGCGAGTGCGAGTGTTCGTGACCAGAATATGTTAGGATTAACCTTTCAAGGTTAGAGTGGAAGTTTTCTCAAAGTAAACATAAGACTTAATAAACTAAAGTCTAAAGTATCTAAGAAAATTCAGTCAGTTCGTTGTCAAAGTCATGTAAGAAAGTAAAACGTACATCATTTCCACTTCACGTTCGAGGTTAGGGTTTTTTTGATAACTTTTGCAAGGATACGCTAACCACTCTTATTCAATCTGGTTTATCTGTATAATGAATTACCACTGAATCATTTACTCATTACGAGATCTGCAAAACTATACGCCCGATGTACTTAAAATTTGGCATATACTCTCTTTTAATAATAATGAGGCTTGTTATTTATATATTGCTTTGATACGTGAATAAAAGCACAGAGGACACATTAATGAGTAAGTCTAATTCTTTTATTAGTCTTTGCATACGTATAATTATACAAAATGTCAAATTAAATATATTTTTCGTCACAATCCGTTAGTCTGAGATAAAAAAAAATTGTATGTAACCAAAATATCTCGAGAACGACTTGACGAAATGACTTAATTTATTTTCGCTATCTTCAAAATCATGCAGCGTTGCTTCCTTTCGAAAGGCCATGCTAATATTTTATCAAAATGTGAATTTTTCATCACTTCTGAGGATAAAGACTGATTACCTCATACTGCAAGTATATTATTGTTGTAGCACGATTGGGTCGAGTTGACCGTAGTAGGAGCACGCTCTCACGAAATACCAGCGTAAATTAGCCGTTTAATGCTATTGTGTTTCGTATGGTAAGTGTAGCGAACTGGATACCCTTTTTACTAGAAAAGTGGCTTTCGATCTTATTTCTCAGGGGAGAAAACGTATTTGAATTTTGATTATTCGTCTAGGATAGATAGTGTGAAGATAGTAAGTGTCTATGGGTAACAGTGTCCACTGACCATCATTTTGACTGTGTGCTCGTTTGTCACCTTGATTCTACCTATCAAGAAAATAGTTTTGTTACTGGTACAAAGAGCTCTGCGTTCTCATCACTCGCCACACGAAAAGCATCTTAGTTTACACTGGTACTTTATGAGAGCGTAGCCTTAACCTTCCATAGTATAGCCTTCCATCGTGTAGTATACAAAGCAGCGATAGACCCACGCGTAAAAAATTATAAATCAGTTTTTAGTTCGATTATTTAAATCTAGTCTAAATAGTACTAAGACTACTCTACAAGATTGTCAACGAAAGCTGTATTATATGATTTGCGTCTCCTATTTACATCAAATATTGCTATTCACGTCCCGGCCAACAGACTATATTTATTAATGGATTTAACATGCCCGTTTTAATAATAATCTGGAATGGCGCCATACTATGACAAGGACAATAATTTGTGTCTCCAATGAGAACTTGTAACACGTTTGTCCACGTTCCAGATAATTTAATATTTCGGAACTTAAGAAATAAAAATCTTTGCTTGTAATAAAAAAATACAATATAATAATATTATTGGTTATTTTTTCAAGGCTGAACTAGTAAACACCTTTTCCGTTTCTCTTCCATTTCTTAAAGTGACAATTCGTTTTGGTAGTAGTTTGGACAGATCATTAATTAAAAGTATTATAAACAAATTTATGAAATATAGTTTAAATAAAGACGCAAAGTATCGTCGTAATATATTCCATTACACCATTTTCACACCGCAGATATCGTAAGCGGGAATGAGACAGGCCAGAAAGATGGGGTCTCCAAAAGATGACCACATACCATTTCGTAAATGATACATGTATATTATCATAAATGATGTGTATCCAAATTGGCGATGGGGAGCAGAGTCGTAGGTACGAGACACATGGCACTGCATGCCCAGGGTTGCGATTATAACTAATGGTGGTTAATATAGCGCATAGCACCATATTATAGCGCGCTATCTCTTCATAACACATAGCGCGTGTTATGTGTTATAAGTAGTCGCCATGACGCTATTGCGCTATAATATTAGATGTTTTTTAGTTAGTGTATACTGTATATTTATAAATGATCCAAGGACACAGTTGTGATAAAAGAAGCCTAACTAATGTTTTTAAATGTAAATATAATATAGAGTCAAAAGTGTATAAATAGTGTATGTAAATAATTGATTTTTATAAATACAATAAATAAACTTTTAAATACACTTTCATTTGATTTATAATTTATATAGATTTATAATTTATATAAAGGTTTAAATAATGTTTAAATCAATTATATTAAAAATAATTAATTTTATTTCGATTCCAAAAATAAATTTAATTATATTTTGAATAGTACATAACTAAAAATATTTTTAGGATTGTTGAAATTCGTAAGTCTGAAAAGTATGAAAACGTGTGCATTGGGTTTTCTTTACCGCTTCATTTTACTCGTATTTTAGTCTAAAATGCGACTTATTACGAAATAATGTTCTTATATAGCACGCGATCTATCCAATGAACGACATGTATTGTAACGTGCTAAGAGATATAACGTGCTGTAAAAATTAACGCGCTTACCGGCCTCCTACACGCTTTATTATAAATAGCGCGCTATAACATAGCGTATTTAATGGCGCGCTAGAAATTTTTAGTTTATAGTATGTAGCGTGCTATTGATTTATAGCCGTTTTGAACAACTATAATTATAACACATACTTTCTAATATGGGCAAGGTACTATGTCCAGTACGGCCCATAGACTTGCTGATTTAGAAAGAAAGAAGAATGTAAAATAAATTACACGGGGTGTACAATAAATATTAAAGTTATACACTAAGTGTTTAAGTCATATCAATCATCATTAAATTTACTTTACTGTCATTAAATTTACCATCGTGCTGCAGCTATATTATGGTTGTAGCACGAACAGGTCAGCTCAACTGGGGAAGGACCACGCTCTCACAGAATACGAATATAAGATAGCAGCTTAATGCCATGTATGTATGGTGTGTGTATAAAACCGGAGGCTCATTTTACTGGATACTAGGCAGTCCATTTTAATCCTCAGGGGTGATAAAGCAAATCTGCATTCTGAATTCTTAATTAAAGATAGATGTAGGTGTATATAGACACACAATATTACAGAATCTATGACGTAGACTGTGTGCTCATTTGTCATCCTTATTCTATATAAAAAACAAGTCTACTGCTTAAAATAGGTCTCCCCCAGAGATTGTTTCATAGAGGGAAAATTTGCTACAATTGCCACGCTTGGTAGGCGGATTGGTAACCGCAGTTTTTGTATTATTTTGACCTATTATCAGAAAAATGTTGCTCTTACTCCATTTACGTGATAGAGCCATGCAGGAGCTATATTAGTAGTATAGTTGAGTGATAATGAGTGGGTCGGCTTGACCGGGTAGGGACCACGCTCTCACAGAATACCGGCGTAAAATAGTAGTTTAATGCTGCTGTGTTTCGTATGGTGAGTGTAGAGAACCGGATACCCTTTTTACTAGAAACGACGCATTCCATCGTAGTCCTCACGGGTGGCAACGCATTTTGATTTGTAATCGCGAATAGATGTCTCTGTGGACCACAATAACCACTTACCATCAGGTGGACTGTGTGTTCGTTTGTAATCCTATCCTATAAATAAAAACTTTCTTCACCTTTGTCACCTCATACATCACGTGTGAGATGACATTGGCCAGTGAATTCTCGTACTGTAAAAGAACGGCACGGTTAAATCAATAAAATAATAATATAACAAAACACGTTACTAGCACTGTTGTGTGAATATCGTAATAAAATGGGATTGTTTTAAGAATAACAAATTTTCACTGACATTTCATTATGCTTCCATTTTATGTGAACAAAGCATTATAAGACTAATTGGGGTCGATTTAAGGGCTGATACAAAGTGATAACTCACACAGTTTTAGCCTTATTTTGGTCTACTAATAAAACAGTGATTAATTTATAAAAAAAGAACTTGGAAAACATTTAAAACATTTCATTGTATTAGGCATACTTGTATCAGCTCAGCTGTTAATGTATTTCAACATTAGCCTAATTTAATTGTTAGCGTTTTCGTGTTGTGTGACAGAATTCTACATAATTCCCTCACTTTCTACAAATGTTTTAAAGTTGAATAAAGATTTTCTTGCAGTTTGATGGTGGAGTTGGAGAATCCAATAAGTATCGTTTCATCTCGTTGGTGTCGTAAGAGACAGTGGGAAATAACCAGAAAAAAATTATGGCTTCCAATATGTGACGGTATAACCATCACGTTTACGCCAGACTTGAAATACCCAGATCAGTGATGTGTAGTAGCACCAAAGGTGCAAGATGTCTGGTGCTGCGATCGTCAATCTGCTGTCAAAGCGTGGCAATCAAGTTGAATAACGGGTAAACTGCTGTCGAAACGTGTAAGTTACTTTTATGTGCTCCTGCATGATCACGCTTGTGGTCTTTAAATTCGTTTATTCTTTCATTACAACCTTATAAGTTCCTTGCTGAACATAGGTCTTCCTCGAAGAATGTCACAAAGTACGGTCCCGAGCTGCCCGCATCCATCGACTATTGATTATCCTGAATGTATTACCAGGTCGTCACTCCATCTAGTGGGGGTCTTGATGTCGTCAATCTTTAAATACTGATGTATAATCATCAAGTCCGAATGCGACTGAAACATCCCTCTCAAAATTCCAGATAGTTGCATAGTAGCCGGGCATTAAATTCAAGTCGGGTACTAAAATAAAACTATAAAAAGTAGATACTGTTTATATCTTTGATCTTTTAGATATTAGATAAGCTTTAACAAAGTGTTATTAAAAATGTCAATGTATGTAAAATTGTATATTCTTAGATTTTGACAGCCATATTGAGATTATGCTTATGCAAAATTAAAGAATAAATTCTTCCACACCGAATTTCACAGTAACTAGTTTTAACGGAAAATAGCTATTTGTGCAGGATAATATATTTGAGAGTACCTATATGCGCAAGGAAAGGTGCAGTCTTTATTCCCGAACTTTCATAGCACGATCGGCCGCCAGTTCCACACGATGGAAGGAGATTAAGTGCAGGAGGTGGTAAACACCACCAATTCTTGGCTCCGGGTGCTACTGAGAATTTCTTGAAAGAGTAACTCAATAATTGGATTTTGCCTGATTCGGGATTCGAATCGACCTCGTGAACAATAGTGACATTTACGGTTACTAGACTAATAAAGACAGTCAATATTATTGATATGTTTTATGCCTAGAATGTATTGCATACTCTTTACTAAAAGGTTTTAAAAAAATGTAAATGTCGCGAATAACTTATGCAAAATGAAAGAGTACCTTTATATTGGGTTACATTCAAACAATTTCATTCGTATATAAAGCATTTAAGTCAAGTTTGACAAAAGAATAGTTATCCCTTGAGCATTCAATGACTCCACAAAAGGGACAAAAAGTGTCTGAGTTTCAGTCGTATAATCTTATTGGTTGGGCCTTTAGTGGCTTTGATGCTTAAATTTACACATAAATGATTTTCTTTACATTCACGCTGTCTAGTTTTTCGTATTATCAGCGAATCGCAATATCCGGTGAAGATTTAGTGTTGAAATCTTTACGTTCTTTTTATACATTTTCTGTATAACAAGCCCAAAACTATTCTACCACTGAAGTTTTAAATTTTAACGTCCATCTATTCTCACCTCTAGTAGGCGGATTGGTAACCGCAGTTTTTGTATTATTTTGACCTATTATCAGAAAAATGTTGCTCTTACTCCATTTACGTGATAGAGCCATGCAGGAGCTATATTAGTAGTATAGTTGAGTGATAATGAGTGGGTCGGCTTGACCGGGTAGGGACCACGCTCTCACAGAATACCGGCGTAAAATAGTAGTTTAATGCTGCTGTGTTTCGTATGGTGAGTGTAGAGAACCGGATACCCTTTTTACTAGAAACGACGCATTCCATCGTAGTCCTCACGGGTGGCAACGCATTTTGATTTGTAATCGCGAATAGATGTCTCTGTGGACCACAATAACCACTTACCATCAGGTGGACTGTGTGTTCGTTTGTAATCCTATCCTATAAATAAAAACTTTCTTCACCTTTGTCACCTCATACATCACGTGTGAGATGACATTGGCCAGTGAATTCTCGTACTGTAAAAGAACGGCACGGTTAAATCAATAAAATAATAATATAACAAAACACGTTACTAGCACTGTTGTGTGAATATCGTAATAAAATGGGATTGTTTTAAGAATAACAAATTTTCACTGACATTTCATTATGCTTCCATTTTATGTGAACAAAGCATTATAAGACTAATTGGGGTCGATTTAAGGGCTGATACAAAGTGATAACTCACACAGTTTTAGCCTTATTTTGGTCTACTAATAAAACAGTGATTAATTTATAAAAAAAGAACTTGGAAAACATTTAAAACATTTCATTGTATTAGGCATACTTGTATCAGCTCAGCTGTTAATGTATTTCAACATTAGCCTAATTTAATTGTTAGCGTTTTCGTGTTGTGTGACAGAATTCTACATAATTCCCTCACTTTCTACAAATGTTTTAAAGTTGAATAAAGATTTTCTTGCAGTTTGATGGTGGAGTTGGAGAATCCAATAAGTATCGTTTCATCTCGTTGGTGTCGTAAGAGACAGTGGGAAATAACCAGAAAAAAATTATGGCTTCCAATATGTGACGGTATAACCATCACGTTTACGCCAGACTTGAAATACCCAGATCAGTGATGTGTAGTAGCACCAAAGGTGCAAGATGTCTGGTGCTGCGATCGTCAATCTGCTGTCAAAGCGTGGCAATCAAGTTGAATAACGGGTAAACTGCTGTCGAAACGTGTAAGTTACTTTTATGTGCTCCTGCATGATCACGCTTGTGGTCTTTAAATTCGTTTATTCTTTCATTACAACCTTATAAGTTCCTTGCTGAACATAGGTCTTCCTCGAAGAATGTCACAAAGTACGGTCCCGAGCTGCCCGCATCCATCGACTATTGATTATCCTGAATGTATTACCAGGTCGTCACTCCATCTAGTGGGGGTCTTGATGTCGTCAATCTTTAAATACTGATGTATAATCATCAAGTCCGAATGCGACTGAAACATCCCTCTCAAAATTCCAGATAGTTGCATAGTAGCCGGGCATTAAATTCAAGTCGGGTACTAAAATAAAACTATAAAAAGTAGATACTGTTTATATCTTTGATCTTTTAGATATTAGATAAGCTTTAACAAAGTGTTATTAAAAATGTCAATGTATGTAAAATTGTATATTCTTAGATTTTGACAGCCATATTGAGATTATGCTTATGCAAAATTAAAGAATAAATTCTTCCACACCGAATTTCACAGTAACTAGTTTTAACGGAAAATAGCTATTTGTGCAGGATAATATATTTGAGAGTACCTATATGCGCAAGGAAAGGTGCAGTCTTTATTCCCGAACTTTCATAGCACGATCGGCCGCCAGTTCCACACGATGGAAGGAGATTAAGTGCAGGAGGTGGTAAACACCACCAATTCTTGGCTCCGGGTGCTACTGAGAATTTCTTGAAAGAGTAACTCAATAATTGGATTTTGCCTGATTCGGGATTCGAATCGACCTCGTGAACAATAGTGACATTTACGGTTACTAGACTAATAAAGACAGTCAATATTATTGATATGTTTTATGCCTAGAATGTATTGCATACTCTTTACTAAAAGGTTTTAAAAAAATGTAAATGTCGCGAATAACTTATGCAAAATGAAAGAGTACCTTTATATTGGGTTACATTCAAACAATTTCATTCGTATATAAAGCATTTAAGTCAAGTTTGACAAAAGAATAGTTATCCCTTGAGCATTCAATGACTCCACAAAAGGGACAAAAAGTGTCTGAGTTTCAGTCGTATAATCTTATTGGTTGGGCCTTTAGTGGCTTTGATGCTTAAATTTACACATAAATGATTTTCTTTACATTCACGCTGTCTAGTTTTTCGTATTATCAGCGAATCGCAATATCCGGTGAAGATTTAGTGTTGAAATCTTTACGTTCTTTTTATACATTTTCTGTATAACAAGCCCAAAACTATTCTACCACTGAAGTTTTAAATTTTAACGTCCATCTATTCTCACCTCTACCACAATTCCCGAGTCTACAATAAAACACCCGACCATTGACCGGATCCCTTGTAAACAACTCGGCGACTCGTTCCAATTCCCTTTCTTTTGTTTTTCGTCGCTATTCACTCCCGTTGGAGCGATAATTCGATTAGCTTATTGTTTTACTGTCAGTATTATCTACAGCTATAAAATGAAACATAATTATCTATGTGATGTAGTATTTATATATATATATATATATATATATATATATATATATATATATATATATATATATATATATATATATATATATATATACTACATTACATAGGTGCTTATGTTTCATTTTATAGCTGTAGATAATACTATATATATATATATATATATATATATATATATATATATATATATAAATAAAATTAAAAGTGTATGTTTATAATATCTAAATAAATGCCGGAAATTAAACTAAGGGGGTTGTTTGCATGCCATAAAGACACAAATAACCATTTTTTAAATTTTCGTCTATCCGGGCTTATCTTTCGAATGACTGAACCAATAGTAATGAAATTTTACGAGTAGATAAATAGCAAGGGCTGAGCGTGATAAACTTAAATTAAAAAAAATCAATGAAACATTGATGTTATAAACGGTCTTTGATTTTATTTAATCGAATTGTCACCACGTTTACAAATGCTACAATTCAAAGCTGGGGTGGTCCGCCAGTTATATATAATAAGCATTTCAATTTTCCTTATCAGATTAAATTTTAATATAATACTTGATAAAAATATTAGTTAATTCGCAACCTTCATAATAATAATAATAATAACCTTCATAATAATAATATCTGGACCTGGCTCACGAGGTGGCGACATGTGGGGTGGGCTGTCGACCGAAATTATACCTGTAGTCGTTTCTGCAAACGGGCTAATCCCAGTCAGCCTCTCGGGTCATCTTAGGTGACAGCGACTCCGTGACGGACTGCTCCGGGCTCAAATTCAGAAGGCGGTGCTCCTCGATACTGCCCGCATTGTCCGCCGGTTTCTTTCCCTTTCCTGCTAACCCTCGGCCGTTTGGATTCCCCTGCCGAGGGATTCCATCTGGTTGGGCTTTTATTTATTTTATTTAATTGTTATTTATGTATATTTATTATTTTCGTTCCCAATTATATGTTTATGGAACCCAACCAGATGAGAAAACTATATAGATATCCCGAAATAATAATAAAAATATTAATTAATTCGCAAATAACTTAATATTTTTATTTTAATGGATTTCCGCAAAGTAACGCCTGATTCTATCAATTATAATACTTGAGTTATATACAGGATCATTATGAGAACCTTTTATCTTATTGCACCTAATCAAATTTTATTTTTAAATCTGAACTCATGGGTAACAACTGAAAAGAAAACCTATAGACTAATAAGATACGAGAATAACTTGATTAAAACAGTAACGAATTACCACTTTGTGTTCACTTATAATAGAAATTTTGAACCAAAATGATAGAATGTTTATGCTCATATTAGAACATAATGACACTGTATCATTAATGTACTAAAATTACTAACAGTTACCCGAATAAATCAATAAATCGTATATATCAACATAAAATGTCAGACGTAAATACCTTGTCATGTTCAATCTAAATATAGATTTGTTAAACTTACTGTCGATAGTGTAACAGACAGGATCTAGCGTGGTCACGGCACATTCACCATTTTTATGGGCTTTCCGCAATCTAATGAATACCTATTTGTAAACGATAGCTATGCTCAACATGAGTTTATTTAATGAATACATTCCTAAATATCAAACATTTATTGTCTTATTCAAACAATTTTTAATGAAAACTAAGTTTAAGGCTTGATTAGAATACCTTCTTAAAAATTTAAGTGACAAACTAATAGTCTCCATGATGATAAGTGGCTACTGCATCCTATGGCCATTTGTAACTGTCATCATCGGAATCGATTCAATCAGCCATTTCTGATAATTCGGTAAACATGCATAAACAATCGTATTAAATATAACAGAAACTCTTTCTTTTTATAGTCATTAAAGAAGATAGAAAACGTTGTATTTGATACATTATTTAACGTGATAGAGCCATACTGAAACTATATTATTTTGATTAGAGCACGAAGAGGTCGGTCGAAAGAGGAAGTACCTCGCTCTCGTAAAATATCAGCGTAAAATAGCATCTCAATTCTGCTGTGTATCGTATGGTAAGATAAGACAACCATGAGAGCTTTCTAATAATTAGTAACACCACATTCTATTTTAGTCCTCAGTGTGATTACGCATCTACATTTTGATTCTTAATTGAAGATAGATGTAGATGTCTATGGGTCACAGTGTCCACTTACCATCAGATGCACTTGTGTGCTCGTTTGTCACCATTATACGTGGTAGAGTCATACTGCAGCTGTATTAGTAGTATAGTTGTAGCATGAATGAATCGGCTCGACCAGGGAAGAACCATGCTCTCACAGAATACCATCGTAAAAAATCAGCATAATGCTGCTGTGTTTCGTACGGTGAGTGTAGATAACCAGAGACCCTATTTACTGGAAAGAAGCTATTCCATCTTAGTCTTATCGGGTGACAACGTATTTGCATTTTGATTCGTAATCGAGGATAGATGTAGATTTCTATGGGCCACAGCAACCACTTGCAATCAGGTGGACTGTGTGCTCGTTTGTCACACCTTATTATAAAAATAAAATTTAATACTTGTTAATATAGTGGCACCTATATATGGCGGGTAAATAATCATTTATAGAATAGCATACATTACATTTTGTTACATAACAGTAATATCCAAAACCAATATCCATCGTTAATACGCTATATTGTTAACCGAGAATGACTGTCATCTACCAAATATATTACGGAGCGCCGCGCCGTTCAACCGTTGACAACGTGCAATGACCTATTTCACGTCTATTTCTGCGTGGACGGGAATGTCTTCGTCGATGTTGATGTTTATTTTATTTTAATGATAACGTCAAATAATAATAGCGATAGTTATTTTAATTGTATGTATTTTTAAAGAAATTATCTAAAACGATGCTTCACTCTTGCGTTATTTCATAGACTAGTAGTGTTTTAGAAATATCCGCTATCTAATATTGTCCGGTGGGTGTCGAAGTGGCTACAGGGGGAAACGAACTAGGGGATTGTCAGCAGTTTCATATACTAATACACACTAAAGCACACACACTATATTAAAGTAAAGTTACAGACTTTGTATGTCCCACTGTTGGGCACAGGCCTCCCCTCATTTCTGAGAGGGGTTTAGGTTAAGGAAGTGTCCGCCGCACTGCCCCAATTCACGTTTCGGTTTAAAGAAATTTATTTCTAATAGGAACATACAATGGTTCACTTACAATGTACAAAGTAATTCTTATACTAAAGTAAAACTATCGCATCTACCTCTAGTGCTGGAGGTGTTATAGTTTAAGCTTATTTACTATGAGATATAAGATTAAGATTATTTACTATGAGGTATACATATGAGATACCACATATTCGGAAAAGATTACACTGTACGTACGTATTTCCTAAGTTTACTTTTAAACAATTTCATGTTATTGCAATTTTTTATGTCACCTGGTAGTTTATTGAATGTTTGTGAACTTCACACGTCTTCGAAATATTTTTTTTCTTATTCCTCAGACATGCAGGTTTCCTCACGATGTTTTACTTCACCGCCGTATACGTGGTAAATCAGCACATAAAATTTCAGTTAACAATTTCATTGGTGCCGGCGGAGATCGAACCCGCGTTCCTCGCGATCTGTTATATTTACAGCGAGCGTTAACGATTTGAGCTACCACGGCTCTCACACACTATATTGAAAATACAAAAACTACGGCTGCCAACTCGCCTGCCAAGCGTGGCAACTATGACAAATATTCGCCCCTATTAAGGAGTTTATGAGGAGGCCTATGTAACCGCAGGGATAACATGATATTATGATTCATTTATAATTAAGATCTTAAATTTATGTTTAAAAATGTTAAAATAAGGTTTCATTAAGAAATCTGACGCTGTGAGTTTTAAGAAGACGTGCAAGTGCGATCCTGATAATGACGTCACAATTTAATAACGCCGATATTTAATACAAGAATGCGGGGTTTAGCTTCTAGTGTGCCAATTGAACTATTTATTTTCGAATTTTGGGTTTCTGAAATAACTATAAATTATATAGTGTTTGTGTAAGTTTCAGTTTTTAATTTTGGATGTAAAATGATACTTTTGTCTGTATAGCGATACCGGATTTCTTCCCACGGGCACGGGCTGAGTGCTCTCAAGATGGGCAGAAGCATATTTCTTATATAACAACTATAAAATATAAAAACTGCAGGTGCCAACCCACATACTAATATGAAAAATATCTCCCGCAATCTATAGGGAGGTGTTTGTTGGGATTTGATAGGCTGTAATGATGAATAAATGAAAATATACTACGGATAAAAGCTCAAGTGCGGACACACTCAGGTTAAGCCGACTACAACTTGGTGTAGCTAAATACGGTTGGTGAAACTTAACTGGGGGCTAGTCTGTATGGATTCTCTAGACACTGATGCTCTGATAACTTATTTTTTTTGAGTGATTCAGACATATATATATATATATATATATATATATATATATATATATATATATATATATATATATATATAATACTATGCCATTGTAATAGTAAATTTTAAAATAATTGTCGGTCAGAGGAACATCATTTGTAGATTTGAAATAAATTATACTTTGACAAAAGAAATATTATTTTAACACTTCGAAGAAATAATTTTAATTTGTTTAATTTACTACGTACTTGGCGACAAACGAAAACATCGTCAGTAAATCTGCGTGTCTGGCGAATAAAACTTTTTATAAGACCCAAAACATTCAACGGCGCACAGAGTAGTGGAGCGAACACATTGCTCAATAACCCTGTCAGAAATGAGAGGAGCCCGGTTCCCAAAAATAGTAGGTATATAAACGGTAATTTTATTACTTACTTATTATTTGTACTTAAGTGTCACATGCACACTTAAGTACAAATAATAATATTTTTTATAGAATAAGAGTGACAAAGAAACGCAAATTCCACCTGATGATAAGTGGATAGTGTGGCCCATAGAAATCTAGATCAATAATAGATTTGTAACTGCATCGCTGCTCTGCCATATGATTAATTGAATAATAATTGCAAAGCAAATTTAAGATGCGTTAAGTACATTTAAAAATATATTTATACATTCTGTAGACTGAATAATTACGTCACAACAACCCACACCGTAGTTAATCATGCGGTAAGAAAGGGAAGGACGAAAATGGTGCCGGAAAAAATTATCCTTATAAGTCAAACTCAGGGTGGATGTAAATCAACGGAGCGTACCATCACCCCCGTTTCCGATTCACCTAACATTATTCACAGCACTTTGAGTACGCCTGTCTGCTCTCTCGCGATATGAGAACATTTCGAGTACGTCTCACTTACATTTTATATAGTTATAGGTATTATTGTCCCTCTCTCTTTTATTTTTGTGTTAATATTTGACTCCTACGCAATAACTGACATCGGATTCTCGTTGCAGGAAGCAGTCAAGGACTTTCTCGAGCTTATGAAGAAGAAAACAATTCATGGGTATTTGAAACAAAATAATTTTTCAAACACAATAAAATTAAAGTAATTTACAAAATTAAGCTTTACTACACAGTAAAGCCGATAAAAAAGTATGTAATAATTTCTAATTACTCGTAGTTTCTGTAGTCGGCCCTAAGATATAATGTTTCTATCGGAAAATTAAGGCCGCAATTATACTTTTTATAAAACGTTTATTCTAGTCTTTTGGGTGGTTTAAGAATTATCAAGTTTAAGGTAACAAGTGGAACGTCGTCTAAATTGTAACATTAAAATCTTAATTCCATATTTTCCACAACTTTTCTGAAGTTGTTACTTTCTTTGTTTAATATATTATTTAAAACAAGGTACTCAATAAAAAATCTCAAAATCTGTTAAGCCGTTTCCGAGAAATCGATGAACAAGAAATCTATGAATATACGAGTACATAAGAAAAGAACATGATTTATATAGGATTTACCTTATCGTTTTTTGAACTTGATTATAAATTAAGTATACACTTAACTTAAAATTTAAGTTAAAAACTTTGGCCTTTCCACCATCTGTTAGTAGCGTAGCGTCCACCAGACTTATAAAATTATCTTATTGTATTGCGAAACTTATCTGATGACTAAAGTACCTGACAGGATTTGATTCACCAGAGACATTATACTAGCGGCGACCCGAGATGAGCTGTGTATAAACTATAAACATCATGCGTCTAGTACACACGACTCTATTATTTCTAAACTAAACGGCGAAATCATGTAGCTCTACTCGAGAACTGTTTTATGTTTCACGAAACATAGTTATTTTATTATTATATATATATATATATATATATATATATATATATATATATATATATATACGTCGTCCCACTGCTGGGCTCAGGCCTCCCCTCATTTCTGAGAGGGTTTAGAGCAAGGAAGTGTCCGCCGCGATGCCCAAATGCGTGTTGACGAACTTCACATGTCTTCGAAATATTTTTTTTTCTTATTCCTCAGACATGCAGGTTTCCTCACGATGTTTTCCTTCACCGCCGAGCACGTGGTAAATCAGCACTTAAAATTGCAATTAACAATTTCATTGGTGCCGGCGGGGATCGAACCCGGGTTACTCGCGTTCTGTTATATTTACAGCGAGCGTTAACCACTGAACTACCACGGCTATATATAAATATATCGTCGTTTTTTTAAAGTGAATGTAGCAAGGAATATAGATTTGATGTTTAAACATTTATTAGAATAAAAAATTTCCATTTACTGAAATGAAATGGATATTTTTAAATATTATTATCAAAACACGGTCTTATTTATTTGAGATGAAGCGACTTCAAGCTTCAACATTAAGAGCTTCTCAATTGAACTGTATATTTTCTACCCTCTTTTTTTGTACGTTTGTTACGTGATATTTTCGTTAATTTTATGCATTACAATTTAGTTGATTTTTTTATCATTAAAATGTTATATTTCGGTGGTGGTGTAATACAAATTAAGGAAAAAAATCCTCAAAGGTTAAGAAAAGGGGTGACTTATTAATGTTGCAAAGAGATTTGTAAGTGCATTCAAAAGGGTCAAAAATAACAACAGATAAAAGGTAAAAGCTGACTTCAAAGAACTCAAAATAATTAAATAATTTCCACTTATTGGGCTTTAATTATTTTCTAAGTCTTTTATGTCTTCGTACCGACTCAATTAATGGCTCATTGAGTTGGTATGTATGGTATGCGGAAATTAATTTATTTTTCTAAGTTCTTTGAAGTTAAATTTTACTAAATTTTAATTAAAGGTTTAACTTTATTTTAACAATATTATTCATTTATTTTATTGAACGTTATAGAACAGTACAGTACGTATACGCAATATTTTATATACGCAACGCTTTTACAATAAAATCCCAGAAAATGTACACAATTTATCAATCATCATCATCATCATCATCATCATTACAGCCCTTTAGAAGTCCACTGCTGAACATAGGCCTCCCCCAAGGTATGCCACGAAGCACGGTCCTGAGCCACCTGCATCCATCGACTTCCTGCATGTCTTACTAGGTCGTCACTCCATCTAGTGGGGGGGGGGGTCGCCCTAAACTTCGTCTACCGGTACGAGGCTGCTACTCGAGAACCTTTTTTCCCCAACGGTTGTCGGTTCTTCGAGCTATATGGCCGGCCCATTGCCACTTCAGCTTACTAATCCGTTGGGCTATGTCGGTCACTCTGGTTCTCATGCGGATATCCTCATTTCTAAGTTTATCACGCAGAGAAACTCCGAGCATAGCCCTTTCCATAGCTCGCTGAGTGACTTTGAGCGTCCTCATACGGCCAGCAGTGAAGGACCACGTCTCAGTTCCATATGTCATCACTGGCAACACGCACTGGTTGTACAACTTAGTTTTCAGGTTTTTAGGTATACCTGACGAGAAGATGCGTTGTAATTTCCCGAACGCTGCCCAGCCGAGTTGAATCCGTCGATTGACCTCTCGGTCGAAGTTGGACTTACCTAGCCGGACTATTTGTCCCAGGTAAACGTACTCGTTAACAACTTCGAGCTTAGTGCTCCCAACAACTACCGGCATAGGTGTGACATGGACATTAAACATGATCTTTGTTTTGTCCATGTTCATCTTAAGACCTATCCGTTGGGAGGCACTATTGAGGTCATTGAGCATAGTGCTTAAGTACTATATCGTCGGCAAATCGAAGGTGAGTGATGTACTCGCAATAGATGTTAATACCGTATCTTTTCCAGTCCAGTAGCTTGAAAACGTCTTCCAATGCAGCGGTGAAGAATTTCGGGGAAATAACGTCACCATGTCTTACACCTCTCTGCACTTCGATAGGTTTCGTACTCTGGTTTTGTACTCGGATAGCCATCGTAGCCCTACTGTACAAACACTTCAGCACTTCGATATACCGACAGTCTACTTGGCACCACTGTAGAGACTGTAGCACCGCCCAAATTTCGACGGAATCAAAGGCTTTCTCATAGTCCACATACGCCAGGCAAAGTGGCAGATTGTACTCTTCGGACTTCTGCACAATTTGGGGAAGGGTATGTATGTGGTCTATGGTACTAAAGCCTTTTCGAAAACCGCTTGTTCGGGAGGCTGGAAGTCGTCGAGTCTGCGTGCGAGACGATTCGTAATGACTCTCGAAAACAGCACGTAGACGCGTCTCAGAAGGGATATCGGTCTGTAGTTCTTCAAGAGAGAGTTGTCACCTTTCTTGAAGAACAAGACCACCGCACTTCTGCTCCACGCATCCGGAGTAGTGCCACCATGGAGGACGGAATTAAAGAGCCTCTGAAGGACTTCAAGTACCATTTTTCCACCCGCTTTCAGAAGCTCCGCTGTAATTCCATCCTCGCCCGGGAACTTGCCGTTTTTAAGGTGCTGGAGAGCCATTCTAATCTCGCTCCGACTGACGTCCGGGATATCATCGGAATATTGTCGGATAAGACCCGCTCTTGGATCGTTACTCACACTTGCGTGTGGCTCCAACGATGATGTGTACGGCTGCCCATAGAACCTCTCAATCTCACTCAGAATCTCAGGTGTCCCGGAAACGATGCTGCCACACTCAGTTTTCAGCTTTTTTTAGCAAAGACTTTGGAGCCCTGGTTACGCTCAATCGCTTCTTCAATACGAGCAGTATTAAATTTGCGTAAGTCTCGCCGCATGCAATTTATCAATAAATTTCAAATATTAATAAAATACATTTTAAGTTTGATTAAAGAAAAATTGTATAAAAAGGGTTATTATACTATCAAAGAATAACATAACATAACGCCTGAGAATGAGGTGATCGCCACCATGCTGACTCTATTATAATTTATTTAATAAATTTTACAAAATTATTGTAAAGTGAAATATGTTTACACAAATAAATCCGGTTTCCTGCTGGTTTTTCCCAGGACTGAGGTATTTTCATTAACACTGGTAAATAAAAAATTTGACTTTCCATAAGTTTTATGTAATAACCTTTATTAAATAAAAATCATTTTATAGTAGTTATAAGATTAAATGGCGGACTTAATTCTAAAAACATTATCTGCCAGTCATCTTTATGACGCTACGAATGAATGTGTGTTTTCTTTGAATGTATTTTATTTAACAATGCCATAGGCGATTGCGTTAGAAATATAAAAGGTTCGTGGCATTATAAGTGCTTGAATTTCTAAATTGATATCTTTAAATGCACTTAATCTGTTGCGCGCGTTTTATAGCTGAAGCCACTTTCAATTTTCAGCGGAAAGCGTTTTATGGCTTTCTGGAGCGTGACGGGTATAAAAACTTGCGAAAGTGCTATCCGGCTTTATTTGTAGTACCTAAAGGCCTCCGAGTGTTTAAAATGAAAATTCAAATGCAGTATCATTATGTAGCATAGAGTATTCTTTATTGTTTTTATTTAAAACAAAGCACGTTATGTTATAAAATCAAATTTTATAATTTTCAAAGCAATCTCTTTTATTATACACATTTCGTTTTTTAATACTTTACCGACAGAATACTTTGTAATATTTCTTTTATTCTTTACTTACCTGTAAAAGCACACAACTAGACATAAGCATCCCCTGGTTCAAGGAGGATTTGCCAACGGCGTGTTAGACAAGACCACGACTACCAAGTAAATTAACTTACATAATATCACGGCACAAAGCAAACTATGCTGGAAAAAATAAAACAAGCAAGTGGCATTACTTTTAAATAACAAATTAGTTGATAATTACATATTATTAGCTAGTGGCGGTGTAAGAATATTCACTAGCCAATATCATAGCGTGGGTATCTTAAGAGGCAATACAGAGAAACGAAATAGGATATGAGAAACGAAATACTTGCCATGCGTGGCAACTATCGCAAATATCCCCTCTATAAAGCAATCTATGTGAGAAGCTTATGCACAGCAGTAGATTTCAGGCTGTAACGCTAACGTTGCGTATCATTTGGACTTGTTCATAATTGCAGGCTATTAAATATTCACTGCTTATCATTCATATTTCTCAAAGTATGGATCTTTCCAGGTGGTAGGACTCCACCTTTCCCTAATGGACCCCACACACGGTCAGTTCAACTGATTATTACAACTGATTAGTTCAAACTAAAGCTGTTAATATTTTTTTTAATATATTAATATCGGAGTTTTACATATAAGTTTATTTGTGGATATATCGAAAATCCGATATTTTAAAAAATATCAACAGTTTTAGTTTGAACTGATCAGTTGGAATGACCAGTTAAACTGACCGTGAGTGGCCACCATAAGAGTTCGTCTGGTTTAGGAACTACATATTTATGCCTTCGAATATCACTGTTTGCACTGCTGAAGTATCCTAACAGGTTGTCATATATTCCATCTTAGTAGTTAGTAGACACCCTCATTACTGATTATAATACGCAGGTAAATTCCGAGCTTAATTATCTAAGTAACTCGTAGGTTGATTTTAAAAGTGAGTGTTTTACGTCAATATATACGACGTCAATTAACAAATCATCTGCTGTCAAATAGTTTAGATGTACCTTATCAAGCGGCGGTGAAGAAGTTCAGGAATACTACGTCGCCTTGTTTTAGTAATGCGCCTTATAAGCGTTGTGCGTTGACAAATCCTTTCAATAATGGATGAGACCCATATCTAGCAGTGATTGTTGCAGGCTGACGACCAATACATTTGTATAATATGTATACTAGCTGCGTTGTTCTGCGTTTTCTCGTAGGTGGCGTGATGTGTAATTCACTTTCAGGTTTTTATTGTATATAAAATATAGTAATAACTCGAAAACAGCACAATATGTCGGATAAAATTTTGAGTTCGTATTATTTTTTGCCACTAAACAATTGACCCGTAAACACTAAACATTTTGGTCTACAACTCATTCTGCCTGTAGTATGACTCCAGCTCCATCCATCAAATCCTAGCATTACTAACTATCTTCACGACAAAACAAATACCTATTTGTGTAAATATGACCTTGCAGTTATAATAAGTATATTAAATTTAAGAGAAAGTCATTATAAAGTATGGAAAATAAATCAGCTTTAATTTAGTTTAAAAGTTCAGATACAAATTTTTAATTCAGTAGGAAATTAATTATTTAAGCCCAATCCCCACAGACTTTATACAAAATTTATAATCAAATAGCAGAATTTATAATTAAAAATTCTGAACATTAAGCTCAGGGTTTGTTAGCTTTAAATTGTTTTCTAAAAATCAATAAGCACGTCATTAATAAATACCCGCATTCAGTTAGAATGCGCAGAAGTGTTCCTTTCATTGAGAAACAGATTTTGCACATTTTTAAATTGCTCAGTCCTAAAATAGACTCAGTTAACAAAATGGGTAGTTTTACCACGTTTTTATTCACTCCCTTTTTCGTTCAGCTCAAATTTAATAATTGATTTAAAACTTCCCGATGAGCTTGATATTGCAACACAGCAGGAATTCTATATACTGTAAGCTCGTTCTGCGTAGAACGAACCAAAAATTAATATTCAAAAAATGAAAAAAGCCGGGCTAAATATGAACGGAACGTCAAACACCTCAGTCCCTCCCGTGACCGTTGGTGCTATAAAGCGCCCAAAACGTCTGGAACGCGATAAAATTACGCGTTAAAATATTTAAAATTCATTTCATGTTTAATTACTACATAACTAATCCTAGAGGTTCTAATTTTTTTTAATAATTTGGCGCAATGCGATTGTGTAACTCTGGTGCAAATCACGTAATTTAGTTTTGAAATTCTAAGTTCCATTCACTCTCTTATTCGTCATTAAGTAGTTACAGTATATCAAGAGTATTGACCACTAAGCTACGCGGGTGTACTTAAAATAACTTAAGTAAACGCTCACATAAAATTTAAACATGTTTACTTATATACCTTTATTTGTATATTGTTTTGTATAAGTTATCTAATAAATATAAGTTTTTTGATGAATGAAAATAAAACAATTTCCCATATTTTTTTTGAATAAACGACAAACACTAGGAACAAACACAAGCTAGTGATACCATTTTCTCGACTCCATAGAGTCAGTAATTCATTCTTGGGGCAGGGCTGCATTTTGTCGCCTCTGCTATTTAATCTGTAATCGGAGAATATTATAAACGAAGCGCTAGATGATGTTGAAGAAGGAGTCTTTATCAATGGACAACCGATTAACAACTTGAGATACGCTGACGACACTGTTCTCATTGCATCTTCAGAACTAGGTCTTCAAAAATACTAGACCGCATATTCGAGTGCAGCACAAGATCAGGACTTAATGTAAACTTGTCTAAGACCAAAATCATGGTAGTTTCGAGAGCGCCAAAGCAGTGCAGTGAATGTATAGGACAAGATAGTATCGAACAAGTTCAAAAGTACCAGTATTTTGGATCTTGGGTAACCGATTCTTGGGAGAGTGACATGGAAATACGAATTCGAATTGAAACTGCAAGAGCCTCTTTCTTGAGGATGAGCAAAGTCCTTACTACAAGGAGATTATCAATCGAACTACATACAAGACTCATGCAATGCCTGTCAAACTATACGAATGCGAATCTTAGACTATGAAAGAAGATCTCCGTAAGAAACTAGAAGCATTTGAAATGTGGATGTATCGCCGCATGCTCCGAATAAGTTGGACAGACAAAGTTACCAACATTGAGGTCCTCAAGCAGATGAAAAGGAATAAACCCCTACTTGTCAAAACCATCAAGCAGAGAAAAGTCGCGTACCTAGGACACGTGCTAAGGCATGAACGTAACCAACTGCTGCAGACTATTATGATGGGCAAAGTAGCGGGTAAAAGAGGTGTTGGTAGAAGAAAAATGTCGTGGCTATGTAACATCCGGAAATGGACCAGAATAAAGAAAGTTGAAGATCTGTTTAGGCTAGCCCTGAACAAAGAAGAATTTAGAAGGATGACTGCCGACCTTAAGTAATGGAGAGGCACTTAAAGAAGAAGAAGGTAAAGTAAAAACCGACTTTCAATAAGAACTACAACATGTAATCTACATTGAATAAAAATATTCTATTCTATTATCTGCAGCGTATCTCTTCCACATTATGAACTTACTTCTTAATACCTTTTTTTTTCTATCTTATTTTTGTAAATTAAATATGTAAATGACAATTAAAAATATATTAAATATAATACAAAAATATTTATTACAACAAAGATAATTGCAGCTATATTTTGGTTGTAGCATGAATGAGTCGGCTCGATCGGGGAAGTACCATGTTCTCACAAAATTTTAACGTAAATTAGCAGCTTAGCTCTGATGTGTTTTGTATGGTGAGTGTAGAGGACCGGATACCCCTTTTACTGGAAACAAAGCATTCCATCTTGGTTCTCGAGGATGACAATGCGTCTACATTTTGATACTTTAAAGAAGATAGATCGTAGATGTCCATGGACAACAATGTTCACTTATCATCAGGTAGATTGCGTGCTCATTTGCTACCCTTATTCTAAGAAAAATATGGGAAATTGTAAAATATACCAAAATAGTTCAATAATTTGGACGGGCCTGTTGGTCTAGTGGTTAGTGACCCTGACTGCTATGCCGGAGGTCTTGGGTTCGATTCCCAACCAGGACAAATGTTTGTGTGATGAGCACGATCATTTGTTCTGTGTCTGGGTGTAATTTATCTATAATATTTATGTATTTAGAAATATATAAGTATGTTTATCAGTTGTCTAGTACCCATAACACAAGCTCTGCTTAGCTTGGGACTAGATGGCGTTGTGTGATAGTTGTGGAATATTATTATTATTATTATTAATATCTTCTCACAGTATATTGTAACTTATTTTAAAAAATAAACAAATTATTAGTTTTTTTTTTAAAGAACACGAACAGCTATTTCTATATTAGAAAAGTTTCGGTTAATCCGAAAATGTTACGAGCGGAACTTGACAATAGAGGACGAAACTGAACCTGCGACTTTTCAGCTACTAATCCTTGAAAAATAATTGAAGGATAAAATAAGTCATAAGTGAATAATACGGCGACTGAATCTAAATGAACACAGTTTTGTTTCGTATGATTTGTTATTAAATTTGAATTTAAATAAAAACAGATGTTTCTATCAGCAATAATAACGTCAAGATGTTAAAAGTGATATTAATATTGCAGATTATATTTTTCATTATGTTATAACATTTAAATTAACTTTCAAACTCATTTATTCCTTTATATATCTCAGCGTCTGATAATTTTCAGACAACTTATCCACCTGTAATTGGTGTTACGTTACACTCACCGAACGAACTGCATCCGGTAACATCGCACCCTTTTCCCGTATCGTTCACAAAATTTAATTCGAGCACAGTCTAAATAGTCCCTTACGTCGAAGGGATCGTTAAGCCTCCGTTTTCATCAATTTTTCATTAAGATACCGAAAAAAACACGCCTGGGATACACGTTTTTTGGATAACAAATCCGGGAGCATCACAAACGTCCAACCACCGCGAGCTCGCGGAATAAACTAGGGAATAAGGAGCTCCGAACCCGAACGCAGCTGAACAGAGATACTGTATTTGCATGAGTGAGACAGATGAAAGTGCAGAGGTGCGCAGGAAAGAATTGGATGTTTATTGTGAACTACTTGAAATAGGATAAAACACGTTGTGCGTGAGAGCTTTTTCATAGTTACGTGGTATCTGTAAATATTATGTTACATACTCGAGTATATTTTCGCAACTTTGGATGCAAACCAATGAACTCGTAGCTCAGCGGGGACGTCAAATAACTTCATGTGAAATTCCCAAATTATAAGTTAAAAATCTGGATCTGCATATTTTGTGTAATCTCGTAAATGGCTCTACATCTTTTCCCTCACTTATACATTTGTTGGTATCATGCATTTACTTTGTGTGAACTGACATGGTTACTTTATTCATTAGGATGAATTTTAAGACCGTGAAAAAATTAAATGAAAAATTTCTTGTTACATAAATCTGAGACTGTTTCCTATAAAAAAAGTATCTTGATAGATCTATGTTAAACCTGTTATTACTCCTACTTTAAGAGATACAACTCAAGTAAGTCAAATGGCAGTGCAAGATAATTACTGACACTTTCTCAGCCTGTTAGGTTGATTATACTGTAATTCGTTAATCAGTAAGCTAAAGTGCCAATGGACTGGCAATGTAGCTCAAAAAACTGACAACTGATAGGGAAGAAAGGTTCTTGATTTCCAGTCTCATACCAGTAATACTTGGAAGAGCCACGCTGCAGCTATATTATGGTTATAGCACAAATGGGTCGGCTCAACCGGGAAAGGACCTTTCTCACAAAATACCAGTGTAAAACAGCAGCTTAATATTGCTGTGTTTAGTATGGTGAGTGTAGAGGTTGGGAGACCCCTTTTTTCGTCTTAGTCCTCAGTGGTGAAAATGCATCCGCATTTTGGTGAAATTTGGATGAATATGTGCAACAGCATCCTCTTACCATCAGATGGATTGTGTGCTCGTTTGTCACCCTTATTCTACATATAATGGAAGCGAAGTGTAGGGTAGTCACCGCGATGGAGTGACAACCTGCTAAGATACGCGGGAAGTCGATGGATACAGGCATCTCAGGACCATGCTTTGTGGCCTAAGAAGAGGTCAATGTTTTGCAGTGGACCTGTGAAGGGCTGTAATGATAATGATGATACTGAGATTATTTTAATCTGTTTAATATTAGTACTTAGGGTGATAAGTTTTTAGCTATCAGTTTCAACTTACATTCTTAAGATTTTAAATTAAATACAGTAAACTAAAACTTTAAATTTCTGTTATTTTAAGCAAAGGTACACCTAAATTTCTGCTTATCTATTATCTAAAAAACATGAGTTAACTTTCGATTTTTCGTCTTCAACAGAGCTTTTAAGAAAAATAGAGAAATTTATTTTACTTTATATAAGCCATTGCTTGAACACAATCCCATATGGTGTTAAGTAGTAATGCAGCCTTAGATGATAAATCGTACTGTCTTAGCGTAACAAAACCTATTCACTTTTGCCTTGAAGAGGCCCATATTGTATTCGGACGGAAAGAAAGACGCCGGCAAATTATTTCACTCCTCTGCTGTATTCCTTAAAAACGTCGCAGTAAACCGTTTGGTTCAAATGCGTAATGCGTCCGGTGATGGAAAGGATAGGGAGGAATTAAAGCATGCAATTCCTGCGCACACTCTTCGAAACGCATCCTAGAGAATACCGAGGGGCTGGCTACTCTGCGTCTGTACTCGAGGCTGACAGGATTGGTTTCAAATAAATCCAGGTCACCAATGAGCCTCTTAGCACGTCATAGCATGGTCATATGGTGGTTCTACCCCGGCTGAGCCATCCTTTCGTGCTACAACTTGTGATACAACGTGCTTATGCTCAGCAGTGACTGTATAAAACTGACTGAAAAAATTCCAAGTTATGTCAGATACCAATATAATTAAAAAAGACATCCTGTTGACTGTCAAACAGGCATTTGAAGACTGTTTGGTGTCATAAAATTCACCTAAATATACCAAACTCAAATTCAACATGAAGATAGTTATTTATCCAATATGATTACTTGAATTACAAAACTACTTTGAGAATAGTTTGAATGTGTAGTTTTCTAAATAAAATCTAGGTCAATTACTAACCCTAGATGAAAAAGAGGGGTGTTACAAGTTTGACCGTTATGTGTGTCTGTCTGTCTGTGGGACCGTAGCTCACAAACGGGTGAACCGATTTGGGTGCAGATTTAAAAAAAGTTTAAAGCAGTTTTTAGGTGGTGGTTCTTAAACATGTTTTATTGAAATTGATTTGACCGTTTGAATATCATTAGCTTTTTTGATTCAGGGGTTTTTAAAATTTTCAATTTATATTATTCTGATGTGACTGGTATTTAAATAATTTTGTTTTAATGAAAACAATTGCGGAGACAAAAAGGAAAAAAATGTGTTTTATACAGATTACTTCTGTTTTCGTAAAGGCGACGTTATGAAAGCGATCATCAAATAACGAATTCAGTGTCCAATTAGACGAGAACAAACGCCCCAACGTCTCGTCTATTTATTTTATGCATTCCACCTTGACGATTTTTGGTATAAGTTAATTTACTGTCCATTATATAACAGCTGAGCTGGTGGACGAATATGCATTCCACTTAAAAAAATTAATTTACTTACTTTTGGAATCTGGTATTTACGGATTATTTTCTTAGATTCTCATTTTAATCCTAAAATTAAGTCCCTAGAGTTATTCCCATTTAATTAAAAAAGTAGAATATTCATAATTATTAATAACTTTAAGTATACTTCATGAATAGGTATTAGATACAAGAATAAATTTTCTATAATAATACCTAGAATTTGTCACTCCCTTGGGAAATCAGTAGAAGCAATGTCCTGCGTATCGGGTCTGATAATGTGTGCACCGTATAATATACTTACTACTTTCAAAACAATAAATTGCATCAATCTTAGCATTTTTTTTAAATAACTGCCCGTTTTAAAAATGAAGAAATAACTTAGTTTATAGAGTGGTTTTGACTTTTTTTCATTATTTAACTTTAAAGTGAAAACTTAAACTGCCTTACTCATATACAAATAGCCACCGTAGGGCTACTATACAAAGCACTTCGTTACAACTGCAATCATCTCATCTCATCTCTAGTAGACTGTGGCACTGACATAATTTCTACGGAATCAAAGACTTTCTTAAAGTCCATATATGCAAGTACAAATTTGAAGGTTATTACGTGATCTATTGTACTAAAGTATTTTCAGAAACCGGTCAGTTTGGGAGGTTGGAGATCGTCAAGTCTCCGTGTAAGACGATTTTGAATAACTTTCAAAAGCAGTAGTTAGGCAACTCAAAAGTAGAATATAAATTAAAAATTAAACAAGCTTTAATTTAATTGCATTTTATTTTCCATATTCATATATATTTTAGGGTAGGTATAGTTTGTAAGCACCATTTGCATGACAGAAGTATCTAAGGTCTTTCCTAATTCATACATATTAATAGAAGAAACGTAAACGTGCCCCGACTTTTTATGCCTCTAATAAAACAGCGCTAGCCACAATGAAAATGAAATGGACCGTGTGATGCTCGACCTTTTCGATGGTAATTTACTTTTTTGTCCCTACAATTATTACAGTAACCGTAAATTTAATGACAATTTATTTAAAGAAACATCTTTAGGATCAAAAATTGTCGATAGATGCTGGTGGCTCAGGACCATGATTTATGGCATTCCTTGAAAGAGGTCTATGTTCATCAGTAGACGTATGAACGGCAATTGTCAAAGACAAATTTAATTATATATTCAAGTGAAATTTACTGTCGCATTCTACATTGATAATAATGTATAAGGTACAGTGTATATACGTCCCACTGCTGGGCACGGGCTTCCCTCATTTCTGAGAGGGTTTTAGGGCAAGGAAGTATCCGCCGCGCGGCCCCAATGCGTGTTGACGAACTTCACATGCCTGTGTCACGATGTTTTCCTTCACCGCCGAGCACGTGTTAAATCAGCACTTAAATTGCAATAAACAATTTCGTTGGTGCCGGCGGGGATCGAATCCGGGTTACTCACGTTCTGTTATATTTACAGCGAGCGTTAACCTACAACGCTTGAGCTATCACGGCTCTGATAGTGCTGTATATATACATATTCTTCAATAAATGTCAACCTCAATTTTACTTGTTGTAGCCTGTAGATTGAGGCTCATGGCTTTTTATTAAGTCTATTGCTTAGATGTACAAATAATTAACTTAAATATTCTATTTTAATTCGCCCTGCCAAAATATATTTAACAAACGTCATAAAACGAATAAAACATGTAAATTTGTTATCATGCATAACATTTGTACGTCTCTAATTTAAACTGCAGATTGCAGATCCTTGTGAGCATGAATAGGTAAGCAAATATGTTCAATGAGACTGGTTTCATAAGGTCTTTATATTGTTTGATCTAAGTATTTTGAACACCACTTTTTCCATATAAATCTGTGCTTTACACACACCCAAAAAGTGTTTACATTTCAGTTTTGATTCGATTAAGCTTAAGTGTATAGAAATTAATAATTTAAACAAACCGAAATTTTACAGAGTACATTTATTTTACTATACCAGTATAAATATGTAAATAAAGTAAATTTTCTGCTAAATAATAAATAATTTGTTATAATTAGCAAATATTGTGAAAAATATAAGTACACACAAAGAACAGCTTTCATAACTTCATAGTCAAGCATAGAACTCTTTTAAATTAGGTAAAATTTCTGCATACTTTCCTTTGTGTCATGGTATTAAGCTCCGTTCCATTAAATGTAACTTTAACAATGGCCCTCACTAATAACTTTATTCAATAACTCGTTTTACACAATGACAGGTTGCGTTATTCACGTGTCATGTGCACGGACAAAAGGCGTTGTGCAAAATATAATACCATCTGCGTACGTATGTATGTGGCCTTATTGTCCTCTGTGAATACACTCAAATTTTTTTATGCAAATTGTTCCCGCCAACCTTGTCGTGCCCTTATGGTAATGTGATTTGATTAAAATGTGGCTTGCTAACTACACGTTTTATATGCATAAATTATTATGCGGATTGTTATATGAAAACTTTAATGACATTTCTGTCAATAAATGTTCATCACATGATGACTGTGTTATGATATAATAGGCCTGTAAAAAAAGTTTCTTTGTATTTTGTATACCAATTAAAGACATTTTTCAAAGTTTAATTATTATTAATTACGATGTACCTACATGTGCCATTTTGTTCAATAATTTCTTGCCATCTTTTAGTAAAGTAAAGTAAAGTTACAGCCTACATACGTCACACTGATGGGAACAGGCTTCCCCTCATTTCTGAGAAGGTTTTAGGGCAAGCAGGTGTCCGCCGCGCTGTCCCAATGCGTGTTAGCGAACTTCATATGTCTTCGAAATATATTTTTTCTTATTCCTCAGACATGCGGGTTTCCTCACGATGTTTTCCTTCATCGCCAAGCACATGATAAATCAGCACTTAAAATTGCAATTAACAATTTCATTGGTGTCGTTGGGGATCGAACCCGGGTTACTTGAGTTTTGTTATATTTACAGCAAGCGTTAAACTCTGAGCTACTACGGCACGGCCAACTTTTCTTCTCTTGAAATCTTGGGATTTTCGATCAAAAAAATAGTTTTAACAGTCCTCTCTTGACGTTAACACTGCCCAAAGAATTCTGAAGAGATCGATCCAGGTGAAGATCTAAGAAAATCTAATGCAACGTCAGTACTATATCGTGGATGCATTAATACTTCCCAACCAAGCTTTCTCTACTTTTGATGAGTGGCCATTTGCATTGTGGTCTGGCGTTATCATGATGAAAGATCACTCATTTTCTATCAATCAATTTCGACCGTTTTTTCTTAACTTCATGCTTGAGTCTTATTAGTTTTTGGCACTATAGATCTCAATCGGTGGTTTTACCTGACGGTAAAAGCTCATAATAAATGATGCCCTTCCAATCCCACTATATACACATCATCACCTTATTGCGTGTAAATCTGGGATTTGCTACAGTCTGTGGAGCTTGACTACCCTCCGACTATGATCTTTTTTGCACATTCTTGACGTAGCTGATGCATTTTCATTAATAGTGATCAATATTTTCAAAAATGGTTCGGCTTCACTACTTTTCAATAGAGAATAACAAATGCCCGACCTTAGGTGAAGGTTTATTGTGATGGGTGATGAGATAACATCCGATATAAACGATAATGCACATGAAATGGGTATAAAATAACCTTACTTTTGAAATAATATTTCCTAAGTGATATTGAGAATAAAACTTTTGTATTACGTGTGTTATCTGACGAGAAATGAAGGTTCTATTGTGTGACAAGGTGTCATGCTATCTTAGTCCTGAATAGTGGCAACGATTATGCATTTTAACTCTTAATTGAGGATAGATGTAGGTGTCTATGTGATAAAGCACCCACTTACCATCAGGTGGTCTGTTCATTTCTCTACATTAATTCTTTAAAATGATATGTAAGAAAAGCTAGTGCATAGAGTAGTGACACTATAAAACCTGTAAGGGATGAAAGCAAGTCCGTAACTAAACCTTCAAAAAGGTTTATGTGTGACCGGTTCAATATATAAAATTATAGGTTAACTAACATCTGTAGGTTAAATAGAACTTATTAATGATCTATTTGTAGGACGTCCCTTACGGATTATATGTATGTAAATGTTAACTGTAATTAAGTCGTTAGTCTAATTAAGCTCATAGTATAGATTTCGGAGTATATAACTTGACATCACCACATAACATAACCTGAACTTACACACGTAAAGTTGACCAAGCAATAACCGTTAAAGTCGAATTGGCATAAGTCGGAGTATAATTTGGGATATAAATACATTACAAAAAAATTAGAGTCAAGGCTAAAGAAAAAATAATTTAAAAGAAAAATGCGTAGTAAAATCTTAAATTAATGTCAATATGAATATTATTATATTAAATTTAATTCTAAAAACGTATAATTTAGTTATTTTGACGTAGAAGGCTTCATAAATTTTAACAAGTTCGTCTGACCTCAGAATACTAAAGGTTCTTTCTTCTCACTTCTTTAACAGGGTTAACGTTTATTTTTTCAATCACGGTCAATAGATGGATCTGTAAGAGGGTTTTTGATGGTACAAAGCTTTGTGCGTTTGTATACATACATTAGTATTCACGGACGTAGGTCGATATTTGAATTTTAAATACTTGTGTATCCATGGACGTTTGAGGCGATTAAAGGCAATATCACGAAAAAACGAGATTTAAAAATTTAGAATTCTGAATTCGTGTGTCGAGTTAGTGTAAGTCGGTGTATTTTTACATGGTAGAGCCACGCTGCAGATATATTATAGTTGTTGCAGGAATGGGTCGGCTTAACCAGGACCAGGACCACGCTCTCACAGAATACCATCGTAAAATAGCAGCGTAATGCTGCTGTGTATCCTGTGGTGAGTGTAGAGAATCGGAAACCCTATTTCTGGAATCGAGGCATTCCATCTTAGTACTCAGGGGTGGCAACGCATTTGCATTTGGATACTAAGTTGAGAATAAATCTATGGGTTACAGCATCCACTTACCATCAGGTGGACGTTTTTCACCCATTATCATAAGAAAAAATGAATGTCTATGTTTATTTAGTTGATTGAGCTTGAATCGTCTTTCCTCGAAGGTATTGTTCAGTTAGTACTACTATATTGCAATTTATTATGCTCATTAAGAAGGAGGATTGTATGCAGCAGTGTACTTGTGAATGGCAGTAATAATGATAATGCACATTGAGATTGAAAAATAAAAGTCTTTTTGACTCTACCATGGAGGTTATTTAAAATTCTTGAAATTTGGTGTAAAATAGATATTAAAACAGCAGAAGATATTAAAGTAAAACTATTTACATGAAAACTAAACATTTGCTGTTTTAGTATCTAATCTTCTCAGTGTTGTATGTACTAATGCTCCCAATGTACAAAAGAAACCAAGAGCGCTGTGCGAACAAAATTTAAAATATATAATATGTTTTAAGAAAAAAAAAAACAAATTTCATCCCGGAGAGAGCTAAAGATTTAATGGTTATAGCACGCTATAAAAGAAAGAAGACCACTGAAAAACGTTTGAAATACAAACCACAAAAAGAAAAATAAAGCGTGTGGACGTCAACAGTTGTATGCAATCTGTTGTATGAACCATCCGCATCGTTTTCTCCTCGGGGAAATTTGCCTCGCGACTGTGCAATGAGCAGTCGCGAACATCGGTATGGACAGGCGCTCAGTAAACTTGCCGGTGTTGTTAATACAAGCTTGGATGAAACTACTGCATAGCTTTATTTGTCTATTTCTATTCCGAAAAAAAACCACACGGTATTTTACAATGTTATTTGTTTTAATAAATTTAAATAAAATTCAAATACAGTTAGCCTTTAAAGCAAAAAAGTTAATTTACAGTCCTTACATGCCCCACTGCTGAGCGTAGACAAATGAGAGAACTTTGGACAAGGCAGTGACCGCCCCGCTTCCTGCGTGTTGGCTGATTTTTTGTCTTCAATTTTTTTTTCTCAGACATGCACGTGGTAAATCCGATCCGTTTGCACCGAGCACGCGGTAAATCAGTACTTAAAGTTTCAATTACCATTTTCATTGATGTCTCCCTGTATAGAAATGTTTTTATAGGACAAACACCAAATCCGAATGATTATTTTTGGTCATACAATTTTTTTTCTGTATGGGATACGAAGCCACGACAAATCGCGAAAAATCCTTCAGAATAAAATAAAACTAGGTATTTCTTCAAAAGCCATCTTGCTGATTGATAAACAAATCTAAGGCGTTAACTACCGGCAAAATATCCATTCAAAAACGCTGAGACCAAATTTCGCAATACTGTGTTAATAACCACACACTCGTTAAGAATTAATGAAACGCATCTGTATTTTGATTCATAATTGAGCATAATATATATTATATAAATTGTTAATTGCTATTTTATTAGCTGTTTTACCACGTGCTCGGCGGTGAAAGATATCACCGTAAGGATATTCTGAATGTCCGCTGAATAAAATATTTTATGGACATGATGTGAAGTTTTCTAACATGCACTGGAGCAGAGCAGTAAACCAATTTATATAATGACCTCAGAGATAAGAAGAGGCATGTACATAGTATTACGTATATAGTTTTTTTAATTTTAGTTAACTTTTTTAGACAAAGCATTCTATATAATTTAGAGGATTCTATATAAAAAGCCAGTAATGACCAGCGTGGGGGTATCGGTGATTTAATCCGCCTCACTTACTCTGTTGAATTTAATATACGTGCGAGTATGTGTAGTTTTTCTCATATTTATTATAATCCAGGTGTGGATTTCAAAAAGGGTGGTTATTTGATAATGTGACTACGAATTTCTGGTCACTTGTTTCAAACCACGAATTCGAATCAATTAATAATACCTATATCACCTCAATACTAATCAAGTATCAACAAAACATTCGTAAAAATATTTATATCAGAATCATATTTTCCGGTTAAGGGAAATGACAAATGACAAAATTACGAGAATTTAGATAAAGAAATTTTAACTTTAATAACAATACATATAAATAGAATTAACCATATCCGAAATACTAAGAATTTATAATATACTAACGTGTATTTCATAGACAAAGCTCGAATTTTAGAATTACAAGAGATCAACGAATGTCACAAATGTTTAATCTCTCTGCCTAAAGGTATTATGGCGGCGTATCGCAGACTTCCATATTACGTATTGAATTCAATTTGCGAGGTGTCTACATTTTGATAGCGACTGATGCACGCGCCGCGCTCTGGAATTCAATCCATTTATATCATTTAGAGGGCTGGCCGAGATTGGATTAATATACCTATCCGCCCCTATTGTATAGCAAAAAGCAAACGGCACACTAAAAAATATTTTTCTTTGAGGTATATCTACTATGAAAGCCGTTGTTCTGGTATTTTTCTCATGTATCAAAGGAAAAATGCGTAATTAATTTCATAGAAGCTTATCTTAACCAATCATTTTTATTTATTTTTATAGAATAGGGGTAAAAACCGAGCGCACAGATCCTAATGGTAAATGAGTATCGTGGACTATAGACATCTGCGTTTATTCTTGATTAATTTTGCGCTATTTATTAAAGCAATTTCACCCTTTTCTCGGACTAAGAATTTGAGGCATTCTCACATACAACAACAACAAAACACAAGAAAATAACAAAAATAACGCTTTAGAACTCACCTTTGGAGTTAAATAATTACACATTATCATCATCATTACAGTTTTTCAGAAGTCCATTGCTGAACATAGGTCTCCCCCCAAAAAACGCCACAAATTACGGTCCTAAGCCACTTACATCCATCAACTCCCTGCATGTTTTACCAGGTCGTCACTCCATCTTGTGGGGAGCCGCCCTACAATTCACCTACTGGTAACGATTGGACGACCTTAGTTGCCAGCAAAAAATATTACAAGGTTACTTTCCAATTTTTTTTAATTCAATGGTAAAATTCGATGAGTATTTATAAAAATAATCCAATTGTGAAAGGACAATCGTCGAAAAATAAAGTTCTACGATAATAAAAGCAAATACATTATTATAAAAGCATAAGTTTGTACATCGTCTACAATCTACTTACCGATATAGAGACTTAAGTAAATTAATACCTGAAGAGAGGCCGAGGGTAGCCCTTGGCATCAGTTGCTTAGTAACGTTAATTGAATTGATCGAAACCTTTAGGTTTATTTTGTCTATGTTGACTTTAGAAATAGTTTCGCTTTCGTATCATGTAATCGATTAATAGCCACGGCAATTACCATTTTCATGATTAACCATTTAATTCAAACAATTTTATTCAAAGTTAGATTTAGAGGAATTAAGCTATCCAGCGTATTTTTCTATTATTAACCCGGCGGTAATCTAACCCTAATTGGCATCGTTGCGTGCTGCACTACCCCCACGATTATAATTTACTTCCAGCAAGCAGGTAAAAATATAAATAATAGTCTTTTATGTAGTTGTTTATTATTTATTCCTATATTTATTTTTACTTGAGTGCTACAAGAAAACACAAAATTGTAACATTTTTAGGTATTTCTTCTAACATCACAAAAAATTTACTAAAATATTATTTTTTCTGCTCTCTACTAAATGATTTTTTTACTGCATGGAAAAAATTAGGATGTAACGGGTGAACGAAATAGAAGCCTAAGGCACTGATATTTTACAATATTTTCTTATACATTAACATATTATTATTATAAAATGGATATATCATTAAATAGTTAATGTTTATTCCGTTCACCTGTTACACCCTATTTTTTCCAGACGGTAAATTTTAAATTTTAAATTTTTGGTGAATTTTCAGACCACTATTATTTGCAATTTTCTTTAATATCTTGACTAACTTGGTTACCAATATTGTAAAATATGTTCATTTTCACTGTCTGAGGAGCCTATTTGAATTTCGGAACCCATTTCCTCATCGTCATCCAAATCGTGAGTTGATGGCTTTTCACAATAACTTATTCATTCCTATCACTATATTATTTTTCTGAATTCTCTTTGAATTATAATATCTATTTATTTTGTTTTAATATGTAAAGATCGCGTAACCTTGGTATAATAACTAGAAAAATGAGAAACAGATATAATGTGATATGCAAAAAAATGTACGAAATTTTTGTCGTGGCGGTCGTACGTTATGAAATTTATATTTTGGTACATACAAGCACTGCAGCCCCGAAAGTTCGGCAAGTATTATACCATTACTTCAAAAATGTACGAAATTTGTGTCGTGGCGGTCGTACGTTATGTAATTTATATTTTGGTACATACAAGCACTGCAGCCCCGAAAGTTCGGCAAGTATTATACCATTACTTCAAAAATGTACGAAATTTGTGTCATGGCGGTTGTACGTTATGTAATTTATATTTTGGTACATACAAGCACTGCAGCCCCGAAAGTTCGGCAAGTATTATACCATTACTTCAAAAATGTACGAAATTTGTGTCGTGGCGGTCGTACGTTATGTAATTTATATTTTGGTACATACAAGCACTGCAGCCCCGAAAGTTCGGCAAGTATTATACCATTACTTCAAAAATGTACGAAATTTGTGTCGTGGCGGTCGTACGTTATGTAATTTATATTTTGGTACATACAAGCACTGCAGCCCCGAAAGTTCGGCAAGTATTATACCATTACTTCAAAAATGTACGAAATTTGTGTCATGGCGGTCGTACGTTATGTAATTTATATTTTGGTACATACACGCACTGCAGCCCCGAAAGTTCGGCAAGTATTATACCATTACTTCAAAAATGTACGAAATTTGTGTCGTGGCGGTCGTACGTTATGTAATTTATATTTTGGTACATACAAGCACTGCAGCCCCGAAAGTTCGGCAAGTATTATACCATTACTTCAAAAATGTACGAAATTTGTGTCGTGGCGGTCGTACGTTATGTAATTTATATTTTGGTACATACAAGCACTGCAGCCCCGAAAGTTCGGCAAGTATTATACCATTACTTCAAAAAGCGGCAACGCACAATATGGCATATACATTTTTTTAGAAAATCTTAAAACTATAATGCATGGGGGCAGGGTAGCAGCCATGATACCAGTTGAGAGCTAGAAGGAAGCTGTGGCAACCAGATGACACCGATACTGAAGACATTACATGCTTAAATTGTATTATGAATTTTTCTCCACTAATATTGACATAATAAAATATAAAGACCAAACGCAGGACTAACCCGCCAATGACTAAAGTGGGAATAGTGCGAAAATGTCTGCTGGAACTTACCAGCTTGCCATTGACTTGAAGCGCACGGTATTCGATCATGTGTACACCAGTAGTTTTATGAAGCACATACTATTTGAAACGCATAATTTTAGATTGTGTTGTGTTTTGTTTTAATGTAAGTTTTTAAGTAAAAGGGAAAATCTGTTTTTTAAATTGTTCATCCGTTTAATGCAGTTTGAAATCCGCTGTGAGCGTTAATGCACCTTGGCACGTCGTATATATTCGATAATTTCCAAGTGCTTTAACCCTTTCCTGTCTTCTAATGTCCGTCGTTTTTTGGGATACTTTAAATTTCTCGTATGTGGTATCATTTATAAATAGTATGCTTTGTGTGGCAAAAATTACGCCTAGAACTGTCTAGAGTCGGTGCAGTGTCAAAATTTGGTAACGTTAGATAACCTATCACCCCATTTCGTCTAATGGGTGTCTTAAAAGGTATCATAAAAACAAGAAAAAATCTAATGGCCTCCGACAGATAAATATACACTACTACTCTATATTCCACACTTTAAACATTTTACTGCCACGAGGTTCCTGATACATCAAACATTTATCTGCATATCAAGCGTAAGGAGGCCGTCAATTAAAATCATTTAAGCAGCAATAATACAAAAATATAAATCCAAATTTTATTTATTTCTAAATGTAAAGTAAACACAAAATTTTTGTAAAAGTCTTGACTCTTGATTCTTAGTTTTCAGACTCAACAATTGTTTATTTGTTTGCATGTGGCCCCACACTAAGCGGGCTTTATTCATGGGTGCCGATGCTACGAACTGCTATGGTTTCTGAAAAAAGCAAATAAATTAACATTCAAGCGAATAAATATTTTGATTTATATACACGAGAGTCACACTGTTTTATGGCTGAAACGCAAATCCGTTGGTTCGATCGGGCAAGGATCATTCGGTTACAATATAACTTTTTAAAATATCAGTATAATGTTATCTTGTATTGTTTTGACGATAACGGTAAAACCATTTTACTGGTAATCATTGATTTCATTTTAGTCGTCAGTTGGACAACGCATATCCATTTCAATTTTAATCGATAATTGATGTACGTGTCTATGGGATTCAGCATCCAATTACCACCAAGTGAACTTTGTGCTTATTTGGCATCCTTACTTCTATTATCAAAAAGATTAAGGAAAATATGAAAAAGAAGACGAAAGCGATTTAATCAGTTTTGCAAGTAGTCATTGCAATGCATAAATACCTGAAACCAATTTCAAATAGAGAGATGTAATTTTTTATGTAACTTATTGAATGTTGTATAATTTTTTGTCGTCACCCGTAAGTAAATGGAATTCTTGCAGTCTGTAACAATACATGTTCTCTACATTTTCATACCATAAAACAGTAATGCAGCCACTGCTCAGAATTAGATAAAAGGCTACTTAGACAAACTTCTAAACAGAAAAGGAGTTCAAAAACGGTCTAGTCATGTGTTAATACATACTAATGTTTTATAATAATGTTTATGTTTGATTCCTTTAAATGAAATGAATAATTCATTGATTATCGTTGTTGCCTTCAAAAATATTCATGCAAATCTACCCCGTATAAAAAAAATTATACGTGGCAGAATCATGCTGCAGATATATTACATTTGTAGTTATTAGTATTACAGTTGTAGCACGAATGGATCGGTTCGACCGGGGAAAGACCACGTTCTCACAGAATACCAGCGTAAAATAGTAGCTTAATGCTGTTGTGTTTCGTATGATTAGTGTGGGGAACCGGAAACCCTTTTAACTGGAAACAGGGCGTTCCATCTTAGTCCTCACGGGTGACAACGCATCTGCATTTTGATTCATAATTGTGAATAGATGTAAATGTCTATTGGCCAAAGCAACCACTTACCATCAGGTGGACTGTGTGCTCGTAAGTCACCCTATCTATAAAAAAATATCGACCAATCCTCCATACTCAAAGTTAAGGAAATATTTGGTTTAAAAGCTATAACGATATTTTGTTTTATAAATTTTCGCCAAAAATCCTTCGCACTACATTAAGCACAACTATGTCGCTCTCTAATAATAATTTTATTAGTACCAAGAGTCTTATTCGTTAAAGAAAGTGCAGCACGTATAAGTAAAGTTGATACACCCTATCGCAGCATAGTACCGTATCGCACTTATTGCGATACGATGCGATCTTTCTTGCTTTTTATTTTGTATGGTTTTCATAATTAACGTAGTCTACCTAGCGATGAAATATTTTACTTACTTTTTGTACGTTAATTAAGAAAATATTTTAATTAAACGTTACATGAAAAGGTTTGCGCTCCACTAACTTTTCTTTCGAGGTTAAAGTGTTAAAATATAATAACAGGGATGCGATAATTATATTTTTTTATAGGATGGGGTGATAAACGAGCAGTTCACCTGATGGCAAGTCGTTACTGTGGCCCATAAATATCTACATCTATCCTCGCTTAGAAAGCAAAATGCAGAAGCATTATCACTAGTGAGGACTAAGATGGAATACTTCATTTACATTACGAGCTTAGGGTACATGATAGTAAAAATGGCCGATTGAAATGTACACACACGAAATTAACGAACACATATTACAACTTAAAACACACTAATAATTAATCAAACTGAGCACTTTAGTTCGGAGTTATATCGCTTCGAAGTATTTGCCTGAATTGCCCATTCAAACCTGGCCCGGTCATGAGCCATGCTGGCCTTATATAGGGCCTTTTCCATTGAAACACCTGGAATGTTCGAGCACATACTGGTCCCGATCGACTAGGTGTAGAAAGTTCTGGTATTGAATTTTATAGAAAGCTCTCCTAGTTCTGCTACTTGATACTAGATGGCGCTAGTGGCATTAATTATGGCGCGCAACACTGCCCCCTCCGAAGACATGCTCGTCCCAAGCATTATCGGCCCCATAATAACGCGCCCGTCGATCCAAATGGATTATCTTAGGAGTACCTCTTGCAACTTTCTGTATCCCGTAGGTTACGTCATTGATCCTTGTCACAATCAGGTACGGTCCGTCCCATTAAGCTAAACTTCATTAGGAGATTTATCTTTGTTGCGGACTGAATTGTGCAACGTGGGTTTTCATCTTTTCGGACATATGCTGGCCCGATTGTCTGACGCACTCAAAAATGTCATTCATTTTGTTCTGCAAGTCATTTACATAATTGGTTATACTGCGTGGGGTATCAAATAGTATTACGGTGATCAGGTCTGCAGGCAGCCGTAATTCTCTTCCAAAGTTTGCAATAGCTGGTGTCACAGATGTACTTTCGTGAGCAGTGCCTCTACTGACAACAAAAACGATTGCCGTATCTCGTTGCCCATTTTCTACAACTTTTGCTAGGTACTTCTCCAATGTCTGATTAACCCTTCAATTCCCATGCAGTCGCATGCGCCTGGCAAATCTTACACATAAAAGCTACTTTTCTATGAAAAAGTTTGGCAATATAATGGATTTAATATATACACACATAATTCTTCATCTTGTGGTCTAAACAAAAGTCAGGTTTTACTTCATTACAAAAAGATTTAATTGTATTTTAATAACAAAAAATATGTGAAAATCACAATTTTTTCTATATATTACTCAAAATTATTTTCTTAAAAAGATAGATTATATTCACACAAAACTTTTACAATAATTTAATAATAAAACACTTTAGTAAAACACAGGAAAAATCCGAAAATCAACACATCATCATCATCATTACAGCCTTTCACAAGTCCACTGCTGAACATAGGCCTCCCCCAAGTAATGCCACAAAGCACGGTCCTGAGCCACCTGCATCCATCGACTTCCTGCATATCTTACCAGGTCGTCACTCTATCTAGTGGGGGGTCGCCATACACTACGCCTACCGGTACGAGGCTGCCACTCAAGAACCTTTCTTCCCCATCGGTTATCGGTTCTTCGAGCTATATGGCCGGCCCATTGCCACTTCAGCTTACTAATCCATTGGGGTATGTCGGTCACTCTGGTTTTACTGCGGATAACCTCATTTCTGAGTCTATCACGCAGAGAAACTCCGAGCATAGCCCTCTCCATAGCACGCTGAGCGACCTTGAGCGTCCTCATACGGCCAGCAGTGAAGGACCACGTCTCAGATCCGTAAGTCATCACTGGCAACACGCACTGGTTGTACAATCTAGTTTTTAGAGATTGAGGTATACCTGATGTAGCAGCCAGACTAATCAACCCTAAACGGGAATAAATAATATATACTCTGCTGCTACCATAACGCGGAAGGCGAGGATAAAAAACATTTATTTCCTAACTATCCCTGGCTACTGAGATACTGCGGACTGCATATAGATAATTTGACGTTCTTATAAAGAAACAAGAAGCAGCCGCAAATATCATTCAGCGCCACATCGACTTCACACGCCTCTATCGTCACGTATCCGTCGACCAATGGTGAGCCGTTTCTTCAACGCCGCAGCTCGCTTCTTCTTGCTGTTCCGGAGCTATATTCCACGCCGCCGCCGCTCACCGACTACGCGCGCGCACCGATCTGCATGTCTTTTATAGCCCGGTCCAGCGACGTAGCTTCGTGAACAACACACAAGTCTCACGCCGGGAAACGAAACGTACATAATAGTTGTATATTTTGGTTAATTTTCATTGGTCATAATATAAGCATTATAATTGGCTAGGTAAAATAAAAATTGTTACCATTGGTAAACCAAAAACGTAGCCGGCCATATAAATATAGGTAAGGTTGATGCAAATATATTCCATTCCATTCCACATTCCATTCCATATACATACTTCACTCGGCTTTTAAACAGTAGTTTCATTTCTCTACCTTAAAACCCCTCGGAGTCTGTTAATAGTGGACCGTTAATCTCCACTATTACACTGACGAGAATATATGTCGTAATTTCCCGAACGCTGCCCAGCCGAGTTGAATCCGTCGATTGACCTCTCGGTCGAAGTTGGATTTACCTAGTCGGACTATTTGTCCCAGGTAAACGTACTCGTCAACAACTTCGAGCATAGTGCTCCCAACAACAACCGGCATAGGTGTGACATGGACATTGAACATGATCTTTGTTTTGTCCATGTTCATCTTAAGACCAATCTGCTGGGAGGCATTATTGAGGTCCTTGAGCATAGTGCTTAAGTCCTCCAGCGATTCTGCCATAAGGACTATATCGTCGGCAAATCGAAGGTGAGTGATGTACTCGCCATTGATGTCAATACCGTATCCTTTCCAGTCCAGTAGCTTGAAAACGTCTTCCAATGCAGCGGTGAAGAGTTTCGGGGATATAACGTCACCCTGTCTTACACCTCTCTGCAGTTGGATAGGTTTCGAGCTCTGGTTCTGTACTCGGATAGCCATCGTAGCCCTACTGTACAAACACTTCAGCACTTCGATATACCGACAGTCAACTTGGCACCGCTGAAGGGACTGTAGCACCGCCCAAATTTCGACGGAATCAAAGGCTTTCTCATAGTCCACATACGCCAGGCAAAGTGGCAGATTGTACTCTTCAGTCTTCTGTACAATCTGCCGCAGGGTATGTATGTGGTCTATGGTACTGAAGCCTTTTCTGAAACCAGCTTGTTCGGGAGGCTGGAAGTCGTCGAATCTGCGTGCGAGACGATTCGTAATGACTCTCGAAAACAGCACGTAGACGTGGCTCAGAAGGAAAATCGGTCTGTAGTTCTTTAAGAGAGCGTTGTCGCCTTTCTTAAAGAACAAGACCACCGCACTTCTGCTCCACGCCTCTGGAGTGGTGCCACCATGGAGGACGGAATTGAAGAGCTTCTGAAGGACTTCAAGTACCGGTGTTCCACCCGCTTTCAGAAGCTCCGCTGTAATTCCATCCTCGCCTGGGGCCCTGCCGTTTTTAAGGTGCTGGAGAGCCATTCTAATCTCGCTTAGACTGACGTCCGGGATATCATCGGAATAGTGGCGGATAAGACTTGCTCTTGGATCGTTACTCACACTTGCGTGTGGCTCCAACGATGATGTGTACAGCTGCCCATATAACCTCTCAATCTCACTCAAAATCTCAGGTGTCCCGGAAACGATGCTGCCACACTCAGTCTTCAGCTTCGACAGTTGGCTCTTACTGGCAGACAGATCTCTGGCAAAGACTTTGGAGCCCTGGTTCCGCTCGATCGCTTCTTTAATACCAGCAGTATTAAAGTTGCGTAAGTCTCGCCGCATGCATTTGGAGATCTGTCTGTTCAGTTGCCTGTATGCTGTCAAATCTGTTGACAATTGCAGCTTCATCTCCCGTCTAACAGCCATGAGATTAAGAGTGTGATCGGAGAGTTTTTGTGTTCTTCTTCTGCGGCGGGTCTTGCAGAACTTAGCTCCGACCGCATGACCAGTTTCCACGAGCTTGTCATTCATATCGTCCACTGAATTGCAATCTTCTAGGCACTGAAAGCGGTTACGTACCTCGAGCTGAAAGTTTTCGGGATTCTGAATTAGATTACGAAGGGGACGGAGCGTTGACTTCATTAGACTAGACCTCTCCAACTTAACGTTTAGGTTCAGTGTGCCTCTAACCATTCGGTGATCGCTGCCAGTTTTCACCCTTGCGATCACTGAGACATCACTGAACAGTTGGCGTCTGGTCGTCATAATGAAGTCAATCTCATTTTTTGTCGAACCGTCGGGGCTCGACCAGGTCCACTTCCTGTTGTGCCGCTTCTGAAAGAAAGAGTTCATCATAAAGAGTCCCTCTTTCTCCATAAAGTCGGCCAGCTGCTGGCCCCTTCGGTTCCGTTGCCCTACTCCAAATTTCCCTAACTTCAGCTCACCGTTTTCTCTTGTGCCTAGTTTTGCGTTGAAGTCTCCCATCAACACCGTGTAGTGAGTTTTGGAGGAATGCATGGCTTTGGAAATATCCTCATACATTTACTCCACCTCCTCATCGGGATGTACCGAGGTTGGTCCATAAACCTGTATGACCTTCAGTGAATACTGTTTGGTGATTCTGAGTATCAGGTACGCGACCCTCGTCGATACACTCCCAATCTTTACAACGTTGTTGACGAGAGATTTGTGGACGGTAAATCCGACACCTCCTTGGGACAGATGGTCGCCCTCCCGGTGATAGAACAAGTTGCTGGATTCGAGAATCACCGTGTCCTCCCCCTCTCTTCGGAACTCGGATAAGCGTATAATATTCCAGCGCAACTTGTCTATCTCTTCTTCCAGCTCCAGGATCTTCTCGTCAGTCCTCAGAGTACGTGCGTTAAATTTTGCCAGGTCGAGTCGTCGTAGGTGGCAACCGAACCTCCACCGGAGATTCTTAGCACCCCCACCAACCACCACAACAACATGCAAATGAATATGGCATACGTAATGAACATAGAATATAAATCAATATCCGTAGACTAACTGTTTTTTATTCAACAAGAGTATAGAAAATTTCACATTGATTCTACAATGCCAAACTTCTTCATAGAAAAGTAGTCTCTAAATATAAATTTTTAGGGTTAACCTGCTGTAAGAGTAGAGTTCGTTTAACTTTCAGATGGCCACCTGAACAAAGACTATGGTACAGCTGTATAACATCCGGTACTTTTGCTTTAGGTACAACCATTTGCAAGTGATAACTATCTCCCCGAATATTTTCCAATTTACAACACAGAACTCCATCCTGAATAAGCTAACCATACCATTAGGGCAAATAGCTTTTCGTGGTCGAATTCATCGCTGAGATGTCGCTCCACTTGGCCTTCATCTATTCCAGAATTGGTTTGATGTGTGAATATTCCTGCCGTACATATTGCAGGCTGTCCTTCCACTCGCTGCTGAGGTGGTCTATTTTGAACATTTTAACAGACACAACTTCCTTACCCTGTTTTCTGGTACAATGCTTGAAATCTTCAGGACAAGGTCTTCTTGACAATGCATCTGCGTTCAATCACAAAGTCGTATTCTTTCTGCTGCCGGACGGTGTTGTTAGCCGCACTACCCTCGAGATCGATCACTTTGGCTTTTTACAGTTCGCTTAGGGCAGCTGGATCGAAAATGGCCCCTTTCCCCACAGCTGTAGCACCTTGGACTGTATTCTTTATTGCAATCGCGAACTGCAGATGCTGCAACCTCCCTAACGCGATGGTGACGATGATCCTGCCGCTGATAGGCGGTGCTAATAGCCGCACTACCCTCTTGAGATCGATCACCTTCCTTTTTGCTGTTCGTTTAGGGCAGCTGGATCGAAGATGGCCCCTTTCTCCGCAGCCATAGCACCTAGGACTGTATCCTTTATTAAGGTTATGAAATGTAGCTGATCCAACCTCTCCGAAGCGATGGGAACGATGATTTTGCCACACGGTTTCCACCTCTAGTGCATGGGCCAAAGCGCCCTTAAGTATCTCGTGGTACCCGAGCCGGTACCAATGCCGTCGATGAATGTCTGGTACCAGGTTTCCTTTAATTATCGCAGGTACAGACTGGTATCCTTTTCGAACCAGTTTTCAGAACATTTAAGGCCTGGTCACGCAGGCCTAGTATGAGAGCAGTGATGGCCTGAATTTTATTCCAGCCGTTCATCTTCCTCCTACCAACCAACCTCGAACTGAATTTTTTAGGCCGACCATAAAGAAGTCCCGACGGCAACACTTTAAATCCAAGTACCGAAGGTGTTGTAACTACTATGGGAGATGTAATTTCGTCCCCAAGTTTGAGAATGTCCAGCGTTTTCTTCAACTAAACCATCACGTTGTTAATTTGGTCGATTCGGGTTTCAGCTTCCGACAGGCGGATGACAACCGTCGCAATTAAGCAATTTTATCCTCCACCTCCCTAATCTCTTTTCCGATGGTTGCGTGACGGTCTTCCATGAGGAGTTTCTGCTCTTCTTTATCACGTTTGAGCTGCTCTTCCAAATGAAGGGCCTGTTCCTCTTGTCGGCGGGCCTGTTTCGCCTCTAGATCTTCCAACCGACGGGCCTGTTTCTCCTGTCGGCGGGCCTGTTTTTGTAGCATCATTATTAGATAACCTAAGCCAAGTGTAGCAGATGTAGGAGCCGCTGACGGACTGGCCTCCGTCAGCTTCCGACAGCCATCCGACGTCTGTGGCGTTGCATCACCAAATCGTCTCTGGTCCGTCTTCCGCTGGCGTTGACTTCGGGTATAGACACCCTCCGTGTCGTCCTAAGGTAAAATCGGCATGACTTTATCCCACTTCTGACACCAATTGCTACGAGATTAGGGCTCGTGACAGTAATAACTGCCGATTGAATTACCAAAATTGACACTTTAACTTCCGAACATTAATTGCAACTTAAGCACACTAATAATAAAACACAATTGTATTCTAGTTCTAATTCATTTTAGATCGGAAAAATCGCCAGTGGGAAACGATTTTACAAAGAAATCGCGCAGATAAGAAAACTTATCGCCGTGTACCGCCAAGCATCACGATGATGTGGTGTGGCGCGGATATACGTACGAAAACCTAAATATTGTTTAAGGAACAATAACAAAATGGTAACAAAATATGTAATACAAAGTTCAAACTAGGGAAAGTAAATTCAGAAACAAAATTTGAAAATAAGATGAAAGTGTTTGTACTCCAAGGCCTACCATGGTTAGGCGATTATTTTGTTGACAAGTAGCGTTGGATATTACTTCAATAATTAATTGCCTTTAATATTAATCCTTGAGTGACACTTTTATGTGCAGATTGTTTACTCGTAATTGCTATAAGAAAAAATGTTATGAAACGGTCCCATAAAAATAACAAGTATGCTAAATGAGAATTAATTAACTTTTAACTTAAACTATTATTTACTTTAACTGCCTCCTTGGTCTAGTGGTCTTAAACATAATTAATGATTTTGATGTCACGGATTCGAATCCCGAGTCGGTTCAAAATTAGTAGCCCGGAGTCAGGAAGTTGGTGGTGTTACAACCCCTGTACCTCGGAAAGCACGTAAAGCCGTTGGTCCTGCGCTTGATCTCTCTCCGGTCGTGTCAGATTACCGTCCCATGTGCACCTGCGCTTGCGCTATACTCGGGCTATATAACCCATTTACCCGCAGATGTCCAGGACAGTCTCCATTGAGATTAGCCGCGTGACCGAAATTCAGTCCAGAGGAGATTATTATTTATTATATCGAATAACATTTTAGTGTATGCTAGACAAAGGTATGTCAAGTTCGCGCTATCAAGACCTTTTTTTCCCTAACGGTGGCGTCGTGGGGCGAGTCATCTCTTTAAAATATTCGAGGAAGGCGATGGCTACCACATACGTAAAATTTGTGAACCGTGGAGGACCGTGGAGGATTGGTTTATCCGGGTGAGTAACACATTTATTAGCTTTATTTTGTTCTGTAATTATATTATGAACGTGCTTTGATTACCTACACGTCTTTTTCTTTGAATAGTGACTTTAAAATACAAAAAAGACCTGCGGAGTTTCTTTTGCTGTTTCTTCTGACAGAAGAAACTAATCTTGAAATAGTAGTAGATTTAAATAGTAGTAGTTTTCAACAAGTCAATATTTTGTATTATATTATATACCGACCAGAAAGATAAAGACTTTTCAAATAATAAAGACATCATTTTTCATTAATTTCATTGCATTTCATTTAATTTCTGTATGCATTTCATATTATAATTCTTAATATGATTTCTTTAAAGCGCCACCACATATCACATTTAATTTTACGTATTTAACTTGCTTATTGCATAACACCCTCAACAGTTCTTCTGTTCCAAAGTAAGCGTCAGGCATGCATTCTGTTAGACGTCCGCTCATACTCACCAAGCTCAAAATAAATAAAATGTTTTTGTGTTTGAAAACTGAAGTGGCAAATTAAATTACAGTCCACCTGATTGTTAGTGGCTACCACAGTCCATGAACACCAGCAATCAATTTCAAACAAAGATGGCTACAGTTGCATTGTCAGGAAACTTTTTTGTTTGTAAATTCAAATGGAATGCTTTTCAGCCTGTAATTATGCTAGCGTATATCTTTAGATCAAAAAAGAGTAGGGCTTGCTCTGCTACTTGACAACAGAAATAGGTGAGAGAATGGTACCTACCCAGACTCCTATCCAGAAGAAGGAATCCTCCTACCACCTAAACTACTACTTTTTTATTGAATAAGGGTGATAAATGTGCACACAGTCCACCCGATGGTAAGTGGATGCTAAGGCCAATAGATATCTACATTTATCTACAATTAAGAATCAAAATGCAGATGCGTTGCCGGCCCTGAGAACTGAGACTGAATAACTCGTTTACAGTAAAAAGGGTCTCCACTCCAGTTTTGTACAATCACCATACGAAACACAGCAGCATTGATCTGTAATTGTACGCTGGTATTCTGTGAGAACTCGAGCACAAATGGGTCGGCTGTCGAGCCGGTTGAGTCGACCCATTCGTGCTGCATCACAATATGGCTCATGGCTCTTCTACTACAATCATCAGTTTGTGAAATCTCGGTTCCACGCTTTGTATTGGTTATCCAATATAATTAAAATCTCTTTAAATTGTTAGGTATAATATTTAAACAAAAAAAAAAGAAAACTGGTATAACGGTTGTTTTAAAATTTTATTTAATTAAAATAAACAGAACGATAGCGATACAGTTCTGGAGAGCGTGCAGATAATAAATATTGCAGCTAGAGAGGCAATAGTGGTCTTATTGTATATTTTGCACGACGTTACTTTCCCATTCGGATCACGTATCGACAGAATGTATAGGGTCATTGTGATTGCAAACAATCGATACATATTTCCACGTATTTTTTTTTGTTTAAATTTACATATTGTCATATCTGTGTTATTCTCTGTATTGTTAATGTTGACATCGAAGGTAATTTTAGTGTTTTTTTTTTTATTGTGGTTTAATACTCAATGATGCATACAATATATAATTGCAGAAATTGGGTATGGAAACCCAATTATGCTAACATTTCTGTAGAACACATATAATAGAGAAGTTATTTTTGTTGGAATGTTACTGTGGCCGTGGAAGGAAAAGGGGAGATCTCCCGCCGGGCAAGGTGTTCTGCCCGGGGAGCGGCCAACGCTCCATCACTCCATGTGATAGTTCGGAGACGTTCTATATATAGAGTTTATGGTTTGGAATTTTGATAGCGTGATTTAGACTTCGGTGTGTTTCGCTAGCGGCACGTCGACAGCGCCGCGACACACCCCCCTGCTCGGACTAGAGGTTGATAGTGCAGCCTCGTTGACGATGAATGTGCAGGTGCCAGGAGATTGCCTTGTAGTCTGCGGTGAGTCGAGAAGAAGGTAAGTAATCTGCGAGAGTGCCGTGAAGCAGAGGCGAGCAGTAAGGCTTAGAGCCGTGCCAAACACTGTAGCGCATAGAGTAGCTTGAAGGAACAGATAGCATTATTACGCCAGTGCTGCGATGAACCTTGTGAAGCTAGATGACTTGCAGGATATGAAGAATGCGGATATCTGCTCGGGAGCGAATTAGTGGAGTATTTCATGACGATATTGAAGCTTGAAGTTTCCGAAGATTGTTGGTTGCGTGTTCAGATCACGTCGGGGTCACAACTGTGGCCGATCGAGGAAAAGGGGAGATTTCCCGCCGGGCAAGGTGTACTGCTCGGGGAACGGCCGACACTCCGTGTGATAGTTCGGAGGTGTTCTATATATTATACTGTTTATGATTCGGAATTTTGATAGCGTGATTTAGGCTCCAGTGTGTTTCGCTTGCAGCGCGACGACAGCGACGCTACAGTTACTAAAAATTGTCAAGAAAAAAAATTACATTAGATGTTTTTCTAAAATGTGAATTTAGACACCTGTAACGACATTATATCACTTTTGTAACGCCACGGTATGTTAAAACGATAAAATACTCATGTTTACGTTGTAAAAATTTTAAAAAATTGTCATTGCAAATTACAGGTTATATATTATGTTTTGTTAAGATACATTGTGATCCGAATATGCATAAAAATACAAAAGTATAGCGTGATTGCGATAAAACAATAACACTTGATTTTAATGTAATTTTAAAATAAAAATTGTTTTCTAATATCCAAATTCAGACGCCTGTGACGTCATTATATCTCTTTAGTGACGCCATGGCATGGTGAAACGATAAAACACTCATGTTTTTACGTGGTAGAGCCATACTGCAGTTATATTAGTGGTATAGTTGTAGCACGAATGGGTTGGCTCGACCGGGGAAGGACCACGCTCTCACAGAATACCAGCGTGAAATAGTAGCTTAATGCTGCTGTATTTCGTATGGTGAGTGTAGAGAACCGGAGACCCTTTTTACTGGAAATGAGGCATTCCATCTCAGTCCTCACGGGTGACAACGCATCTGCATTTTGATTTGTAATGGAAGATAGATGTAGATGTCTATGGGCCGCAGCAACCACTTACCATCAGGTGGACTGTGTGCTCGTTTGTCAGCCTATTCTATAAAAAAAAAATCTTTACGTTGTCAAAATTAAAAAAAAATCTCATTGCATATTAATTGTTATATATTATGTTTTGTCATTACACATGGTGATCCGAATATAGAAAATACAAAAGTATAGCATAATTGCGATTAGCTCACAGCCTCAACGGATATTATGACATGGCAACCAATCACATTTTTTCATCGAAAAATTTTACTATTTTTTATTAATAACTCATAAAAAATTTAATTGGTATTGAAATAATACTAGTTTTTACGGAATTTATCGCGTATATTTAACTTTTTAAATAAATAAATGGTAATTAAACATATTTAAATATCTAAAAATGAATTATCATTTTATTTATATACTTAGTTGCAAAAAATTAATGCAACTTCCATATCGACTTTTGTGTCCCTGCAGGTTATGAATTGTCTTATAATCTTATAACATAAGATTTCGTGAAGATTGAGGACGATGCCACTTGTGGCTTGCTCGTATATTTTGTGGTACTTAAATTATATCCTATGCTTCTGACAGTTGATAGTTATCACTATGGCCAACATTTTCACAATATTAGGGTTAAAATAAAAAAAAAACCTGTACAACGAACTTCAATATAAATAAAATGAGAACGTAAACAATTTGGTCGAAGTCAATTAGATAGGCATTATTAAGGATAACTCAAAAACTACTGGTTAGACCTTGATTGAAATTTATATGGGACCACATAAAAAGCATCAGTTTCCAAAAAAACGAAAAGAGTAATTACGAATTAGTAATTAGTATATCTAAAAAACGTTTTGAGGTAACACAAAAATACAGTTGAATTAGGTACCTTGTCATTTTGAAGTCAGTTGAATGAAAGTAAATATCAACGGCCTCACTCATAAAACCGATGACTATTTAAGAAAAGCTTTTTTCTTTTCATTAGTTGACAGTAAAAGTGGACAGGTAATTCTTATTTCTAGTAAGAGAAGAACAACTTTTTAATGTAAATATGAGTGAGTCTGATAATTTGTTTGTTGTATTGCGGAAGTATTAAATAACTAAGATTGCACATGGGCATTGTTCTGAGCTTATACTATGAATTACTGACCATAAATTTACTCGTTTCGTCTGGAATTTATAGCAGTGCCACAGCCAAACATTTAGCCACTGCACTAGCAAGCCGTTTTAAATTTGAATTAAACTATTCATATTATTTTTAGTCAAAAAGCTAGTTAGGAAAGCCTTTGGTTTTCAAAGCATATAACATTATATATAGATACAAGTTTTTTTTAATTCAAAACTTAAGGAAGTAAAGATACATTATTTGATTAAAAACCTAATTTTCACATATTGTACTTTGGGTAATAACATTGTAATCCCTAACGAAAATCCAACTTCAAACCATAGATTTCGGTAAACCAGTTCCTGATATCGTAAATTGAACGCAATCTAAAAGTGATTTGAATTTAAATTCGAATTAGGGAAACGAATCCCGGATTAAAAATCAGCATTGGTCGAATAGTGGCGGTACTGAGCAATTAATCTTGGGGAACTTGCCCGAACGTCCCCTGTCCGAGACAGTCCCGGTCTCGCCGTAAATCTTGCACACCCGCGTCCTGTCGGATATCTCGCTGCGCATACAAATACAGCCTTTGCGTTTGCTCTTGAATAATAGAAATTTTCGAGACAAACGGAAGTAACTAGTTATGCTCAATTGGATTTTCAAAAATAAGATATTTAGTAGTACTTTTGATGCGGATATATTATATATTTTATCACTCTTATTTTTAATCAGTTTACTCGTTCAAAATTACAAGTTTGTCAATTAACCTCTCTGTCCCCAAGCGGTAGAATACGACCGCGGCACTATTTTGTCAAAATTCAAGCGGTCGAATTTGACCACGCACAGCAATTTAAACCATTAAAACTTAAATTTAGAGACTACTTTTCTGTAAAGAAGTTTGAGAATATAGAATCAGTATGAAATTTTCTATCCTAAAGTGCAATAAAAAGTCAAGTTATCGTATGGATATTTACTTATAACCTACGTTCATTTCGCACGCCATTTTCGCGTGAATGTTATTGTGTTGATTTTTGGATTTTTCTAGTGTTTTATTAGTTTCAGTATAGTGTTTTATAATAAAATCGTAATGAAAGTTTTTATCTGAATACAATTTACCTTTTGACATAAATAATTTCGAGTAATATATTGAAACAATTATGATTTTCACGCTGCCGACATTCGTTAGGTATGTTTTGTTTTTGTTATCAAAATACAATGGTCTTTTTGTAATGAAGTAAAACCTGACTTCTATATAGAAAATTTTGTATAGATTTTACAATGCCGAATTTCTTCTTAGAAAAGTAGTCTCTAAATATAAGTTTTAATGGTTTTAAGTGCTGCGGGTGGGTGCGGTCTCATGCGACCGCTGGGGATTTGCGGGGCGCATGCGACTGCATGGGACTTTTATTGGGATAGAGGGGTTAAATTTGTTAATGTTTGAGTGTAAATTTACAAATTACATACGTCCCGTTGCTGGGCATACGTCTTTTACTTCTGAGAGGGTTTTAGTGCAAGGAAGCGTATGCCGCGGTGCCCCAATGCACGGTGGCGGACTTCTTACCATATCTGGGAAATATTTTTTATATCTTCGACATACGGGTTTCATCACGATGTTTTCCTCCACCGTTGAGAAGGTGGTAAATCAGCACTTAAATTGCTATAACCTGGATCGAACTCAGGTTGCTCGCGTACTGAGAAATTAACAGCAAGCGCCAAGACACTAACGAGCTAACACGGCTCTACATGAGCCACCACGGTTTCCTGTGACTGTACTGAATTATTTATATTAAGGCTATAAATAAAAATCAATACTTTACAACCTCAGAATACAGGAAAAACCAGAAGCCGCGAACGCGCATGTAACTGAAGAACACTTAAACAGTATAGTTTCACGTACCAAGTGAACAGTTACTCTATGAACGTTGTATGGTGTGACGTGTTTTACCATTGTCGAATTTAATTAAATTATGCCGTCTTGTGCCACACCCGCCACTGAGATAGGTATTAGACTCCACAAGAAATAGGATAGTATCACATTTCATGCGCAAGTAACGCATTCAGATGTCGTTTTATTTATGAATTGAATTATTTGTTCTGGTCGTAATTGTATTAAAAATGATGGGTCCATTTTGTTAGTGTTGCTATAACCACTCGTCTGTCCAAACGCCATATTCTGGCGTCTCAAATAATATGCGTATCCGTCAAACGCCATAATACGGCGTCGAGTGATAGCAAACTATTTGTAACATATATATATATATATATATATATATATATAACATATATATCTGTTATGCATAATCTGATAACGTAAAAGATTATTTAATAACGTTTCCATTGATATATGATTTTAATATATTTACTTAGTATACATATATATGTACTTAGTATACTTGTTATATACTTACTTAGTACTTCGGAAAGTGCTCGACAGATGCGCCATATTGGCCAAAATGACCCCGACATTCGAGTGTATAACAGTATTTTTTTTCTTCTTTGAATTATTTAGAACCATGTTATTTGAGATATTTAATGGTATTAATTTAGTTCATTAAAATATTTAACTGTTTTCTTATGAATACAAAAATATACAGTGTGCGGCATGTATTTACAGCTGCACGCAGTTTAGTTATAATATCGAAGGGAGTTTTAATATAAAATATACATGTATACTTTGATTACTTAGTATAATTTTTTAAATTAGTTAAATTAAAATTTTTCCAGGAAAATAATAAAACATGGACATTTCCATCGCTAAAAACTTTTTGGATGGAAAAGGAAAACAGAGGGGACAAAAATAATAAAAAGAGCATGGCTGGAAGAGTTTTGGAAAGCGTCAAAGCAAACCTTAGTTGCAATGCATTTTGCGGAAGAAAATTTTTATGACAGAAACGAGGTATGAGAAGACAAAAAGGAGCTTTTCATTATTTATATAAATGTGTATTTCCGTTAATTAGTTCAAATTCTAAAAGACAATATTTAAAAAGCTTAGTCATAAAAATTAAATTGAATGTTTATTTTTACCTTACTCAAACCATGTTTTATTTAAACATTAACTTCTTTATTTTATTATTTTTATAAAAGTAAATCGTTTAAGAATGTAAAATAATGATTTTATCTTACCTCTAATGTTATCACCATTTTCCCCAAAAACCGGTAAGTACTGTATAAACTTTCTAAGCTAGCAATATTACGCGGGTGGGAATTGGGACGGGCGCGGGACGTTTTTTTTTTGAACACAGTGTGTGGCATGTTTTAACAGCTGCACGTGGCTTCCGGTTTTTCCTTATTATAAGGTTATGCAGATATGCAGTACATGCAGATGTACCAATATTCACAGCAAAATAGAATAGACTAATTTCGTCGTTAATTCATTCATTTCGGTCCATCAAAATAAATTGCTGAACACAGGCCTCTCCCATAGATAATATTAATTGGTCACTGTTAGCACGCTTTACATGCCGGTTGGCAACCGTTGTTTTATAAAATTTATTCTTTTTAGTATTTAATTGGAAAATGATAAAAAGAACACATGCAAAAACTTTGATTATAATACTATTATTATTAAGTTGTTATCATAAAAATAGAATATTTTTCCATCTTCTATTACCTATTTCTGTCTATCGCCTCTTACGGAATCCAGGGGATGATATGTGTTAGTGGATTCTCCTACGTCGTTCTGACAAATTTTACTACTGAAAGATAAGGTTTTACGTGGTAAAGCCACCCTGCAACTTTATTACTATAGTTATAGCATGAAGGGGTTAGCTCGACCGGGGTAGGACCACGCTCTAAAATAGCAGTTTAATGCTATTGTGTTTCGTGTGGTGAGTGTAAAGAACCGGAGACACTTCTTACTAGAAATGAGACATTCCATCTTAGACCTCAGGAGTGATCACGCACCGGCATTTTGATTCTCAATTGAGGATGAAAGTAGATGTCTATGGGCCACAGTATCCTCTTATTATCAGGTAGACTATATGCTCGTTTGACACCCTATTCTATAAAAAAATCTTCACATCATGTAAATTGTATTTATAAATATCACTATTTTTGTATGTGGTAGAACCACGCTACAGTGTACTTGGTCTTTGTGTTGGTTAAATGGGTCGGCGCGAGAAAGACTATAATCGCTCACAATAGCAGCTTGAAATAACAGCTTTAGCTTATGTTTCTTATGATGGGTATCGATAACCGGAACCTCATATCACTGGTTGTAGCAAAGGCATTTGATCTTTGTCGAGACAATACGCATTTTAATTTTCAATCAATTGCTTTATATATTATAATATATTCACTTACTATGAGGCCAATTGTGAGTCCGTTTGCCATCCTTAATACTTTTCTAATAATCTATCTTTCTAACTTCTTAAAAAATTTAAATTTAGAATGACATGTAAGACACGTGTATTATATGATATCATGGTATCATGTATTAACAGATATTGGTGGTGTAAGAAAACTTACCACCCCATATCGTCCCGTGAGTGTCGTCAGAGGCGACAGAGGAAAATTGAAACAGATGATATTTCAGTAGAATCTTCCTGATAACAACTCAAGATAATAAAAGACTGTGATTGCTAACCCGCTTGCTAAGTGTGGCAAAACTATGGCAAAATCCATGTTATGGAGAAATCTATGAGAGAGTCGTAGGTTCAGCAGTGAACTCTAGTAGGCTGTAATAGATTCCATCCAGGGCATTTACATATTTTTAAATGTATTCTTGTTTGTCACCCTGAATTCTACGAAAAATGCTGCCGGAATAAGTTATAATTTCGTAAGGTTTCATTCAGAAGTGTTTCCCGTGATTAAAAACTATCTGGAACTAAAATTAATGCACAAATATAGATCACTTGTTCTGAAGATAAATATCCGGGGTGTTACATTCAATGCATTCAAAGTTCCGCCTGATTCAGTTGCAGTGTTTCATTGCAAACAGGGAGTTTAAGATGAATGAGTGTCTTATTTCCGTTAATACTCACGAAATGTATTAAAATATAATAACTCTTAAAACTGAGTGGTTCAATAGTTACCGTTTCGGGGTATAAGTTTAAGCTAAGCATTTTCAAGTTCTTTGTATTATTTGTGCAATCACTTCTGAGCATACTTTTGAACTTAGCCTTAACCTATTAGCGTACATTTAAGAAATGTTTGCTTAAAAGTCTCAGGTTGCGTCGGGTTCGTCTCACGTGTCGTCCACTTCTCATTAATATGGTCAAAGGGATCGATGCGTTATTCTAAAAACGTGGAATCTTTTCTAGCCTTTCCTTGAAATGAAATAAAATAAAAGGAAATGTATATATTTCTTCTTATATTAATTCTTTCTTCTACGCAGCAGCTTTGCTGTTGCACGTATGGGCTGGCTCAAACCGTGGTGGTAACAAGACCTCACAGAATACCGGCGTGAAGTGGAAAGTCAGCTTTTGCGTTTCGTCTGGTGAGTAAATGTGGCCGAAAGGCTCAATTACCCCCCCCCCTCCACACCCAACCACCATCAACGAGGTAGGTAGCGGAATTAAATGTTAGACTACCCCATGAGGGTACCAGCACCACTGGAGAATCCCTCGCTGAGCATCCACGACCAAGTTACTCCATTTCTGAGCGTGGGTGCTCAGGTTGATCGCGTATTCAGGGGGGGAGGAGCGAAATCCGATCATGAAATAGCGGTTGCATTCTGCACGCTCCCGCCGTGTTTGGAACTATAGGTCAGGCAATTGAGATAAGATGCGGTCTTTCTTTGCATCCCACCCTTGGGGACAGGTTTGCTTCTCACCGGACGATCGTCGCTGATGTGGTACTTTAGGGTAGGAACTATTAACTCCTTCATCTGTGGTGCCCATCGGAGGCAAATCTCAGCCATGGTTTGATCACTCCTATAAAATAGCATTATTCTATAAGCAGGAGTACTACCAAGCTTGGGCTGACGCATCAAGGTCCCGGGATGTAACCATTAGCGCTCTAAAAAAAAGTATAATTCCGCTTCCAGGTCCTTCAAAAGAGTCATTGTCAAGGCAAAGTCAGAGCACATAGGCAGAATTGGCGAGAAACTTGGTCACCTTCCTTCTGAAACCCGTGCATTCTGGTCCCTCGCCAAGGCTGTCCAGGTGAATTTCTGTCAGCTATCTCTTCTATCTCTGCATAGGGAGGACGACTCACTGGTCCATGCCGTAAAGGAGAAAGCTGATCTGCCAGGCTCTTTCTTTGCGTCCCACTCGACTCTCGATCACGGAGGAAGTACGCCGCTGACCATCCCGCGGTGTGAGTGCTCCATGCTGGAGGTGCGGTTAACACTGTGCTCGTTTCGCAAAGCACTCGTCTGCCTGGACATCCCCAAGTCGAGTGGGCCTGACGAAATCCCCACAATTATGCTAAGGACGTGTGTTCCAGAGTTGGCACCGGTTTTAATGTATCTTTTCCGGTACTCCTACTCCCTAGGCCTAGTCCCAAAATCATGGAAGATGGCCTCCGTCCACCCGATCCCTAAAAAGGCAACCGCTCAGAACCATCCAACAATCGCCTATCGCCATCGCCTCCTAGTTCTCCAAAACAATGGAGTCCATTGTAAACTGCCAGCTCATGAGGTACCATGAGAATCACCAGATGATTAGTGATCACCAATACGGTTTTCGTCGTGGTCGATCAGCTGGTGATCTTCTGGTTTACTTACTCATAGATGGGCGGAGGCAGTAGAGTTCAAGGGGGAGGCATTGGATGTTAGTTTGTGTCTACGATCGGGTTTGGCACAAAGCGCTTCTTTCGAAGCTCCCTTCCTATGGGCTTCCCGATAAATTGTGCAGTTGGATCACCAGCTTTCCTACAGATTGGAGCATCAAGGTCGTTGAAGACGGTGCAAGCTCCGATTACTAGCCTATTCATGTCGATGTTGGCTGCGTGCTTTCATTAACGCAGTTCCTTCTGCATATCAATGATATGTTACAAACCCATAACATTCATAGCTATGCAGATGACAGCAATGGTGATGCTCTGTACACCGACCGTGCCAATATTCCTTGGGAAAAGATTTTCAAGTATCGGGACAAACTATTGTCTGAAGTCGAGTCTTTCCGAACAAAGTCTTGAATTGGGGGCGACTAAATTTAGTCCAATTTAACCCTCAGAAAACAAGAGTTTGGGCGTTAACCACTAAAAGGAACCCTTTTCTCGTAGCTCCGCAGTTTCTAGGCACTCACCTTATTGCCTCAGCCAGTATCGGAATCCTTGGTGTCGACATATCTAATGACGTGCAGTTTCGTGGTCACTTGGGAGAGAAGGCCAAATTGGTTTCTAAAAAGCTTAGGGTGCTCAGCAGAGCAGGACGGTATAAAGGTGCAGTTGGTGAGCCGGCACCACATGGAATACTGTACCCGTCTCTGGGCCGAGGCTCCCCAGTGCCAGCTCCTTCCATTTGATCGCTTGCAGCGCAGAGCAGTTCGAATCATCGGTGAGCGAGTTCTTCCCGATCGGCTCAATTCACTGGCGCTGCGAAGAGATGTTGAATCTCTTTGCATTTTCTTTCGCATATACCACGGGGAGTGCTCTAATGAATTGTTCGGATTAATCCCAGCCGATAAATTTTCGTGAACGCACTACGCGGCAACGTGCCCATACCATTCACACCATCTGGATGCTTGGCGGTCCGCCACTGTACGTTTCACAAGGAATTTTCTTCCGCGTACGACCTCTCTGTGGAATAGTTTACCACCGACGATTTTTCCGGACCGTTACGACCTAGGTACCTTAAAGAAAATAGCTTACCTCTTCGAAAGGGCCGGCAACGCACCAGCAATTCCCCTGGTGTTGCGGTTGTTCATGGGCGGTGGTAATCGCTGAACATCAGTTGCTCGTTTGTCCCATCTTCTATAAAAAAATGATTTCTTATAATATTATATCATTTTTATTCCAAATTTACTACCATTTCGATGTGAGGTTTTTCTGAACGAAGAATAAGTGGCGAAAGGAACTGCGCACTTATCTATTATTTTTTTATTAAATTTAATGCAGCAATAGCATAACAATATATTATAGAATATATATAGAATAGAACACAATTATAAACGCATCGCTGATGGAAACATGTTCTATGATGACGAGCAAAACTTATTGACCTGTATTTTTATAGAATACACCCATATTATATACACTAACAAGCACAAGGTCCGCCTGATTGTAAGTAGATGTTGTGTCATATAGACAATAGACACCTATACATCTTCAATTAAGAATCAACTTGCAGATACGTGATCACCATTGAGGATTATGATGGATTGCCTCATATCCTGCACTATGGGAGTCCGGATATCTACACTTACCTTAGAAAGAGATATAAAAACCAATTTCGTTTCTAATATCAAATATTACATGTAATTTATATATTCATATCTTGGTGGATATAATCGTTTGTTATTCTAACACTTGACGTGGGATAACGCTTTAGAGAGCTAGTTATAAGCAGGAATTCTTATTCACATGTCGCTTTTCCGAGTACACGTTTTATCTTACGCTATTAAAACAACAAATTGTGAAGTGAACGTACAGTACAGATACCTAATGAAATTGGGAATTTAACGGGAATTTATTTGAATTTTAGCATTAATTAAATAGCCGGCGGGTATCAAACCCGGGATCCTTGCTTACTAATAGAATTAATTACAAATAAATAAAAATAAGATAAAAAGAACAGACAAAGTGTAGAGAAACCCTCCTCTAGATGGAGTGACGATCTGGTAGTAAAGAACTAAGAAAAGAAGAAAGGACCAGTAAGTCGATCGATGCAGGTGGCTCAGGACCGTGCTTTGTGGCATTCCTTGGGGGATTCTTTAATGATGATGATGATGAATTAAAATATATCTAATCATGTAGTGGAGTATCCATACACCATATACCTTTTGGGTATCATAAGAGGTGACAGAGGGAAACAAAATCCAAGATATGGGCAGAAATGTATTCCTAATAAGGACTTAATAAAATAACTGTGGTTGCCAACCTATCTGTATAATTAAATATCCACGAGGGATCACATCGGAATTTAAATAAACTGTAATGAATCAATGAAGCTAATATATCTAATCTAGCCATAAATAAATTAAAATCGATTAAAATTTGGAATGCGGTTACTATACAAGAAACGAGAAATCCAACAAAGAAAGCTCAAACGAAGCCGATATCATGTTTAACAAGTAAGAACACGCATCCATACATACTTCAGTACCAATTCCAAGAAATTATGGCCATACTAGGTACTTGTACAAAATACAAATTTCCGTTTATTAACTACATACATTAAGACAAATACAGTTAGTTTTAAGATATGATTATATACACATCCACTTTCATCCTCGATAAAGAATCAAAATGAAGATGTGTCGTCAACCCTGAGGAATAAGATTAAATGTCTCATATCGGTAAAAAGGGTCTCCGGTTAACTACTCTCGCAATACAAAAGCAGTAGCATTAAGCAGCTATTTTACGCTGGTGATCTATGAGAACGTGGTTCTTCCCCGGTCGAGCCGACCTATTTGAGCTCCAACCATTATAAAGTTACAGCCACTATACCGCGTAATATTTAATATCATATTTTAAAAATAAACATGTTCTTATATGTGTACACGCATCATGAGAATATCGTCCCCAATTTGTAACACTGGAAAGACACACAACACCGTTGAGACGCTTGTTATGTTTCTATAATTCAAACAATAAAATGATAACAAAATTCCATACTGCATAAAACAAAATAATAATGTACAGTATTAAACTTAACAATAGAAGCCCAGGGTCTCAGTGGAAACCTTTAAGTGGGCGTAGCAGCATGTTTTCCCTATAACTAAGCGGGACACTTAGGACACATTTTTTTATAGAAGAGGAAGCAAACGAGCATGCGGGTCTCATAATGGTAAGTGTCTACCGGAGACTATGAAAATCTGCAATATCGCGGGGATTACGAATAAACGGTAACGCAAACACTCCTAGTAAATCGCACAGTGGTGGACTGCCAAACATTCAGTTGATCTTATATAATAAGCATGTTTTTGTTACGGTGCGACGCAACACGCCCCGATGAACGCTGTCAATTGCGGCCTTACACATCGTCGTCATTACAGCCCTCTTTCCAAGTACACTGCTGAAGCTAGGCCATCCTCCTCATGTAATGCCACAAAGTACAGTCCTGAGATATGATCCATCAATTATATGAGATATGATTTACCAGGACGTCACTCCAGGAAACACATATACACACAGCACATATCCAGGGAGCCGTCTTAGCTGGGAGGCCACTTAGGAACATTTCCTCTTTATTGGTTGTCAGTTCTTCGATTTATATGGTCAACTAATTTCCACGTCAGGTTTTTCATCCGCTCAAAAATGTCAAATAATATTAATTTTCCTAATTCCACGTCTTTACGTGTTTTTATTAAAATAATATATATACTTAAACGATAAATAGCTGTGAATATTCAATTTTAAGGCGCTGGTCCTAAATGTCTCAGGCTTCTACTATATTGCACATGCAATGGAAGCCTGAATCCAATCTCTGGTAGCAGGTACCGCTGAAATCAATAATTATTAATTTTACAACACAGAACAACAATAAAAATTAGTTCTCCTCCAGTCTTCGAAGAACTAGCAATGTGAAAATAAGAAGGATTAACATGCAATAGAATTCAACCTATTTCTGCCAACAAATAGCAACGGTAGCACTGCGGTGATCTGGTCTAAAGTGTATAGAGAGCCAGCATTGTTACCGGCTGTAAAGTATTTCATCGTAGACTTCTGGTGGAGGTGACAACCTATTTTTAGTATTCTTTATTTGAGGTAGGCTATCAGGTAGACGGTAAGTTCATTTATCACTTTATTTTTATAAAATTAAATTATAACTAAATTTAATAGCTTCACCCAAACATAAGGTTAACGACCTTGTATTTGGGTCACACATGCAAAATTGATGAGGAATTAATGGACTAAATTTGAGTATTTGCGAAACAGTAGTGTCTTGTTTAAGACACTGACACCGTTTGTCTTAAGTCTTGGAGTATTTCACTTGTATTTAACATGCTCAACATATATTAACTTGAATTTCAGTATCAGTTTTTGCGTACTTCCAGAGTTCAGAATAATCTGAAATTTCACAAATGAAAATACAATTAACTCATGACTATGAACTAGTGTTCTGAATAGTATCGTCGTATCGTCACAGCTTATGCTATTATTTTTAACTCTTATATCATATAATATTTAATATATAATAATCATGTATATATCAACCTACTAAAGTCCCCTGCCGAACAAAAGCTTCCCCATAGATTGTCCCTATGAGGCAACCCGCATGTCAATCGTAGTAATTATGCAAGTATTCGTGTATATTGCTAAAAATATTTTTTGCGGGAAGAAGGGAACCTTCCGTTGTAGGAAGGATTTGACTTAGTCATCACGCCTTGGCAATTGCAGTACGTTTTATATGTGGTAGAGCCATGTTGCAGTTATATTATTAGTATAGTTGTAGCAATGGGTCAGCTCAACCGGAGAAGGACCACGTTCTCACAGAATACCAGCGTAAATTAGTAGCTTAATGCTGATGTGTTTCATATGGTGAATGTAGAGAACCGGCGACCCATTTTACTGGCATAGATATCTCCCTTGTGACTCTCCATGGGCAACAGTAACCACTTATCATCAGGTGGACTGTGTGCTCGTTTGTCACCCTATACTATATAAAAAAGTACCTACCAGACGAACGCCGGTTTGGATATTTTACGCCAGACAGAAGCAAGATCAAATGCTGCAAGATGTTTCTAGGATATCCCTTAGTCTACTCCTACGACAAAGTATTCTGATACGCCACTACCACAGCGCCAGTGATACCATCCAATCTTTATTCTTCTTTTTTTCTTCTCAGTCCTTGAAAGTCTATTGCCCTAGGTGGTAAATCGTATCATCTTAGCGTAATGGGTTAAACCTACCAGCTAGTCAGCTAGTCACTCTTGCCTGGAACATTACTGAACTAGGCGGTAGCACTATCCTTCTGCCTCATACTCCGTCTGCGTAGGAATCAACTTCGTCCTAATTTTGTAATCAAATTGCATTGCCTGCACTTTTGTGTTTAATGAATGATAAAACAGAGACAATATAATTAAAATCTGTGACAAATTCCACCTTAATCCTCAGAGTTCACTACGCATCTGTAGCCTTCCTTATTTGAAGTCGGCTGCAGATGTTCATGAACTGCAGTAGCCACCTACCATTAGGTTGACTGTTTTTGTGTAAGTTCGTTTATCACTTCAGTATTCTAAAAAGGAACAAAAAGACACGTTTCAAGTAGCAGCTAAAAGTCCATGTTTAATACGGTATTATATAAAGAAAGACAATAAAAAATATGTCAAAAAATACGTTTAACTTAACATCGACATATTTTATTAACCAACTTCAAAATAAACAAGACAATATTTTACCGAGACAATAATGTAATAACGTTTTCCTTCCCTCAAGCACATACCACTTGGAATTTCATTCAGCTAAAAGCAGTATGTGGACCGCACATTATTACGCGCTGGTATGTAAAGGGCAACGTCCCCAAAAATCTTTTCTTGAGACAATAAAGTGTTTTAACGTAACATGGAGTTGTATTTAAAATAACAAAAGGATTCCTTGTTGGAAAACATATTGTATTTAATGATGTAAGTATCTGGATGCCCCAGCTCGGTATTTTAATTTTTTTTGGAAATCGTGTTTTTTGTAAATTATGTTTAGATACAAATTACATACTGATGAAATATGAATAAATTTTTTGATCTCCTCGATCAATATTTTCTGTGTTTTAAAAAAATATACTAAAAAAGGCCTCAAAATAATATCATCTATCTATCTCACAAAAGAAGGAACTTGAAAAAAAGAAAAAGAAAAAAGAATCAGACCTGAGACATTTGACCTCGAACCGGCGTTCGTTGTTATAACCTTTAAGGCACCGGCAAAATTTACTTTCGTATTCTAATGATATTGTAGCAGTTTTTCATTGCCTAAAAACATGGATAAAACGACACTTTCTAAAAATGAGAAACCCCCTGCATACTAAATTTCATGAAAACCGTTGGAGCTGTTTTCGAAATTTCGATTTATATATCGATTAAAGAAGTAATTTTAGTGAGTCAAAATATTTTTAGTGATTCAAAAATATCCCTTTTGTTATTTTTTTTAAACTCTCAAAATTCAAAACTTTCAAGTGATACCTGTGAGAACGATGAGCCGGACAAGGTTCTAAAAGTCTGCCTTATCATAAATCTGCGGTGAGTCGAGATGAAGACAAGTTGGACTGGCTTGCATGGGCTGCAAACTGCAGAAGACGATCCTAAGAAGTGAATTGTAGAGGTTGTATTTTCCGAAGATTGTTAGCTACATGTATAAATCGTATCGATTGGTCACCAACTTGGCCGTGGAATGAAAAGGAGGGATTTCCCACCGGGCCAGGCATACATTCCTGGGGAGCGGCCAATACTCCATGTGTTATTTTGGAGCTGTTCTACATAACTATAGCGCGTTAACTTCAGTAATATGAAACCGCGATTTAAGCTTCTGTGTGTTTCGCTTACGGCGTGACAAAAGCCTCGCCACAAAAGCCTAGTATTTTTATTTATTTTATTAGTTGCTGCCTACTACGATACCCAGTGCAATATTTGGGGTAGTGGATCCGCCACCACACGGACTATTCAATTTAATTTTTAGTAAGCGTAAAGCCATGTTATGGCGATGTTACTAGAAAGTAAAACTCAACTATGAATTAGGAGAAATTGAAGTTGCAGTAACACCAGCAATGCTTTCCCGTTATCTGTATGAGTATTATACCTGTGACATATACGAGATGATATTTCGCTATTACACGTGGTAGAGCCAGGCTGCAGCTACATTATAGTTGTACCATGAGTAAGTCGGTTTGACAGGGCAAGGATCTTGCTCTTACAGAATATCAGCGAGAAAGAGCAGCATAGTGCTGTGTTTTAAATTATGATGATTGTTGAGAATTGAAAACTCTTGTTACTTAAAAATTAGCCTTTAAATGTAACACAATTACAACGTCTGTATATCGATTCTTAATCGAGGATAGATGTAAAAGTCTATGGGGCGACAGCCCGCTTACCATCCAGCACACTTACCATCAGATAGACTAGTTTGTAAGCCTTATTCCATAAAAAGGTATGTCTTTATCAATAGAGGTTAAAGGTCTGTCTGGCCCTTTTCATAGGTACCCGTATACGGTAGATTTTTGCGATACGTGTATATTTTTTTTTTCACCACGACAAGGTATTTTAAATTTACAGGCTATAGTACATAGTACTTGAAATCACTTAGCATCAATCTCCTAAGTAGTTTACGTAAAATGCAGCGTGTAAGTGTGCATAATAGACGACGGACTCCCTCATTGTGATTCCCAGGGGGACTCATAAGAAAGGTTGATACAGCAGTTTTTCCATATAGATAGTAATTCAATATTTAAATTTCAAGAATGTGGTTTTGGCGGGGACTTGGTTGCCGGTAAATTGCTGTTACGGTATTATTCTTTAAACATTTTGTTTGGAGTGGGTTTGTTTCGTAATATTGGTGCGATTTTGTGTGTGCGCTTGTAAATTATAAGTAGAAACGATGAAACAAATGATCCAATCGTGATATGGGCATCAATTTATTGTGCTCGTTAATATGCCTTGAGATACTATCGTCATAAATTGTAAATTTTAATAAAATATAATTTCGTATTACTTGGCATTGGCAAAAGTAAAATGGTATAAATCTAATACCAGAAAAAAATTAAGAGGGTAGTGAAAAAGAAAATCCATCATCTCATACGTATAATATATTTTATTAAGTATACTACTGGACATATATAAAGATAAGCCTCGTATTCCTGGGGGAATCGGTGTATGAGTACCGAAAAGTATTCCACCTCAATGTGTTTATGCGATTCTCTTCAAATCCTTGGGCAGCTCGGTGCCATATTGTTTAAACCGAAATTGTTTAAACAAATTCTTTTGAATTGAGTTTTCAAACGTGATTTTCTTTTATATATGTATCGATCAAAAAAGAATAAAAAAGATCTTATGACCTTTTACGATAAACTAAATATTTTTCGAGTTATAAATTTTGAGAGTTTAAAAAAATAACAAAACGGATATTTTTGACTCACTAAAAATATATAAAAAAAATAATAAAATATAAAAGATATTTTTTTATATTTTATAAGGCCTTTTTATTTGTATTATATACCCAAACGCCACTAGGATTTGCCGAATGCATTCGCTACATTGAATAACGATTTAAATATTATTCATAAGTGGAGTAAATCATATGACCTTATCCCAAAAATTCACAAGCTATTATTATTGGTAGCCAGAGCTTTATCTCAAGAATTGACTAGTTTTCGGTACCATCTATCGAATTCGATGGAGTTGTAATCTCTTACTTCGAAAATGTCAAAAATATTGATATTTATTTTGTTAATTCCTTAAATTGGATACGCCAATAGAAAGACGTAAGTAAGAAAAACTTTGTCATTTTTTATTCACTGCGTCGCCTTCGACTATTTTTTCCCATTACTACAAAAATTATGTGCGAACAGTCTCTTTTACTTCTGATTCTTAACTTGCTGACGCAAGCTATTTAGACATAATTGAGGACCAGTTAAATAAGCTTGAGATACTTCAAAATACATGTATGCGTTTCATATTCGGATTGCGCAAATTTGATCATATTTCGCAATTTCGGTCACATATCAAGTGGTTACCTATCCAACTTCGTTGAAACGTGCATATTCTTTCTGTTCTTTACTGTGTATTATTTCTTCCTTTTACTCCTCCCTACCTAAAGAAGATGTTTAAATTTTTTAGCGCTTCTAGGGAACCTCTACGCTCTTCAAGAAAATTAATTTTAAAGGTACCTAAATTCTCGCAATACCTCATTTTTTAATAAATCTTTTACTCCTTTGTGTATACGTGGAGCACAAAAATATGTAGTTTGTTTACATATATATATATATATATATATATATATATATATATGTACTAGTGATTTATATAATTTGAATGTATTGATCATGTATATGTTGATTTATTACATGTATTGTTTGTCTATATATCGTATGCGTTGAACAAATAAGTTTTTCTAATTAAAAAATTGATACAAAATGAACTTAAGCACAACTTGTTTGTAGCTCCTGAAGCTCAGAATTCATTTCGATTATTACCCACACGTGCTATCTCTATCATTATCACTTTCCCATGTAAACATGTCTATCTTCTGATAACGAAAGAAAGTGACGATTGACTTTAACAATTTTCATTTACACTTTCATCACCAAAGGTTCACAATATCCTTTCATAACTAATCCTCTTCACCCCAATCCTTCTATTACAGTCTCTTCTCATAACAATATATTCATATTAAAAATGCTTATAAGCAGAAACAACGATTCGTTCTTTTGTAATCGTCATCATCCCAGCCTACTAGGCTACTACTGAGCTTAGGTCTTTCCCACAGATTGTTAAATAGCATGGTCCAAAGCGATCGAAACCCGTCAACATTCATCATTTACGCTTAGAGTATCTCACAAAAACATATTTTAGTTGTACCCGTTCCCGAGTTTAAACAACACACAAACTTCATTTATTTATTTCAATAATTTGTTACTGTTATTTCTAGATAACTAAAGGTTAATTACTAGCTATTTAAGTGGGTTTTGAATGCTCTTTATAAAAATATGTTATATTGGTCAAATTGGTACAATCTCAATAAAATATTAAACCAAGTACTAAAACGGGTTTTTGTTGTCCACTTCATCACGAACATAATTTTTAATCACATTTTATAATAAAATAAATCTTAATTTGATTCGGAATAAGATTGAACATCAAGATAAATATCAGAGTGTTCCATTAAAATCTCAACTCAATATTAATTGAAAAGATGCTGGATTCGTTATATAGATGAAAGGCAAGGTATGTTTACAAAACAATAAAATTCATAATGGGGATCCTGTTATGAGATGTGAAAAAATATTTGTACTTGGTCATATACTAATTTCTAATTATCTTTCCCCAACCTAAATTGTGTTTACTATCTGAATAAGGAAACAAAAACACATGATAAATTAGGCGTCAATTCCTATATTGTATATTTCACTGTGGTTGTCCAATTGAATTATAAAGAAAACGTTAAGGAAAACCGAATAGAAGTAATTTAGTTGCACAGAATCGGTAAGAACAATCGTTTAAAACGATCCAGAAAGTAGGCATCACCCTTATGTATGTGTATCCCTATGTCGTCTTTCATGTTTCCAGTGGAGGCCCTAATAATAACAATAAACAAATTTTGAATGTTTGTGATTGTTTTATAATTATTTTTAATTGTATTATTTTTAATTATTAGCTTATGAAAATTATTTTACATTCATTTGATTACAGTAGTCAGGTATGTTTTAACTGATTTCAAAAAGCGAGGAGGTTTTCTATTCAACGCGGTTTTTTAAAGTATTTTCACAGATATTTTAGAAACTATTGAAATAATTCTTTCTTATATTTAAATATAAGCTGAAACTTGAAATACATTTTAGGGTTAAGTGAAGTCCGAAGAGCGAAGAGGACGCTATTACCCTGCAATCGAGCCATTTGCTCTACCTTCGGGAGGAAGATGGCCTTTCCCAAGGCGAAGTAAGTTTCCTCGTTCACAGAATCCTCACTAACAACATTATAGAAATCTCCAATTTATTGACACGGGTAGTATACCTTGTACTGAAGTTATCAAATCCATAATCTATGAAGATCATACAAGTGTATGGCCTGAATTCGGCAGATTCGGATGATGGAGTTGAAACTCTATATGAAAAATTTTCGGGGTCCTTACGTAACACCGCTAAGGCTGACCACAATGATGTTATGGGGGATTTTAATAACAACGTAAGTAAGAACACGGAAGTTGAATCGATTTTGTGACTCCATGGTTTTGGAAACAGAAATCACAGGTGCAAGTGCTGCTCAACTTCCTCCACAAAGAAGCTTTTTTTTTTTGGTGAATTCATTTTTAGAGAAGAAGCCCTAAAGGAGGTGAATCTGGCGCAGCCACGGTAACGTTACAAAAACGAGGTTGACTATATTGTAAGGTACAAAAAGCACATATTCAGAGATGAATAAATTCAATACCGGAAGCGATCACCGACTAGTTCGAGAAACTCTTAATATCGACTTTACGCTTGAAATGTCCCAATTGAGGAGGTCTACGATTCGACCAAATTTGATTCAAACCGTAACTGACTCCCAACGCTACCAGCTAGAACCGACCTTATCAGCGTGATTAAGATCTTAATGGATAAGCGCAACAGGTTTTGTGGCGAGCAACATATGGGCTGAAAGTTGGAGTTCTCAGAGGAGATGCGTCAGCTTTTACAAAAAAGGCGTAAGTTAACAACAGCAACACCATCGGAATAGGTGACATTATTCAAGGTTGTAAGGAAAGTTGTTAGGTGTGACCTGCGTCGTTCTAATGCAATTGCTAGAAAAGCGACAATTGAGCTAAACAAGGGATCCAAAATCTTTGTTCGGGAGCTTGAAAGAAGTCACATCGCAGAACTCTAGACGCACGATTGCTAAATCTTCACGTCAAATCCTAAGGTTCTTTCTGAGATCGAACACTATTATAGCAAACCGTATGCCTCACATAGGCTACAACCTAACCCTAAATGCGATGAACTTAGAGCCACACTGACCCGCCACAATACCAAAGAGCTGTCAGACATCTATCTTTAACCTAACCTAACCTAACCTAACCCTAAATGCAATGAACTTAGAGCCACGCTGACCCGCCACAATACCAAAGAGCTGTCAGACATCTGTCTTGGAGTGATTGGCCAGCTGGCTATAGGTCAACTTGAAAATGGAAAACCCCTGCAGAACATGGAGTTACAACAGAACTCTTAAAGGCTGAGAGTCAACTCTCAATAAAAGAACTCTGTCGAGGTTTTAACTGCATCTTACGAGATGGGAATACTCCAAAGGCGTGGAGCAAAAGCATTACAGTTTTGTTTCTTTATGCCGAAAAATTATCGATCGATCTCGCTTCTAAGCCACTTCTACATGTTTTTTATCGACGGTCATCACATATTGACTCTTGCGAAGACTCGACGACTTTCAGCCTGCAGAACAGACTGGAGGATTATTTGGCACTACAGATCACATAAGTGCAGTACGGCAAATAATAAAGAGGACGGAAGAGTATAATTAGCCCCTGTATCTTGTATTGTGGACTATTAGAAAAAATTTAGCTTCATTGCAACTTGGGCTGATCTGGATTCTTTGCAGCGGTGCCAAATTGACTGACAGTACATCAAAGTGCTGAAGTTATAACACCAGTACGATTTTCTACCAAGTACAGGACACTCAAAAAATCAAATCCAGTTGCAACGCGGAGTGAGACGGAGGTATGTTTACAAATGTACTGGAAGATTTTTAGGACGCTAGACTGGAAGAATAACTTTGATAAAGAAGTGGACCAGAGGATTCAGTTAGGCTGGGCAGCATTTAGAAAGCTCCTTCGGGTTTCTCAACACCCATACCACAAATTCTGAAGACAAAAGTCTTTAACCAGTGCGTTTTTTCCGTACTTACTTATGGTGCCGAAACGTATACACTGATTATACGGCTACTCCAAAATCTCAAAGTCGCTTAGCGAGCGATGGAAAGAGCTAGACTCAGAGTTACTCTGGTAGATAAAGTTCGAAATGAAGATGTATGAATGTTTAATAATAATAATAAATATTTTTTGGATGATGGAATATGCAAAAACGCGCAAAGGGCCGCTGCCTGGAGGTCACCAGCGCGCGTCTGGAGCTGGCGCTGGACGCGACAGCATGCGAACCGCCAGCAGAGCGAGAGGTGCTGCAGGGCCACCCATCAGCCCATCGCATCCATTATCCCCACCAACTGGCTTGGTATCGGCAGTGTTTTCGCAGGCCCAGCAATCGGTACCCGCCAGTGGTGGAGTACGCCGCATGCGTTGGACAACCCAGATGAACAGCAACGCATTGCAGGCGTATTTTAGGGCTAAAGGGGGAGAAACTGGATGTTTTGCGTATCGGGCAAGGATGCATCGACTTTTTGCTGAGCTGGATCCATCTGTAACCGTCACCGAGCAAAACCTGGCAGACCGAGTTCAGTATATCTTGCGCTCAAATACATTTGATGTCACCGAACTCGAACGGCTATGACGTGAGGCTGTTCCTTCATCGGGTGAAAATTCTGCGGCTGAGGATGCGGCGCCACAACTTGCAGAGCAAACGGCAAATGTGGATGCCGCCGTGAAAACGCCAGTTGTGGTTGATTCAAACGATGATGGAACAGTCGCCCAGGAACTGGAACTAGAGCAAATGAGGAGTACATTGGAGGAGGCGATTGTGGAAACGCGCAGTACGCCTCTCGAAAATCGACCGTGACTTCCCCGCTTAGCCCTAAGCAAGCGGAATCGGGCTGTCGTGAGGGCTCTGAACCCAATGATGGTTACCTATTTGGAAGCCAGCCGGGACCTTTGCGATAGGAACTCAATTTTTTTTGGCGCCGCACTGGCAGTCTGCCGTATTATAGGCGCCAAACTTTCCACGGCTGGACGCGCTACTAGACAAAGTAGTGCTATCCCAGCCTGGAGAATAAGAATTGAAGAACGTATCGCAAAGGCTAGATCCCTCATCGGCAGACTGATATGCTTCAGGTAAGGCAATACCAGGCCAAGGATTGTGCGCATAGTCAGGATGGCGTTTGCTGGGACAAATGTTAGTTTGTCCCAGCCGGATATAACGCAAAAACTGACGGAGTGCATAGACGACCTGAAGCAAAAAATCGCTGCTTGGGGTAAGCGGATTCGGCGATATACCGAGAGGTTGACACGGTTCAACCAGAATCGTCTCTTCCAGAGTGATTAGAAGAGGCTCTATAAATCGTTGGAGCGACCAATAGTAAGTGGAACGGGCCCAGCACCGAATCAGACTGACACTGTAGCATTCTGGCGCGGCCTGTGGTCAGAGCCCATAAACCACAGCGAGGGCCCTTGGACGGAAGTTGTGGTGAGTCAGTGTGCGGGTATAATGCCCATGGACCCCGTCATTATAACGCCGGATGACGTAGCTGAGGCGGTCCGTAGGGCCCCGAACTGGAAAAGTCCGGGACTCGACGGGCTGCATCACTACTGGCTGAAGGGGTTTGTGTTGTGTCACACTGTGCTCGCCCGACAGTTCCAAAAGGGTCTCGACCAGAAGTCGCTCCCGAGCCTCTTCACTACTGGGATCACTCTTTTGGTTCCTTAAGACCAGGTTACCACAGACCCGAGCAAATACCGCCCCATCACGTGTCTGCCGACCATATCCAAGACACTAACATCCATTTTGAGCGCGAGAATCACTCATCACCTGGAATCAAATCAGGTGATGTCGCGCGCTCAAAATGGATGTTGGGGCGGCGGTCGTGGAACCAAAGAACTACTCCTCATTGACGCGGTCATTGGCAAAGTGGTTAAACGCAACCGTCGGAATTTCTCCGCCGCCTGGATAGACTACAGAAAGGCATTTGACTCGGTGCCCCATACATGGCTAAAGAGGATATTGGAGCTGTACAAGATTGACTGTACAGTTCGAAACTTCCTAGAGTGGTGTATGGGGTAGTGGAGTACGATCCTCTGTCATCTAGGCGAGCGGATGATGGCTGCGGAAAGCCGCATAAGGATAGGAAAAGGTATATTCCAGGGCGACTGTCTGAGTCCAATCTGGTTCTGCCTCTCTTTGAACCCTCTCAGTACTTTACTGGAGGGTTCCGGGAGGAGATTTTAGCTTCGGAAAGGAGGTACAAAAGTGACCCACCTTTTCTATATGGATGACCTCAAAGTATTCGCCTCCAGTCGCTCCCATCTTATGGAATTGTTAAACATCACTTGTGAATTTAGCAATTCTGTTAGAATGGAGCTGGGGACGGATAAGTGTGCGGTCCTCCATGTTGAGAGGGGCAGGGTTGCTAACTCTGAGGGCATAGACTTATCTATGCCCGTCAACTTAAGGACCCTTTCCAAGGCTGAAACATACCAATACCTGGGTATGTTACAGAACATCGGTATCGATGAGGCTGGTATGAAACAGTCAGTTTGCGACAGGTTTTATACACGCTTGACCAAAGTGATTAACAGCCTTTTGTCCGGTGTGAATAAGGCACACGCATATAACGGCTGGGTCATGCCTGTCCTCATGTATACCTTTGGCATACTCAGGTGGACTTAGACCGAACTTAACGCCCTGGATAGAAAAGTCCGCACTACCATGACATCCAATAGGATGCATCATCCGAGATCGTCGGTAATGAAAGAAAGAAAGAAAGAAGAAAGAAAGAAAGAAAATAACTTTATTCGTAGCTACGCTAATACAAACACATAAAAACAAACAATTAACTCAAACATAAAAATAAACAATTAATAGTAAAAAGTATTTATAAAAAGTATTTAAATTTATGTTGGATTGCAGCAACGAAAAGGACCCGACTCAGCATTATGCTACAGCAAAGAGCCGCAGCGCTGTTATTCTGTCGGGACCACTAATCTAAAACATGCGAGCAGCTGTCAGACAGATTTAATGCAAAAAAAAAAAACTAAAGATATTTTAAATGTATATGTTTATGTAATATAATATAAAGATAATATTCTGAAAAACGATAAATAATGAAAAATAAATAGATAAATATATTACTTTTAACTATGTTGGCAATAGTATATAATAGAATAATGAAAGGAATAATAATAAATTAAAAATATTTATACTATGTTATAGAGCTAATTCCTGGACAATGGTGTACATCATTGACCAATATTCATTTTTATCTGTGTAAACCACGTCAAAATACTGCTTGTACAGGAGTTTTGGCGGGAACTTGACCTGGGGCGGTTTGTTGCTCCTGTATTATTGTTTAAATAATTGTTTGAAGTGGACTTTGATATATAAAAGTGGTGCAATTTTGTGTATTAAGTGTCTGCGCATGTGAACTATTAGTGGAAGCTGTGAAACAAGTGCTCTGATGGAGATGGATTCTCAAGATAAGCTGTTTGCATAGGCATCTTTGGATACCATCGCCAACTGTCTGCTGCCTGCTGGCTCAAGTTGCCATCAGAATCTCCCAAGGGCTGCACAATGTGACGCATCAACATGTTGTGAAGCAGTGAATTACGAAGGATAATTTTACACAAAGACAAGGCTGTATGGCATAGTTCCTTTGCCTGCTCTCACGAGCGAATAACAAAAAACAATAACAACAACTGCTTGTACATGTCATCTACAAAGAGAATAAGTCACTACGGTCATCTATTTCAATTTCAATTTCAATGAGGCTGTACTTGCCGCGAAAGCATGGTGGGCGTGACCTCCTGAGCGCGCTCACCATGCATAATCGCGAAGTGTGCAGCCTCCGTAATTACTTCCTGGTGAGATCGGATGATCCATTCTATAATGACGTCATTTCTAATGATAAACGACTTAACCCTCTATCCTTAGCTAACGAGCAATGACAGGACCCGGCAGTCTAAAGCATTTCCGACCGGGAGACCGTATGGAAGGAGAAGGAGCTCCACGGGAGGTACTACAGGGTCCTACATGAGCCCTTCGTAGATACAGTCGCCTCCCTCAACTGGCTACGCTTCCTGTGACCTGTTTGGGGAAACCGAGGGTTTTGTCTGTGCAATACAGGATCAGGTTATTAAGACCAACAACTATCGGAGGTACATCCTAAAGGATGGCACCGTCGACGTCTGTCGAGCTTGTCGCCATCCCGGTGAGATACTTAGGCATGTCATTTCCGGTTGTTTGGCGCTTTCTAACTCTGAGTACTTACACAGGCACGACCTAGTAGCCAGAATTCTACACCAGGAGCTCGCTCTGAAATATGGTCTCGTGGACCGGAAATTGCCGTATTATAAGTACTTACCGGAAGCCGTACTCGAAAATTACCGCGCCAGGCTCTACTGGGACCGGGCCATCATCACAGACAGGACTGTTCTTGCGAATAAGCCTGATATTGTGCTGATGGACTGGGCACAGTCAAGGATATTTTGGTCGACATTACCATTCCGTATGACGAGAATCTCGTGAAAGCCGAAACAGATAAACGAACAAAATATCTGGACCTGGCTCACGAGGTGACCGATATGTGGGGTGGTCTGTCGGCCGAAATTATTCCTGTAGTCGTCTCTGCGAATGGGCTAATCCAAGTCAGCCTCTCGGGTCATCTGAGGCGACTGGGACTCCGTGACGGACCACTCCGGGCTCAAATGCAAAAGGCGGTGCTCCTCGATACCGCCCGCATCGTCCGCCGATTTCTTTCCCTTTCCTCCTAACCCTCGGCCGTTTGGTCTCCCCTGCCGAGGGCTTTCATCTGGTTGGGCTTTTATTTATTTATGTATATTTGTATTTATTTTATTTTATTGATATTTATGTATATTTATCTTTTTATTTTAATTTATAATTATATATTTATATAACCCAACCAGATGAGAAAACTATATAGATACCCTAATATTTATTTCATTTCCAATTACACATGTATACATACAGGAATAAATATGATTACAATTAAATAAAGTAACAATAAGTCTAACAAAAATAACATACTATGATAAAATTTAAACTATGTGTAGCTTAATAATGTAGAATATACAAAAGTAAACAAAAAAGTCAAGTTTATAATATTAGCTACCTGCCTGAATTAGGTTGAGTACCTGTATTTCAGATATCACTTACACAATAGATTTGATAATGTAGGACACTAGATATTTAAATAATTAAACTATATTATATAATAAATAAAATAGCTTAATAACAAAATACCAATTAATTGTTACCTACAATTAATACAAACTATTTTAGAATTTATAACAACTTCTCTGTGTCTTCGTAATTTAATTTACTTAGAAATTCCCTTACACTTATATTACAGTTCTTATAACTTAGACTATATACATAGTGTACTACTAGTATACCTACCTAGTGACTTGTAGTGTAAAATTTGTTCACAAATGCGTGTTTGGTTTGAGGGTTTACACAAACTAAGTCCATTTTTCTCCTGTCTATGGATTTTAAGTTAAATGGAAGTTCGGTATGCTGTTTTAAAATGATGTTCAGGATAAACAACTGACGGACAGTTAGTACACTACATGCCAAGTAAAGTTGATGTGTAGGAAACATGAATGGACGGAAAGTGGCTACCTTTAAAACTGCTCTCTGAGCACGCTCTAATTTTTTTTTATTTTTTTTTTAAATTGGAGCAATATTGTTTTACAAGCTCCACCCCAGGAAGTAATGCCATAAGTGAGTATGGATTGACACAAAGCTAAATAGACCTATCTTATCAATTTGAAGTCAGCGATGTTACGAAGATATTTTAAATATATATATTAATTTACGAACTCTAGCACAAAGTAAATCGTTGTGCTTGAAGAAATTTAAATTAGTGTCAGGCTTGATACCTAGATATTTTATATTGTCTGTTTTTGTTAATGCGGAACATGCACATGCAGTGTTATTATACGAGTTACAATTATGAGCGTTAATATTTAGGTGAGTAAGTATGTCATTATTTCTCATTAAAAATAACATATATTTTGTTTTATCAGCGTTTAAACGTAGGAGATTATTAAGAAGTCAATTAGATACTATGTTAAAGCCTTGCTGAGCGTATTCATAAACCTCATCTCGTGATTTAGCTGAGAATAACAGGGCTGTGTCATCTGCATATGACATAATGACACCATTTTGAAGTTGAAGATTGCATAAGTCATTTATATAAATTAGCAACAATGTAGGCCCCAGGATACTGCCCTGTGGGATTCCATAAGAGCTGTTTTGTAATTCAGTACTTGTATACTCACCGATTTTTACACATTGAAAGCGATCACTGAGGTAATCAGAAAAAAATTGTAGTTGGGTTCCCCTTATGCCAAGTGTTTCAAGCTTTTGCTATAGTATAGGGCAAGAAATAGTATCAAATGCTTTGGCAAGGTCTAAAAAGATCCCAATTGAGTGCATACCGTTGTCAAGATTACTTGTGACGTAATCTGTCAATTGGTGCAAGGCATCATTGCATGATCTCTTAAGCCTAAAACCAAATTGTCTATTTGTGTGTGTGTTGTGTGTGTGTGTCACTAAGTGATAATGGGCTGGTCACGTTTGTCACAGAAGTGACAATCGAGTAGACGTATTATCGAGTGGAGACCGCGTCTAGGCAAACGTACTGACCAGATGGAGCGAAGTTTTTCGCAAGGTGGCGTATAGATACTGGATGCGTGTAGCTGAATATCGGCCTAAGTGGAGCATCTAGCGACAGGCCTATATTCTGCAGTGAACTCCCGCGGGCTGATGATGACAATGATGATACTTTCTGAATCTAATAGGTCACTCTTCTAAAAAATCCATCCCTAAGAGTGTAAAAGGAGAAGTCGAATATTTGGATCTTACTTCTTTACTAGTTGCTATTCTAGCTGTTACTTTAAACTTGTGACTTTCTTAGACAACTCAAAGAAATGTGAATAAACTGAATTTTCAATAAAAATTAAAAATCTACATCCAAACCTTAAAAAAATAAAATTAATTTCTACATTTTTAGCTTTCACATTATGGACATTAATTTTCGATACAGTACAAGTATTAGCACTTACGCTAGAAGCTATAATATGGATATTAATTTATTAATTTGAATTGTTAAAGTAATTTATTACATTTTGTCATTATAGTTATATTTTAGTAATAATTTAATTGTTTTAATTAAATGTCATAATAGAACATGTGATGATAGTAGGCAGCAGATGGTGTATCGTTAAAAAGGATTAAGCTGTTTTAGTTAAACATTTTACATGTTTTGGTTAGTTTTATGTCTCGCACCCAAACATTTAGACGTCAAATTACCACAAAATTGTACAAAATGTGGGCACATTGTATGGCTTACATTGAAGAGAGAAATTTATATACAATATCATAGTAATATCAATAATGTATAAACCGTAACACTCAAGCACTCCAATAGTTTGAGTTTGTTAAAGAGTAGGAAGGAATTCCGGGTTATTTTTCAAAATATTAAAATATACGTTATATTTTACTTCTTAACAAAATAGTAAAGTTTTAATATTAAGTAAAAGCTGACTTCAAAAAATTGAAAAGCATAAAATAATGTCAATTTTATTGAATTACTTCTATAGTCATATCAAGACGAAGTGTACTCAATTGAAGAATAGAAGTCCCAAAAATTTAAACTAGTTTTTAGTACTTTATCAGTACATACACTAGAAAATGTACACCACTTTATTTATATATTGTATAGTAGTAGCGTCAACATGGTGTTATTATATTTCAATATCCGATAAACCTGTCCTCTATTTATAGTAAATCGCCTAAGAGTTAAAAATATTTTTTTACTCAATTGGCAGTTGCAGTCGCAGTCATCTACCACCTACATTTACTATACTACTGTGTATCGACGTGTATAGAAGGAGAAAAAGAGCTTGTGTCTTCTTCTCTTACCTGGTCCAGACGTTTCATACCCTTTTCGATACTGCACGTCGCCTGTCTGGGTATTTTACATCAGAAGGAAATAGGATTGTTACACCACCATTATCAGAAGTCATAATATTATTCTGATATGATTCTATTTTCCTAAGTCACCAAACGAAATTTATGAGATGAAATAGGATAATAGATTCTCTAACGTTGCCTTTACACTAGGTCGTCACATATCATTTAGTATTATTGAAACGAACCACCTTCACAATAATCAGTTCATAAAAAACCGAATAATTTTTTTTGAATAAATAATAGTTAATTTGAATTTATTTATATTCAATTATTGTAAGAACTCTGTGCGTACAATTTAAGTGCAATCTACTTACTGTCGATTACGAGTTGTCTGCAAACACATCTCGTGCCTCATTAACTAATTGCTAGTCAACTCTTCCTAGACTCCACAGATAAATTATACTCATTTTTGAGGTTCCTTTGTAAATTTTTTCCTTAATCAAGTTCGTTTAAAATATAACTTTCATTTTAAGTATTAGAACAATGTTTTCATAACTAAAACAGTGGCTGAGCTCTATGGCAATTGGTGGAATATTTCTAAAAGTCTACGGCTTACGGCGTCATCTCCATTGCCGTCTACAGCAATTTTTGCATGTCTTGAATTGTATGATTTGATTCATTTGTAGGACAAAATTAAGAATTCAAAAATTGATTTGGTCAAAGTTAGAACCAACCTATAGCCAAAGACAAGAAGCGCATCCTATCAAGTCAGATACATATATATAGAAATATAATTCTTGAGTACTTCCAAACAATTCTTAAAAAAAAGTACTCGAAATAAATAAAATTAAATACGTAAATCGATTCGGTGTGTTGCAAAAGACGGTTGAACCTTTTCTTTTCGTTTTACTGCAAGCGTAAGACCTGGGTTCTGTGCAATTAATTTTACCTAATACGATAATTGAATATTTAGTTCTAATAATATTGTACTATAATTACTCTACGGCTATAGAATACTAAACAAGCCAGATCATGAGCGCACAGATTTACAGCGTTAAATAGCAGCGTGTTACTGCAGTCTTTTGTATAAGGAATGATGAAAACTGGGGCCCTTTTTTACAGAAAAATTCAATTCAAATTTTACAGGTGTAAACAAATCATGTTAATTTCGATTCTTAATCAGGTATACTTTAAGGTAGGATATTAATAAGTGGTAAAGCCATGCTGCAGTTATATTAGTAGTATAGTTGTAGCACGAATGGGTCGGCTCGACCGGGGAAGTACCACGCTCTCACAGAATATCAGCGTGAAATGGTATCATGATGCTGCAGTGTTTCGTATGGTGAGTGTAGAGAACCGGAGACCCTTTTTTCTGGAAATGAGGCATTCCATCTTAGTCCTCACGGGTGACAACGCATCTGCATTTTGATTCGTAATCGAAGATAGATGTAGATGTTTATGGGCCACAGCACCCACTTACCATCGGGTGGACTGTGTGCTCGCTTGTCACCCTATCCTATAAAAAATGGTCTCTTTCTCTATCGCTAGGGACTATGAGCTCTTTTGTTTCCCATAATTTATAAACGCTATCCAATTAGATGGACGTAGTGGATTTGATTAGATTTAGATTTAGGTACTAACATAAAATATAAGTTTCATATTTACTAACATATTACATGGATTATTTGGATATCTAAAATAAAAATTATTATCATTATTTTACAGCATTACATATACCAGTTTTAAGTGAACCACGAAACGACGGCTACTTTTTAGCGGCAGCAAATGCATAGACCAGTTAAGGCGAGACCGTGAAAAAATGCATCTCCTTTCATCGAATAGTATAGGACTATGATACCACTAACGAAAGTGGAATTTTGATATAGATAAATTCATGCCCTTATCTTGAATTTGATTGTTCAAAAACACGGTTGTATAATTTTGACTCGATCATAATTATTTGCGAAAACACCTCTAAAAATCACTATAGTTGAAATTATAACGAAATTACTTAATCTATATGCTTGGAAATCACTCAAATATATTCATAACATCAATATTCATAATTTACTTGCCCATTATTTTGATTACTTAAATCAATAATTAAAAAAATATATATTTTAAGATTCTGACAATTTCTAAGCGCTTTTAGTCGTCGCGGGCGCTACTCTATTTTAGACCTTATGACGGCGTTTTTTCTAGTTTTTATAGGAATTATGTATTCACTCGGATCAGTACGGCGATAGCCTTATCGATGTGTCGTCTTAAATAGATTTTTATATCACAACAATAAACACGCTCATAAAATTCCATTTAAAAACATAAACACATCACCCCTGGGAAGGGTGATCGCTACCAAGCTATTTCTAATTTGTCTTGTGTTGTTTATTGTAAACATTATTGTAAGCTATTATTGGAAAAAAATAGTCCCGCTGGGTTTCTTGCTGGTTCTTTCCAGGACAGAGGTTTTTTTTTGCGAACCAGTGGTAAATGAAAAAAGTGACTTTCAATAAGTATATATTGAATAAAAGTTTCTGTTTCTGTTTCTGTTTCTGTGATTTATCTATAATGTATTGTCAACTCACCGGCGGATTAGGAATATTTATGAATATTTATATTGAGTTATGAATATTTTCTGCGTCAATTTATTTATTATTTCAAGATCAGAAATTTTATACCTTTAATTTTTTAAACTTTTTTTTATTTGGGTAAACAAGTGTCAAGTACACTAATATTTATATTAATTTATTAGCTACAAAAACCTATACAAGTCGTGGTAAAGCGCAGCATAGATTTATTATGACTTTAACCATATTATGGCTGCAGCAATATGTTAAAACGTTCTGAGTATAGCCGTGCTCTCACAGAATACCAGCAAAATAAAAGGCAACATAATGCTGATATGTCAAATGTGGTGAGTACTTATAGAGAACTGGAGATTATTTTTACTGTAAACGAGGCATTCAATCCTGATGTTCAGATGTAACAACGCAACGCAACTTAATTCAGGATAAATTGTCTTTGGGGCATAGTGACCAATTACCATCAAGTGGGCTACGCGCTCGTTCATCATATGCCTCATTATATAAAAAAAAACAAATGGTTTTTATACCCTGACAGTACTGAAAAGCGAATAAAAAACACATGTACTCTGATGATTCCGTAAAGCGAAACCTGGTGAGTTTATAATTAACAAATTTAAATTAATATTAGTAAAACAATCACAAGTTTTCATACAAATTACAAAAATAAATACGAAATTTTACCAACTGTCAACAATCGCAATAGTAAATTATTTAAAAAAAAACGACTATATTTTAATAAAAATTAATCGATATACTCTAAGAATTTTATTAAATTAGATGCTATATTTACTTAAAAAAAACAATAAAGGGTCGTTAAAGGTTTAGATATTATAGATATTATTTGCGCATAAAGTTAATTTAGGATACAATTTATACGATAGAACTTGTTTTATGTACCCACTTAGATATCGTTTTAACCTTGCCTTTGATATTGAACTTGGCGTTGTTATTTCAAGATATTATTCGCTTATTTTTTGTGCTCAAGAACTGAAATAGTATCCAAATACAATTGGCGCTGGTGCCAGTGAAAGAATTGCTACACTGATTTTCAATTTAACTTTCCTTATTTGCCCGAGAAAAAGTGATTATTCAAGGATACTCTTCTTCTTAAAAGTTATGCAGAGAAAATGAAAACATTATGTTTTAACCCTTAATATTAATGCGTAATTTAAAAGCCTTTAAAAATATAATTTAGCCATCCAATACAGATAAAAGTCTTTTTTTTTAACTATATATTGCTTCATAGGGAGGGTTTTACCATAATCGCCAGGCTAAACGGGCGGGTGGGTAACCGCAGTTTTTTATTATTTTCGGTTCTTTTCAGAGAGATGCTGTTTGCCGATTGCCTGTTTCAGTTTCCATTTATAGGCTCTTACGACACACAAAGGATGATATTGGTTAGTGGATATTCTTACGTTGCCATTACTAAATATAAAAGTATAATTCTTTCAATGTATTTTAAACATCTGTAAGTGGTAGAGCAACCTTGCAGTTATATTAGTCGTATATATATATATATATATATATATATATATATATATATATATATATATATATATATATATATCACTAAACGGTCTAAACGGTCTATCGACCACGGATAAGCTCTGGAAAAATACCAGCGTAAATAGGAGCTCAACTATATTATGTATTATATTATATTATTAGTTTATATTATTGGAAACGACGCATGACATCTTGAAGGCTGTCCAGAGGAATTTCTGTCAGCCATCTGTTCCATCTCTGCACAGGGAGGACGACTCATACCGCAAAGGAGAAAGCCGATCTTCTGGGCTCTTTCTTTGCGTCCAACTCGACTCTCGATGACGGGGGGAGTACGCCGCCGACCATCCCGCGGTGTGAGTGCTCCATGCCGGAAGTGCAGCGCTCGGTTCGCAAAGCACTAATCTCCGTGGACATCCACAAGTCGAGTGGGCCTGACGGAATCCCCCCAACTGTGCTGAGGGCGTGTGCTCCAGAGTTGGCACCGGTTTTAACGCGTCTTTTCCGGTACTCCTACTCCCTAGGCGTAGTCCCAAAATCATGGAAGATGGCTTTCGTCCACCCGATTCCTAAAAAAGGTGACCGCTCGGACCCGTCCAACTACCGGCCTATCGCCATCACCTCCTTGTTCTCCAAAACAATGGAGTCCATTGTAAACTGCCAGCTCATGAGGTACATTGAATATAATCTGATTAGTGACCGCCAATACGGTTTTTGCCGTGGTCGGTCAACTGGTGATCTTCTGGTCCACCTGACTCACAGATGGGCGGAGGCAGTAGAGTCCAAGGGGGAGGCATTGGCTGTTAGTTTGGATATTGCGAAGGCCTTCGATCGGGTTTGGCACAAAGCGCTTCTTTCGAAGCTCCCTTCCCGAGAAATTGTGCGATTGGATCACCAGCTTTCTTGCAGATCGGGGCATCAAGGTCGTTGTAGATGGTGCAAGCTCCGATTGCAAGCCTATAAACGCTGGTGTTCCACAAGGCTGCGTGCTATCGCCAACGCTGTTTCTTCTGCATATCAATGATATGTTGCAAACCCGTAACATTCATTGCTATGCAGATGAAAGCACTGGTGATGCTCTTTACACCGGCCGAGCCAATATTTCTCGGGAATACGTCTCCGAGTGCCGGGACAAACTTGTATCTGAAGTCGAGTCTTTGCTGAACAGAGTCTCGGATTGGGGGCTACTAAATATTTTAACCTTCAGAAGACACAAGTTTGCGCGTTAACTGCTAAAAACAACCCCTTTGTCGTATCTCCTCAGTTTCAAAGTACTCCCCTTGTTACCTCAGCCATTATCGGAATCCTCGGCGTCGACATATCGAGTGACGTGCAGTTTCGTGGTCACTTGGAAGAAAAGGCCAAATTGGCCTCTAAAAAGCTTGGCGTGCTCAGCAGAGCGGGACAGTATTTCATGCCGGAACACCGCCTGCAACTTTACAAGGCGCAGGGTCGGCCGCACATGGAATACTCTTCACATCTCTGGGCTGAGGCTCCCCAATACCAGCTCCTTCCACTTGACCGCATCCGGCGCAGAGCGGCTCGAATCGTCGATGACCGATCGACCGACGATCGGCTCGATTCACTGGCATTGCGAAAAGATGTTGAATCTCTTTGCATTTTCTTTCGCATATACCCCGGAGAGTGCTCTGAGGAATTGTTCGGATTAATCCCGGCCGCCAAATTTCGTGAACGCACTACGCAGCAAACGTCCCGATACCATCCACACCATCTGGATGCTTGGCGGTCCACCACTGTACGTTTCAAGAGGAATTTTCTTCCGCGTACAACCTCTCTGTGGAATAGTTTACCACCAGCGATTTTTCCGGACCAATACGACCTGGCGACTTTCAAGAAAAGAGCTTACGCCTTTCTGAAGGGCCGGCAATGCACCTGCGATTCCCCTGGTGTTGCGGTTGATCATGGGTGGCGGTAGTCACTTAACATCAGGTGAGCCGCATGCTTGTTTGCCCCCTCTTCTATAAAAAAATACATGTTAGTAGTACTCACGGAAGATACCGCATCTGGATTTTTTTATAGGATAGGGTGAAAAACGAGCACACAGTCCACCCGATGGTAAGTAGTTGCTGTGACCTATAGATATCTACATCTATCTTCGATTACGAATCAAAATGCAGATGCGTTGTCATCCGTGAGGACTAAAATGGAATGCCTCGTTTTCAGTAAAATGGTTCTCCGGTTCTCTACACTCACCATACGAAACATAGCAGCATTAAGCTTCTATTTCACGCCTGTATTCTGTGAGAGCGTGGTCCATCCCCGGTCGAGCCGACCCGTTCGTGCTGCAACTATATTACTAATATAACTGCAGCATGTCTCTACCACGTATAACTTTGATTCGTTATCGAGGATAGATGTAGATTTCAATAGGTCACAGCAACCACTTAACATCGGGTGGATTGTGTGTTTCTTTGTTACACTTTACCTATAAAAAAATGAAAACGAACTGTGCATCATCTTGTGTTGGTCAATTGAGTAGATTACTCGTATTATTTTATGTAATATTTTCTTTGAATCGAAATAAATCGTAGGCCAACCCTGAAGGCTTCATGTTCTATAATACATTTGCAGCAGCTTTTAACATTGCCCCTGAACAAAGAATTTCTGCGAGACTGAAACATCTTGACATTGCACTTAAAACGAGAATCTAATCTCTTAGAAATGGTACTTCGAGTAGCTTTTATCGAGTAATCTTTTGTTGCAGGCTATTCATTTAAATTCCTTTGTTAAAGAAAGTAGAGATACCATATACTAATCTGTAGCGGTTTTTCTAATGATTACAATATGATATTTTTGTTTCACTTTAAAATTTGTATGAAGGATATCTGATATTCGGACAAATGCTTGATTCACTGTTATAAAAAATTAATAAAGTTCCTGCTTCTACCGGCAGAATCATCTACAAAAAAATCCTTTTGCACACGAAAAAGATGGCATTTGAGTGGATAAAAACGATATAATAATTGAGTTAAATAAAATGTATTAAGGCGAAGTATAAAAATTCAATTATTTTCTTGATTAGCCATCTGCGCAGAACACGCCAGAACTGCCTGAGGCTGCCAGAGCCAGGGTTTCAGTTTTCCGACTTCACCTACAATCCAGCCCTGGCATGCCTTATTCAGGCACGTTACGAAAATCCAGCCTGGCTAGTGAGTGAAACCCAAAAATTTTGGTCCAACTCCTGACTGCGCCTGACAAGCATCTGAGAAGACGTATTTGCTCCATGCTCATAGGATTCGAATTGCTAATTCCTACACGCGTGGAGCCGGCTACAGCACTAAATCTGAGCTTCTTTTTCCCCGTTGCCAGCTTCACAGATTTCTTGGGCTGGTCTTTGGGAGACTCCTCCTCAGACTAACTCCGTTGTTTCTTCTTTGGAACCGGGAGAGGTTTAATAATAATAATAATAATAATAATAATAATAATAATAATAATAATAATAATAATAATAATAATAATACTCCACAACTATAACACACAACGCCATCTAGTCCAAAGCTAAGCAGAGCTTGTGTTATGGGTACTAGACAACTGATAAACATACTAATATATTTCTAAATACATAAATATTATATATAAATTACACCCAGACACAGAACAAATGATCGCGCTCATCACACAAACCTTTGTCCTGGGTGGGAATCGAACCCACGACCTCCGGCATAGCAGTCAGGGTCACTAACCACTAGGCCAGTCGACCAGGTTTAGGCAAAGAGGAATCTCGTCCTAGGGCTTCTTACAGAGAGAAAGGGCCTCTTCGGCTCCTATGTCAGCTGCTATTAGCCTCCTGTAACTCTTCCGTGCTGACCCACTAAGCTTGTAAGGCCTAAAAAACTTTTTCTTGTCCCTTCCAAAGAAGGGAACCGGAGTTCGTTCTCGATTGTGGTTCGGATGTAGACGTACCCTTCACTTCATCACTCAACTCATGTTGAGGCGTTGTGTTTCAGGGTGTGGGTGAGACTAAAATAGCTTCTTCCAGACCTACAGATAGTTCCACTACGGAGAATTTAGTTTTCCATGATGTCATTTTCATCCATTTAGGTACCCCAATTATATAGGGAAATATCCATTCACCCCCGGCGGAGACTTGCATACCGAAGGAAGGGCTAGAGTACTAACCGAATCACCCTAGTCTCGGGTAGGCACCGTTTGCGACTGGACTCCCCTACGCATCCATTCAAGGACGCAGTAATACCCATAGTAAGTAATTTTGAAATATGTTCATGATTGTAATATTTAAATATTAAATGATGTAATAGTGGCAAATTTTCATTTCATAAATATTTTTTTAGAAATGAGAAATAAACGTAAGCAATCAATCAAGTAAAAATACAAACTCGTTGGCTTTCACCTTTGGCTCCGTGGCGAAGTGACTTGGTGCTGAGTTCGAATCCCACATGGAACAAACATTTGTATTACCTGCAAATAATTGTTCCAGGTCCGGATGTTTGTCCTTGTGAACGCAAGGTACGCTTAATACCTTGGATTTGGTTAGTATAAGAAAAGAGGATGGGATAAAACGAAAAGAAAAAGAGGGTCGTCTGAGTGTTTCTATTCTGTCTGCTTCCTATTGAACCAGAAAAAATAACAGATGGCAACCACGTGAAGGAAGAACCATTCAGACTTGCCCTGGGAATCAACATGACATGTGCTCTCCTATAGAGCCATTCGCCAAGCCGATCGCTGGACTGAAGAGCAGAATAGGTGTTAATCTAGACCTACTAATAATTTTAAAAGGTAAGAATTAGGAGTCGATTAACCCCCGCCTAAGTTAAGTGACGAATAAGCTTTTGTCTATAATATTGGAGCGATAACGTTATTTACAAAAATTGATTGATTTCCCCAATATCACAAATAATGTTATATACATGTATCTATATGTGTCAAATTTAAATGATGTATAGGTAGAATAGGAGTTGATAGTTTAAATGTTTTTATACTTAAGTTTTGTTTTTTCGTCTTCATTTGCACCTAACAACTTTTTCATTTATTCCATCTTTCTTATATTTGGTGAAGAGAATGTTAGTATGTATAAGTGTGTGTCTGTGTAAACTATAAAATGGTTTAAAAAACAAAAATGTGTATTAAAAATTATAAAATATTAAATTTAGAACTGAACTTGTAACTTGCAATTTTACCATGATAGTTCTATGATATTTTATTTAAATTATTATAAGTAGTAAAACAATAATATTATGCCATTCTCATTCCATCTATAATATTAATAACAATTTGAAGTATCGTGATCCATGAAGTGGTGGTGTAAGAGGCGACAAAGTGATACTAAAACAGAAAATGGATATCAGCATCTTCCTGATAACAGTTCATAATTATAAAAAAATACTGTTGCCAAACCCACGCGTGCCAACTATAGCAAATGTCTGCTATGAAGTAATCAATAGGTAAGGCCTATGTTCAGCACTAGTTTTTTTGATATATTGTATTAAATTATGATAAATGTTAAGTACTATAGTTTATTTATATGTCACTGAAAAAACCTGTTTATAAAAACAGAAGAAGAAGACTTAATTTGCATACTGGAAAGGTGATAGAATGTCTTTTATTAGATCCATAAACGAAGCTAAATTAAATAAATGTATTTTGAATTTGACTTCAACTACCTTCAGAGTGATAGTATTTATATTGTTGTCACCATTGACTAGTTTATTACTGCGTAAATCTACAGTTGTCATCTAGAACATTTACCAAACAATAGATTGTCAATCGCAGTGATAATTTTATTGAGAGGCAAGAACTTTGTTTGTTCCGGGTTGTTGTCTGTACCGGGCGATATATTTTCTCACACCGCTTTAACCCCATCCCTTTTCTTGTTCATAATATACTGAGTATATATGATATTTGTAACATAAACAATAGCTTAATAAATTTACTGTGTAGTGAAAGTGGAAGAATACCAATTACCTCATTTCGTTCCGACGTAAGAGGTGACAGAGGGAAAACAACAGGACATGGGCAGCAGAATATTCCTAATTACAAATAGAAAATAAATAAACTGGCATGGCAAATATGGCAAATTTTCCCCCTAGTAGGAAATTTATGGGGTGGCCTATATTCAGCAGTGGACTTTCATAGCCTGTAATGATATGATTATGATGATGATTATTTATTTTTTTATGGAAGACAAGCACACGTGCATGCGGCTCACCTTATGGCAAGTAACTACCGCCGCCCATGACCAACCGCAGCACTAGGGGATTTGTAGATGCGTTGCTGGCCCTTTAAAAAGGAGTCAGCTCTTTTCTTGAAGGCCCCTAAGTCGTATCGGTCCGAAAAAATCGATGACATTCACTTAAAAAAAAAATTAAATTTTATTGAAGAAACATGTACGTTTGCGTTCGATTTAAAAAAAATAGTACTAAGAACTGTTACTTGACCTTATGCGAAAATGTGTCCTACTTATAGTGACCCACTTTTTAAACACTGCAGTTCTGAAAAACAAAAAAAAAACGAATGGTTTCGTGTTTAAAAGCGCTCTCTGCAAAATTGATCGAGCTGAAAGTATGTATGAAATGAAACGCGAGTATGTTTAACAACAACATAGTTCTCCATCTTTTATATCGCTGTCCTCCATCCACTTTCGCCGTACTATGAAGGGCAAAATATTGAGGAATTACTAATAAAGCTTATAGTTAAAGATATTATGAGAACGTTTTATCAAGGTAATGCATTAACTTTAGAAGCCGTCTATATTTATTAGGGCTCAAATACCCTACTCCTAGATAAACATGGAGAGTCTCACGAAATAATAGTTACTTAAAGTTATATTACCCTAAGTAGATTAAATACTCATCCATTAAACAGAGTGACCTTTTCGATAGTTTATCCACATATTGATTACATTATAGACGGTACAGATACGTTTATGTATTTATTAAATGTAAACGGACACAATTTTTAAATATTAATATTCAAGTCAAATAATTACAAAAAATAAAAAACGCATTCTTTTTATAAAGTAAATTATAGAACTATTCGTTTCTTGCATATCTCTGAGCTACCACGGCTGATATTTTATATATTTCATAAAATGGGCACGGGAAAAATCTTTAATCTTCTCTTTAGAAGTAGCTATCAAACAATGCGTAGAAATTTCTGTGACCTGGAAATACTTTAAAATTATAAATATAACGTTTTGAGATACCGACGCCTGCACGTTTTTAGGAAACCTGTCTCTGAATCGCGTATGTTACAAATATATTGAAAATGCAGTCTATGTTTTCAGTAATATTAAGCACTAATAGAGTTTGGTTAATTACGGATGCGAGGTAAATATGCACATATAAATACAAACAAAATATTTTACGCTACATGTGCTATTCGGGAACTTTTAATGAATTTTTAATGAACAATTAAAATAGAATACAATCTAAACTTACAATTAGTCGTTGACAGTAACAGAAAGTATTAGATTTAATTCAAGTTTATAATAAAATAAGAAACGCCTAAAGGAAGAATACTCTATATTGAATGTCTTAGTAGAGCAAATGAACACAAAGTTATTCATTTATTATTAGGTATATTATTGTTACGAGCTTGAGGTTCGTGACAATAAAAATTGCCGATAGAATTACCTAAATTAACACTTTAATTTACTTTACACAAATTAAAACTTAAAACACTAATAATTAAACACACTAATTCACTTTATTCCGCTCCGAAGCTTCGCTTGTCTCGCCCAATCAACACTACCCCGCTCGCATCTTGCAGCGCTTATTTATTTAAATTAGCAAAGAAACATCCCAAATATTCAAGTAAATGCGCGCAAAGGGACGAGTGTGCGAGTATAGATTTTCTAGAAACTTAGTTCTTCGGATGGCGCTGTTGGTTGAGAGATTTGTGATGTCATTCTCTGCAAAGCTCCCCTCGCTCTCGTTCATGACACTAGATGGCGCTAGTTGTGTCGTCGACTTGAGCGCGTAACATTATGTATAATTTCGCAAACTCAACAATTAAGTCACTCCATCTCGAAAGAAAAATGTTCAATATAGAACTCTACTATGATTGCTAACCGCATACGCAGATGCTGACCGCAGACTGAGAACAAATATGTTAGCGAGGGTGATTGAGGTTATTCTAATTGATCTGTTTTAATTATTATTCAATAAAGCAACTACTAATTTTTTATCTATTTATGTACACACAACACACACCCACACACACACACACACACATATATATATATATATATATATATATATATATATATATATATATATATATAGGCGGTCCCATAATTATTATATTTTTTTTATAGAAGAGGGGGCAAACGCGCATGCGGCTCACCTGATGTTAAGTGACTACCGCCGCCCATGATCAACCGCAACACCAGCAAAATTGCGGATGCGTTGCCGGCCCTTTAGAAAGGAGTAAGCTCTTTTCTTGAAGGTCCCCAGGTCGTATCGGTCCGGAAAAATCGCCGGTGGTAAACTATTCCACAGAGAGGTTGTACGTGGAAGAAAACTCCTTGTGAAACGTACAGTGGTGGACCGCCAAGCATCCAGATGGTGTGGATGGTATCGGGAAGTTTGCCGTGTAGTGCGTCCACGAAATTTGTCGGCTGGGATTAATCCGAACAATTCCTCAGAGCACTCATCGTGATAGATGCGATAAAATACGCAAAGAGATGCAACATCTCTTCGCAGCGCCAGTGAATCGAGCCGATCGGAAAGCACTTGGTCGTCGACGATTCGAGCCGCTCTGCGCTGGATACGGTCAAGTGGAAGGAGCTGGTACTGGGGAGCCCCAGCCTAGAGATGGGAACAGTATTACATGTGCGGCCGAACCTGCGCCTTGTAAAGTTGCAGGCGGTGTGCCGGCATGAAATACTGTCCCGCTCTGCTGAGCACGCCAAGCTTTTTAGACGCCAATTTGGCCTTCCCTTCCAAGTGACCACGAAACTGCACGTCACTCGATATGTCGACGCCGAGGATTCCGATACTGGCTGAGGCAACAAGGGGAGTGCCTTGAAACTGAGGGGATACGACAAAGGGGTTCTTTTTAGCGGTTAACGCGCAAACTTGTGTCTTCTGGGGGTTAAACTGGACTAGATTTAGTCGTCCCCAATCCAAGACTCTGTTCAGCAAAGACTCGACTTCAGACACAAGTTTGTCCCAGCACTCGGAGACGTTTTCCCGAGAAATATTGGCTCGGTCGGTGTAAAGAGCATCACCAGTGCTGTCATCCGCATAGCAATGAATGTTACGGGTATGCAACATATCGTTGATATGCAGAAGAAACAGCGTTGGCGATAGCACGCAGCCCTGTGGAACACCAGCATTAATAGGCTTGCAATCGGAGCTTGCACCGTCTACAACGACCTTGATGCTCCGATCTGCAAGAAAGCTGGTGAACCAATCGCACAATTTCTCGGGAAGCCCATAGGAAGGGAGATTCGAAAGAAGCGCTTTGTGCCAAACCCGATCGAAGGCCTTCGCAATGTCCAAACTAACGGCCAATGCCTCCCCCTTGAACTCTACTGCCTCCGCCCATCTGTGAGTGAGGTAGACCAGAAGATCACCAGCTGACCGACCACGACGAAAACCGTATTGGCGGTCACTAATCATCTGGTGATCCTCAAGGTACCTCATGAGCTGGCAGTTTACAATGGACTCCATTGTTTTGGAGAACAAGGTGGTGATGGCGATTGGCCGGTAGTTGGACGGGTTTGAGCGGTCGCCTTTTTTAGGGATCGGGTGGACGAAAGCCGTGTTCCATGATTTTGGGACTACGCCTAGGGAGTAGGAGTACCGGAAAAGACGCGTTAAAACCGGTGCCAACTCTGGAGCACACGTCCTCAGCACAATTGGGGGGATTCTGTCAGGCCCACTCGACTTGTGGATGTCCAGGGAGAGGAGTGCTTTGCGAACCGAGCGCTGTGTGAACTGCACTTCCGGCATGGAGCACTCACACCACGGGATGGTCGGCGGCGTACTCCCCCCGTCATCGAGAGTCGAGTTAGACGCAAAGAAAGAGCCTAGAAGATCGGCTTTCTCCTTTGCAGTATGGGCCAGTGAGTCGTCCTCCCTGTGCAGAGATGGAAGAGAATTAATTGGCCTAACTATGAACCAATGAAGGGAATGAAACGAAACCAATTTTATTTTTCAATATAATCACCATGAATACTAACACACTTCTGACATCTGTGAATCAACATCTCTAAACCTTTATAAAAATAATCACATTTTTTATCCTCAAAATGACTGAAGACGGCCGCCTGCAACTCTTTATCGCTTGAAAATTTTCTTCCTCTTAAGTCCCGCTTTAAATTTGGAAATAAATAATAGTCGGACGGGGCCACGTCTGGTCTGTAAGGTGGATGTTGAACTTCTGTGAACCCGCATTGACGGACTGCATCCTTCGAAACACCAGCGGTATGAACAGGAGCGTTGTCATGGAGCAACAGGACACCTTTAGACAGCTTGCCTCTTCGTTTTTCCTTTATCTTGTCTCGTAATTTATATATTAAAGAAGCATAATATTCGCCATTCACGACTGTATTACGTACTTTAAAATCCACCATCAAAATGCCTTGAAAATCCCAAAATATTGTACACATCAGTTGTTTAGTCGATTGTTGCACCTTTGCCTTTCTAGGGGGCTTTTCACCCTTATAACGCCATTCCATTGACTCGCGCTTGCTTTGTGGATCATAATACAAGATCATAGTTTCATTACCAGTCACTAGCCGCTCGATCACAGTCTTTGGCTTTTCGCCACAAAGATCCAAAAACTCCGAAGCGCAGCGCACTCTTTCCTGTCTCTGTACCGTTGAAAGAAGTTTCGGTACCCATCTTACACTCACTTTTTTCATGTAAAGATGTTCATGGATCGCGCGATGAACAGTACTCTTAGAGAGCCCAAGCCTTGCTGCAATTTCACTAATCTTTAAACGGCGGTCACTCGAGAACCTCCTCTTCGATAAGAGCAATCGTTTCGGGAGTGAGCGCTTCCACAGGTCGACCGTCGTGGCCAAAGTCTTCGACGGTTTCTCTCCCGAGGCGAAACTCTTTCACCCAATTTTTCACTGTGCTATAGGAGAGGGCAGACTCCTTATACACGTCATCTAATCGTTCTTTTATTTGGGGAGGGGATAAACCTTCTTTAAACAGAAACTTTATGACACTTCGATACTCAGTTTTCGACATTTTGAAAAAATACGCGACTCTCGTTATTCAAATGCCTGTTAAACTAAGACTAAGCATTTCATGTCGATGCATGTTTCTTATATTAAGTGCACGATAAACGTACTATTTAATGCAACAAAACATGTAGCGACATGTCGCGTTGAACTATATCAGGCCAGTTCATTATGGGACCGCCTGGTATATATATATATATATATATATATATATATATATATATATATATATATATATATATATATATATATATATATATATATATATATATATATATATATATATATATAAAATTATATTAAATAATAAAATACAAAATATTAATAATTTTCTATCTTGTTTAGAATAATTAATAATTATAACCGTCGCGCCGTAATTATAGTTTGTCTATATCAACACATTCGTCAACTTAAATTGAGATTATGTGTGGAAATCACGCTTAGAAGACGATGTGCCTCTATTTATTTCGCATTTTCGCATATTGCTATTTGTAGGAGGGTAAAGAAGAGCCGCCGTAGATCAGCGACTTAGCGCATGCTGTAAATTTTACACTACGCGTGTTAATTGCAATTTTATATAATGTTGGTTTACCACGTGCTCGACGGTGAAGGAAAACATCGTGAGGAACACCTGCAGTTTTTTGTCAGATATCTGAGTGCCCGAGAAATAAGAAAAGAATATTTCGAAGACATGTGAAGTTAGCAAAGACGTATTGTTGCAGCGTGGCGAACATTTAAGTGCTCTAAAATCCTCTCAGAACTGAAAGAAGGTCTTTGACCGGAAGATTTCATACGCGTTGCACCTTTTCAAGAGTGATAAGCGTTTACAAAACACGTGAATTTCTGCAATTAGATAAGATGAGTCTATCTTCAATCAGTAACTGTAAACTGGATTTTTTCAAGTTTTTGATTGAGATTTTTTTTCTACATTTTTCACGATCATATGGATTTTCAAAACTCTTTTTATTAACGTTTGACATAAAATGTTAAACTAGAAAACTAGAAGGTATAGAAGATAGAGTAAAAAATGTGTGTATTTAAAATACTTTAAAAAATTGACGTATTATATGAGCGCTTAAGGCATACACAATTTGATTTATCTAAAGTTTTTTTTTAATTTTTTAGTCTATTCTAGTTTTATAATTAGAAATAAAAATATACCTTAAATAAAAAATAGCAGCATGAATTACAAAACCATTACACTAATTTCGGGCAAATGTTTCTTGATTTATTTTTTATATACTTTTGATTGTATCGAACGAATACTTTAGAACTAAGTTAATCTCTGTTCGAAATTATTAAATTCATTGCGATTCGAATACCGCAAATAAATTAAACAAATCGCAGGTTTGCAGTACTGATCTTTAAGATGATTGTGGGTGTTTGACAATAATCCGCTGCTTGCTAACTCCGTTCCCTAGGATTACTCCGCGAGGGGGCGGAAGGTTCTTTCCTTTGAAAAATTGTTGCGAACTATCGTAGTACTTTTAAAATATATTATTACGAGTTTTCTTATCACATTGCATAAGAACCAAATGGCTTGCTTCGTCGTGCGTTATTTTTAATAGTGGAGCAAGTTTCTGCCTATCCAAGCCAATGGGCTTTTTCAGCTTCCGCTACATCACCACCTAAATAATGCGGATTTCATCACCGCTTAAAAATACGGTATGTAATACATGTAGTTAAGCAATGGCTTGTTATGAGTAGATAAAGTCAAGATTAGACCACCAATTGTTTATAAGCAGAGTTCAATATGTGTTTGGCCCCTGAAGAAGTTGTCATATTCCCTTTATATCTTATAGCTTTTCACAAGATTTTTTCATGCCGAATTTACAGGGGAAACTATTTTCAAGTTTTATCACTCGTAAAATATTGAGTTTGATTCGGTCAAACTTCATTTTTTAAGTTGTTATTTTGATATTGGTTTCTTTATTTTCAATTTGAGTAATTGTAACAACGGGTGAACATATTCTTTATTTTTCTTTGTTTAAAAATAATAAACGATTTTACTATTTATTAGGTTAAAAAGTTGATGTGATGTGATGAAGTGATGGAGTGACCAAACCCTTAGATTACTTCGCAACTATTTAGGTATAGAGCACGTTAACAAATTCCTTACAAATTTGTAATACTATATATACTATATACTATATATACTATATACTATATATACTATATAATACTATATATACTATATATACGGAATAACTTTGTTGACAGTATAAACTTTATCCGAAGGTACTCTATCTTCGATATCCAGAGAGCCATGGTAGCTCAGATGGATAACGCTCGCTGTTAATATAACAGAACGCGAGTACCCGGGTTTGATCCCCGCCGGCAGCAATGAAATTGTTAATTGGAATTTTAAGTGCTGATTTACCACGTGCGTGAAAGAAAACATCGTGAGAAAACATACATATTTGTGGAATAATACTTTGAAGACATGTGAAGTTCGCCAACACTTCCTTGCCCTAAAACCCTTTCAGAAATGAGGGGTGGCCTATACCCAGCAGTGGGACGTATATAGGCTGTAACTTTACTTTTACTTTTACTCTATCTCCAGTCATTCAAGTTATTCTAGAAGGACTTGTGGTTTAAGCAAATTTCAAGATGTTTCTAATACATCAACTACCTAATAGAGATGATTAAAACTACTTTTACGGATTTTATCGCGTTAAAACAACTGTAAAACAATTGTTAATACAATTGTTAAAACAATTGTTAAAACAATTGTTAAAACAATAATTAAAAAAGCTGAAGGTACTCCGGGTTTAACAATGACATCGGGACGTCAGTCATCTCAGTCCTCCGTGACCATGGGTGCTGGAAAGCGCCCGAAACGTCGGGAATTAAAAATAAAAAGTAAAAATAAATGCGATAAAATCCTTAAAAGTAGTTTTAATCATGTGTAGTGTTCGCGTAAATATAAGAAATCATTATACCTAATAGAGTACAAGGTAGCGAACAGCTTTTTCTACAGATTTTTTGTACCATAGACATCATGGTAACATCATGGAAATGTGAAACTAGAAAAAAAATATTCATGCACTATTTTACAAAAAAATTAAAGGTATAAAAAATAATCTTCTCCTCTTGTTTACAAAATTACTCTGCTAGACACAGTCATTTCCCGTTAGGGAGGATTAACCTAAATCATCATGCTGGGTAGGTGGATTTTCGATCACAATACCACAAGACGTCTTGCAACATAGACAGAGTTCACTGAGGCCGATCTGGGCATTACACGTCTGATATAGACGAGATAGTTATATTGTCATCGATCGGAAGCCATGGGATATTTTGCCATTTCCCATAGCCACTTCATCTGACACCCTTGGGGCAGAATAAGCTGGTGACTATTCTTACACCGCCACCACACAACAAGTAATATATGTATCACAACATGATTTCCACTGGTAATGAATTCATCCGATTACACTTAGCTTTACTTCATATGATAATTATTTAAAATCTTGCGAAATATTTCTCACCTACTCATTCTCAAACAGTACTAATAGAATCGGCACGCGGATTTCAAATCAATTCGAAGATCTCAATCCTCTGCAATAGGGAAACAGCCAGCTTAAGTCATGAGGTAGTCATCTACCCACTTTAAAGTTAGGCTTTCCTTTTAAGTGGCCTATTTCAAATTGATACTGTATACAAGTAACCTATAAAGACGGTGTAAGCGAATTAATCGCCCCGCATTTCAACCTTCGAGCAGAAGGCATCGTCATCATTTAGTGTAAGATAAATACAAAGGAAACTAGATTTACTCCTAGTTAATCGCACGGTATTGGACCACCAAGCATCCAGATGATGATGAGGATGACTAATATAATATTTGACACAATGTTAATTGATAAAATTGGGCGGCTGAAATTAATCTAAAAAATTTCTCACAGAACTGCCCGTGGTAAATGCGATAGAAAATGCAAAGAGATGCAACATTCTCTCTCTCACTCATTCTCCATCTCAGCGTCAGTGGATCGAGCTGAACAGGAAGAATTTGGTTGTCGATGATTCGAGCCGCTCTGAGCTAGATGCGGTCGGCGGAAAAAGCTGGCACTGGGGAGCCTCAGCCCAGAGATGACAACAGCATTCCATGTGAGGCCAAACCTTCGTTTTGTAAAGTTGCAAATGGTGTGCCGGTACTATATGAAATAAAATATTGATGAAATTAAATACTGCTGAGCACGCCAACCTTTTTAGAAACCAATTTAGCCTTATTTTTCTTGTGACCACGAAAGAGTACGTCATTTATACCGAATCTTGACGCCGAGAATTCTAATACTGGCCGAAGCAACAAGAGGAGTGCCCTGAAATTGCAGTATAACAACGAAGTTTTTTTTAATCGCCAAATGCGTCAACTTCTGTATTCGTTGTATTGAACTGGACTAGATTTGACCGGTCACTAATCAGAAAGTGATCCGCAGGGTAAGGTGTGGTTTATTAAGTGTGCCGTGACAGCTTTAATGGATTTATGAGTGGTATATCCCTTGTTACGATCATTGCATAGGTACAGCAGCGGTAGAGGTGCTCGCGGAGTCGGCGTCATTTACTAAGCGTACCTTGGCAGCTTTAAGACGCTACCAATACCACCTCGCTCACTCGGCGCCGTACATTGGGATGTACATGTTGTGTACTCCACGACGCCCTCTTTCTGACTATGGTCGTGATTTATATTTCTTGTTCTTTGCTCTCGCCCAGGCTCAGGCTGATATATTTATTTATTTTTTACTTTAAGTAGTATCCAAATTAATTTTATTTTTATTAGAATCGATTTGTCTTAAGAAAGTGTATAAACACTTAATAAAATCACCATGCTATTATTATGCGCGAGTTACACTGACCAGAAAGGAGCGGGAGCGCTGATTTCGGTCATTCTACGTACTACTCATCCCCTTCCGCCCCTCCATCCAGCCGCTTCGATACTAACTATAGATTATAACAGCGAGCTGACTATGTAAAATAAATATTTTTTTTTATAGAATGGGGGGGGCAAACGAACATGCGGCTCACCTGATGTTAAGTGACTACCGCCGCCCAAGATCGAAGGTCCCCAAGTCGTATCAGTTCGGAAAAATTGCCGGTGGTAAACTATTCTTAATTTACTTTTAATTCTTAATGACACTGGATTCAAGTTTCTAAAACTGATAGTTTAGTAAATATTAAGGTAAGACGATTTTTCATTACGGTTCGTATTTCTGACCTGGTACCCGTACGTATCAGAGTGATTTTAAAGACGTTTCACGTCAAAAATTATGTATTTTATAGTAGCTTAATATTTCAATAAGACATTCAAGTGCAATATTCACGACTGTCGGCGGAGGTAAATTACACACCAGTTGCTCTACCGAATGCTTAAAAAGCTCAACTACATAAAAATATGTCGTTACAGGTGGAACAGCTACAGGGAGCAGCGATAAAGTTGCGAAATAGCTACGAACAACCGGCTATAATCTTGTCGATTATGTTATAAGTAATCATCACCAGATATCATGAGTTACTTTGCGGAAAGCCGTTATATTCCAATTCTTATAAATTATATAGCTAAGATCCGCGTAAGAAATAAAAATTATGAGTCTTACCTCTATCTATATCTATCTATCTATATCATTTTTAACCCAGATCTCAGTTAATTTAAAACATCTCTAATTTTGATCCTATAATGAAAAGCTTACGTTTAGCAGAGGACTAGCAGTCGTGTCGATTAAGAAGAAATATACATTCAGTACATAGGAAGCAAAGTAGTTATTAATCTTAAAAAAATATATATTAATATTCGTTCAAATTCCTTAAGTCTACCGTAATCCCAAAATTCTCCAATTATAAAGGATTTATTATTTCATCAATTATAAAGGATACGAGTATATTAATAAAACATATTTTAGTTTAATAAAATTCCGTTCACATTAAACAATTATTCTTGCTGTGTTTTTGTTGGTTCTTCCTTTGACAAATACTTTTGGATACTCTTAGACAAACAAAAATGCATATTATTCGTTACTTGCTAACCTGTTTTGAATGTTTGATGGTTATTTGCAAACTTTACAATACTCTGACTCTCATTTAATTCCTCTGAAAATAAAAATAAAAATTTCTTACACAATACCCATACCTAAATGGAACTGTAGAATAGGACCGTGCTGCCATATAGTCGCGGCGTATGATCCACTATAATCCACTACTCTATACTAACCCATGGTGTCATAAGAGGCGACAGAAGGAGACTGTACCAGTGGATGAGCAGCAGCATGTTCTTCTAAACAGCTTAAAATAATAAAATTTGGAAAAATTAAAACTACGCCCCTAGATCATTCCCATTAACCAAAACAAAATATTTACATCTCTACTCGCATATTTCTAAGTAATAAAACGTAGAGAGTATATTTACAGAACGTTATGTTAAAAAATCATCGAGTGTTGTAACTGATAAAAAATTAAGATTGCAATAATGAATTTCAATAGCGATCATACAGAGCAGCTAAGTCCCTAATATTATATTACTATCTCTTGTTAGCGCAGTGGCTTAAGAAACATTTGCGGCAGTGAGGGCCACGAGTTCGAATCCCACACGAAATAAGTATCATTTTAGCCGATAAATAATTGTTCCGAGTCTAAATGTTTGTCCTTGTTAAATTTATGTTTGGGTAACGTATTATATACAAAAAAAATACCACTTGATTTGTAAAACTGCGTTTGCCAACCAAACGTGCCAAATATGGTAAATAGGCCCAATGTGCGGTAGTGGACTCTGATTGGGTACGATGAATGATGAATGAACAAAATGGAACTAAAGTCACAGCTTTAATGAGTAACAAACCAGTAAACAAAAACAAAAATAAAATCTATACAACCCCACGTAGTCAACTAAAGAAGAAACAATAAGACATTGAAGAACACCTAATTAAGCTGGCAGCTATTACAACTTACAGCAAACAATGCAACTTCAAAAATTTGGTTAAATATTTGTCGCAGCAAAGTGTTTTTACCTTAACATAAATAAATAGAAAATGTAAAATTTTATCATCAATGAATTTCAACTATTGAAATAATGGTGAAATAATTTAAAATAATAATGACTAAAATAGTCATATTCACAAGATTTTTTCCATTGGCATTCATATTTTAAGAGCTTATCAAAATTGCCCAATTTTTAGATACCACTGGGAATGATGTGACTGATTGCAAGCTGGTTTTTAAATATGTTTTGTAAGAAAGTTGTTCAACCTGCATATTTCTATTATATATATATATATATATATATATATATATATATATATATATATATATATAATACTTATCAAACAAATTGATTAAACCAAGAACCAGGAAGGTTCCTAGTTGGTTCTTTCCAAGATAAAGGTTTTTTTCCAAACCACTGATAAAAGTAAAATAAGAATTACTTTTGATATTTAAATATCTTTACTCAATTCTCGGCCGTTTTCTGTATCTGGTCTATATTAATGACTTATAACTTACACAGTAATAATAATCATAACTTCAATTCATGAATATTTTTAAGAATGAAGGATTGTAATATAATTTAAATATAACATCGGTATTGTGTATAAACAAATAAACTTTCTGAAAACAAAAACGTTGTATTTAATGATCATACAGCAAAACACAAAAATGAGGTGAAGTTGCTCGGATAATATACCGTTGATCTCTTAAAAGAGTGCATGGTCACGTCTTGAAAGTGTCAATATTTATCGTCCATTACCACTTTATTCATTCCAGGCAGGGCAAGGTTTTCGTAGATTTTGTATTTCATTTTATTTTCAATTGTTTATTCTTTTTAAACTGTAATACTACAATTTGAAGACGTTTGATTAATTATAATTACTTATTTGTCTGTCTATCTGTCCAGGCTAATCTTTAGAAAAGCTGAATAATCTATCGAAATAATCTTTTGAAGCCGGACAGTCGCTATTAAAAAAAATAAGCTTGTTGCTACTTTACTGCTATCTTCATAACAGACATGTAAAATTTTAATTCGTCCGTTGTAGAAACATAAGTCTCTGCTAAAAAATACAAAAAAAAATTAAGAACGATCTTTTGAACAACAGAGTGATAAACGAACACAGTCCGACAGACGATAAGTGCATGCAGTGACACAAAGACATTTAAATCATTCAATTGCATCTGCATTTTAGTGCCAAAATATGCTTGGTCAGCCCTGAGTACTAACTGGAATGCAACGCGTGACAGTACTCACTAAGTACACTTAATTGGAATACCCCGTCGACGTTAATAATTTAATAATAAAGATTTTACCACCTTCCAGCTTTAAACTCTGTTTAAAGTTTCTAACTCATCAGGAAGTTAGTTTCAAATTGATTGAAACATTTGTACTAAACACGTAAAAGAACTAACGGACAGAAGAGCATTGATTTTATATTCCATTGTCATCCAGTTTTAAGCTTTTGTTTTAATTTTCATTGCGAATTTAGTTTATTATCAACTACAAAACTTGTAATGAACAGACAAGAAAGTAAAATATTAAAAACGTGGTAAAAATCGGACTTGGATCTCGTCACTAGCCATACGAAATACTACGAGTATATATAATAAATATACGCTGGTATTCTGTCCGCGCGTGTTTTTTATTTTATTTTATAGGATAGGGTGATAAAAAAGCACACAGTCCACCTGATGGTAAGTGGATGCTGTGGTCCATAGACACCTACATGTATCCTCGATTACGAATCAAAATGCGAATGCGTTGTCACCCGTGAAGTCTAAGATGGAATGCCTCGTTTCCAGTAAAATGGGTCCCCGGTTCTCTACACTCATCATAGGAAGCACAGTAGCATTACGCTACTTTTTACGCCAGTATTCTGTGAGAGCGTGGTCCTTCCCCGTTCGAGCCGACCCACTCGTGCTTCAACTATACTACTAATATAAATTCAGCATGGCTCTACCATGTATAAAAAAGACGTGATTCTTCTCCAGTCGAGCGTATTCATTGTGTAAAATTCAGCTCGGCTTTCTTGCGTACTGGGATGGTGGGCGGTACCTCAGTAGGACTCTATGCAAGGAACACTGCTGTCGTGTAAAATTTATGTTTCAATTTTAGTGTTACACTCTCTCAGTGCATTCCAAATTAACAACATTTTTCAGTGACATGTAAGCATTTACGCTATGTACATATGAGAACACATAAAATTATACTATTAGTCTAGGCTTCTAGCCAAACTCGCCCCTAAACTCGCTATGATTGTGAATTGTAACCGAAACTATTTTATTTATCGTTCTAAGCCAGCGCTTAGCTTCAATACCACATGATGGTAAGTGGTGATGTAGTCTAAGATCGTGAATTGCACTAACTTAATAAAAACCTATTCACTCTTGCCTTGAAGACACACTGTGATCGGATGGAAAGGCAGATGCTGGCAACATGGCACTTCTTTGCTGTACGCATGATTAACGACGTAGCAAACTGCATGGTTCGAATGCGTGGTAAATCAAAATGAAAGGGTGGAGACTGGCCGAACGTCTGGTTGTCCGATGGTAGAAGGGAGAGGGAGGAATTAAATTATGTGATTCCTGATTAAAACTACTTTTACGGATTTTATCGCGTTTATTTACTTCTTATTTACCTTCAGCTTTTTTAATTACTTTATAATTAAGGTACTCCGGGTTTAACAATAACATCGGGACGTCAGTCATCTCAGTCTCCCGTGACCATGGGTGCTGGAAAGCGCCCGAAACGTCGGGAATTAAAAATAAGAAGTAAATAAACGCGATAAAATCCGTAAAAGTAGTTTTAATCATGTATAGTGTTCGCGTAAATATAAGAAATCATTATGTGATTCCTGCGTACAATCTCCGAAATGTATCCTGTAGAAAACCGAAAGGCTGGCCACATTGCGCCTGTGTTCGAGGCCAGAGTAAGGTTGGTTTTAACCAAATTCGGGTCACCAATAAGACTCTTTGCACTCCTTTCCATCGAGTCCAAATCTGCTAGGTGGCATTTTGCAGCACCAGCCCATATATGGCACCAATACTCCATGCACGACCGGACTTGCGCTTTATATAATGTAAGCAGCTGTCTTGGTGTGAAGCTGCCTGTAGTGTGATATTCACATGTTCTACCATAGCTTCTCTTTCAGACTGGATTTGATCCCGATTGGCCCGATGACTTAGTTGGTATCTCTCCACAATTGTGCTGTCGTCTGCGTACCCGGAGATACCGAGCAAAATAAACTGCAAATCATTAATATGTAGCAGGAAGAGAGCCACAACTCTCTTAGGAGGACGAGGACGGATCAGGGGTCCGTCCTCGGCCTCATAAGAGAGTTGTGGAACACCGGCGGTAATCACCAGATGAGCAGCCATCGATGATGACCCGGAGAGACCATTCACTCAGAAAGTCCCTTACCCAGTCAACCAGATCAGGGGATAAGCCGTACGCTGGAAGCTTATTCAGAAGGCTAGCGTGTCAAACTCTGTTAAAGGCCTTAGAGACATTAAGGGAAACAGAAAGTGCTTCTCCACTGTTTTCGAGTGCCTCTCTCCATGTGTGTGTAGCCGTGTGTGCCGAAACTGGTCAGCTGGGGACCTTCTAGCAAATGAAGGTCCCCAGCTGACCAGTTTCGGCAAAACCTGTGTTGCCGGTCAATAAGGAGGTCATTGTGTTCTAAGCATTATCGCGCGTTCAATATATGCTTCATATTTTTGAAGAGTAATAATATCCTCCAGATCGAATTCCGGTCACGGCGGCCTGCCTCAACGGAGGCTAGCCATCGGCGCAGGACAGGATTATAGTGCCCAAGTGTATGCGCAAACACAGGTGCACTCTCTATTCCCTCACTCTAACCCGATGGGACGGTAAACCGACACGACCAGAGAGAGATCAAGCGCAGGACCAACGGCCATACGTGCTTTCCGAGGCACGGGGGTGAGACACCGCCAATTTCCTGACTCCGGGCAACTACTGAGAATTTCTTGACGGAAAAACCCAAAAATTAATTTTTTGGCCCGACTCGGAATTCGAACCCAGGACCTCATGATCAGCAGTCGCACTGCTACAACCACTAGACCAACGAGGCAGTCATTTTGAAGAGTATGTAGTTAATTGAGATTGGCCGATAATTGGCCAGGTCAGCATGGCTGTCTTTTTTGGCACAGGCTGCACCTTGACCTCCTACCAGGAATTTGGCACTATTCAAGTCCTAAATGAGAAGCGGACCAAGCGCATCAACACAAAAGACAACTCAGGTACACAAGCCTTTAGAACTATAGCTGGTATACCATCTAGTCCACTAGCTTTATTCATGTCTAGACACCGCAAGGTTTTAAGAACCTCTTTATTTGTGATTCATATCTCTGATATGGTGGTGCCGCAGTAAGTTAATAGGTGAAATGTCGTTCCCACTATCCGGACGCGAATTATAGGCAAATAGAGATGCGAACAAGTCAGCTAACTCTTTTGCCGTATGTGCCAGTGTGCCATCCAGTTTTATCAGCGGAGGCAGTGGCCTACACTAAAGAAGTTTGTCTCGACCGCTTTAGCAAGAGACCAAAAAGCTATAGTGCCGGATGGTCTGGCAGAAAGTTTTGCGCCAATATGTTTAATGCGATCGAGACTGGCTTTCCGTAAGGCTTTTTTGTAGAGCTTTGCGGCTTAGTTGAAAGTTCTCTTCTTGGATCTGATATCCGGAGCTTTGTGGTTTCGAACGGCAACTCATAGGTACGCTTAATGCTTGCATTTTTCTGTTAAACCTATTGTTGTGTGAATAAGTCAACTAGCGCCATCTAGTGTCAGGAACGAGAGCGAGGGGAGCTCTACAGAAAATGACATCACACTCTCAACCGACAGCGCCACCCGAAGAACTAAGTCTCTAGAAAATCTATACTCGAACTCTCGGTACCTTGCGCGTGTTTACTTGAACATTCCGGATATTTTGCTAATTTAAATAAATAGGTCGATAGACAGTGAGATCGAGACAGAGTTGAACTCAGCGACACAAGCGAAGCTTCGGAACGGAATTAAGTGAATTAGTGTGTTTAATTATTAGTGTTTTAACTTTAATTTGTGTAAAGTAAATTAAAGTGTTAATTTAGGTTATTTTATCGGCAATTTTTATTGTCACGAACCTCAAGCTCGTAACAATTGGTGTCAGAAGTGGGATAAAATAATGCCGATTTTACCTAAGGAGGAAACGCAGGGTGTCCGTACCCGAAGTCAACGCCAGCAGGAGACGGACCAGAGGAGATTTGGTGGTGCAACGCCGCAGATGTCTGAGGGCCAGCCGCCGGCCACGGAAGCCGGTCCGTCAGCAGCTTCTACGTCCGTGGCACCTGACTTAGGTGCTCTGATGGTGATGCTGCAGGAGCAGGCTCGCCGACAGGAGGAGCAGGCCCGTCAGTTGAAAGAGCAGCTGCAGAACGGACAAGAGGAACAGGCCCGCCGGCAGAAGGAACAGGCCCGCCGGCAGGAGGAACAGGCCCGCCGGCAGGAGGAACAGGCCCGTCGGTTAGAAGAGCAACTACAACGCGATAAGGAAGAGCAGATGCTCCTCATGAAGGACCTTCACGCTATCTTCGGAAAAGAGATACGGGAGGTGAAGGATAAGGTTGCTCAACATGACAACCGCCTGTCGGAGGCCGAAACCCGAATCGATCAAGTAAACAATCGGGTTGACAACGTAATGGCTGACGTGAAGAAAACGCTGGACGACCTCAAACTGGGGGATGGAACAACAGCTCCCGTAGTAGCTACTACACCTTCGCTACGTGGGTTCAAGGTGCCACCATTCGACGGGACTTCTTCCTGGTCAGCCTACAAAATCCAGTTCGAAGCTGTTATGAAGGCGAACGGCTGGAATAAAAATCAGGCCATGACTGCTCTCACACTAGGCCTGCGCGACCAGGCTTTAACAGTTCTGGAAGCTCTCGGTGAGGAAGTGACTTATGAGCAACTCCTCGAGGCATTGGAGGCGAGATATGGCGACGCTCACCTGGAACACGTCTTTCGTGCGCAGCTTAAAGATCGCGTGCAGCGCATCAACGAAAACCTGCAGCAGTGGGCTCTAGAGGTGGAGAAGCTGGTGCGAAAAGCATACCGGTCTGTACCTGCGCTCATTGAAGGGAACCTGGTGCAGACATTCATCGACGGCATCCGTGACCTGGAAGTCAGAGCTGCTGTGAGGCTCGGGCACCACGAGACGCTTAAGGACGCCTTGGCCCATGCACTGGAGGTAGAAGTCGTGCGGCAGGATCATCGTTCCCATCGCGTCAGGGAGGTTGCAGCAGCTACAGTTCGCGACCACAATAAAAGATACAGCCCTAGGTGCTATGGCTGTGGGGAAAGGGGCCATCTTCGGTCCAGCTGCCCTAAGCACAACCTAGGAAGGGAGGGTGAACGGTCTCAGAAAGGAAGTGCGGCTAACAGCACCGCCCAGCAGCAGCAGGAATACGACTTTGAGATCGAACATCACAGCGGGAAATCTCATGGCAACGCAGATGCATTGTCAAGAAGACCTTGTCCTGAAGATTGCAAACATTGTACTAGGCAAGAGAGTAAGGAAGTGGTATCCGTGAGGATGCTCAGGACAGACCACCTCAGCAACGAGTGGAAGGACAGCTTACTACATGCACAGCAGGAAGATCCGGACATCAAGCCGATTCTGGAATGGATGAAGGCCAGTGCTCTCAAGCCCAAGTGGAGTGAAGTCTCAGCGATGAGTTCGACCACTAAAAGCTATTGGGCCCAGTGGGACAGTTTGCTGCTTCAGGATGGAGTTCTGTGTCGTAAATGGGAAAACCTACGGGGAGACAGCTGTCATTTGCTAATGGTTGTCCCTAAAGCTAAAGTACCGGATGTTCTACAGCTGTACCATAATGATTGTTCAGGAGGCCATCTGGGAGTTAAACGAACTCTACTGAAGATCCGAGAACGGTTTTACTGGGTCCACTGTCGAAACGATGTCGAGGACTGGTGTCGCAAATGTACAAGTTGTGCGGCTGTAAAGGGACCTCAGACTCGTAGTAGAGGTGCATTGAAGTTGTACAATGTTGGTGCACCATGGGAAAGAATAGCCATTGACGTGGCGGGACCGTTTCCGGAGAGTGAAAGCGGTAACAAGTATTTCATGGTTGTGATGGATTACTTCACTAAGTGGCCAGAAGTCTTCGCCATTCCAAATCAAGAAGCTTCAACAGTTGCAGATAAACTAGTTCATGAAGTCTTCTGTCGTTTTGGAGTACCTTTGGAGATTCACAGCGATCAAGGAAGGAATTTTGAGTCTCAAATATTCCAGGAAACTTGCCGAGTTATGGGTACTCATAAAACAAGAACGACTTCTTATCACCCGCAATCTGATGGAATAGTGGAACGATTTAATCAGACATTGGAGAGGGACCTAGCAAAAGTTGTAGGCAACGAGATTGGGACAAGCACATACAACCGTTTTTGTTGTCATATCGAAGTTCTGTTCACGAAAGTACAGCAGTGACACCAGCTTTCGCAAACTTTGGAAGAGAATTACGGCTGCCTGCGGACCTGATCACCGGGATACCACCTGATGCCCCACGCAGTATAACCGATTATGCAAATGACTTGCGGAACAAAATAATGACATTTATGAGCACGTCAGACAATCGGGCCAGCAAATGTCTGAGAAAATGAAAACTAAGCAAAATGAACAATAAAGGGTTCAACGAAGGTTCATTAGTGTGGTTGCACAATCCAGTCCGCAGCAAAGGGAAATCTCCTAAGCTTCAAGCTAAATGGGACGGCCCGTACCGGATTGTAACCAGGATCAACGATGTGACCTACCGGATACAGAAAGGCGCAAGAGGGACTCCTAAGATCGTCCATGTGGATCGCTTGGCGCGTTATTATGGGACCGATAATGCTCGGGACGAGCATGTCTTAGGAGGGGGCAGTGTTGTGTGAATAAGTCAACTAGCGCCATCTAGTGTCAGGAACGAGAGCGAGGGGAGCTCTGCAGAGAATGACATCACACTCTCAACCGACAGCGCCACCCGAAGAACTAAGTCTCTAGAAAATCTATACTCGAACTCTCGGTACCTTGCGCGTGTTTACTTGAACATTCCGGATATTTTGCTAATTTAAATAAATAGGTGGCGCAAGATGCGATCGAGACAGAGTTGAACTCAGCGACACAAGCGAAGCTTCGGAGCGGAATTAAGTGAATTAGTGTGTTTAATTATTAGTGTTTTAACTTTAATTTGTGTAAAGTAAATTAAAGTATTAATTTAGGTAATTTTATCGGCAATTTTTATTGTCACGAACCTCAAGCTCGTAACACTATTATAACCTTATTATTTTAAGTTAAACCGCCTCAACACATAAGTCCACCAAAAGGGCGTAATTTTTTTTCTTAGAATACATTAATTTTACGTTTTATCATTTTCAATTCTAAGATGAGCAAGCCTATTCTGTAATAGTTACTTAACCAAACTTTTGTCCGGAACAACTTAGTTACTCTAGGAATAATTAAATGGCGTTTGTTATGTTTCTTTGCTGATATTATTTTCAGTGAATTTATAGTATTTTTCTATAACTGTGATATACAAATTTTATTTTACACTAAATTTTCAATTCGGATTAAAAACCATGGCGTCACCTACCGTAAATGGAGCAACGTCTGCCAGGTCAGCTTGTCTAAAATAGAGTATAGAATGTTGATGAAAATAACTAAATTGTGAATCAATAAAAAATTAAGTCTTACTGAAGCTTGAAGGTTGCGTCGCCATTTGTTTATTATTGGACGATGGCTATTGTTTTCAGTGAATCAGCAAAGTTAAATTGAACACACTGCTGAAATGTTTGCTCTGTATTTGTTTGAATTTAATGATAGTAACAAATACTCTAATTGGTGGGACTTTAAGTTCGATATTTATGTGGGACTAATTACAAAGAAGAATATGCCAAATGTGTTACTCGACTAGCATGTCACAAAAGGCGACTAATGGAAAATACTGTAATTGTGTAGATGATAGGCTAGCCATCTATCACTTTTTCCGCAATTTTCCACAGCAGACTAAACGTAACCTAAGTGTTTTGTTGCTCTTTGAACTGTGCCATGAGGACTATAGGCGTGATGTATTAAACATCTACGAATTTATTACCGATTATATAAATGAAAAAGTAGTTTGTGTTAACAAAATAAAAAAAAACAGTATTCTAGATAAAAAATATAAACCACGAACAAGACAAACGAGTACACAGTCCTCCTGTAGGAAAGTGGATCCTGTGGCCCACATACATCTACATCTGTATTCGATTAATAAGCAAAATTCAGATGCATTATCACTAAAATGAAATACCTCGTTGCGGTAAAAAGGGTTTCCGGTGCTCTACAATCACCACAAGAAACACAGCAGCATTTCAGTTACTTTTAACCTGGTACCATTCGTGCTACAACCATAATATAGCTGCAGCGTGAATCTCCCTTGTAAGTTTACCTAGCTAATCTTATACATATGAGAATGTTCAATAAGTCATTATGTGTCTGTATATGATGTTACTGCAGACGTTTTTTTTTATAGAAGAGTGGGCAAGCGATTATGAGGTTCACCTGATGGTAAGTGACTAACGCCGCCCGTGAACAACCGCAACACTAAGGGTATTGCGGGTCCGTTGCCAGCCTTTTAGCAAGGAGTAAGCTCTTTTCTTGAAATTTCCTAATTCGTATCGATCCGGAAAAGTCGCCAAATATGTGGATAAATACCAGGAAACACTGCTGTTGGTTTTGTTACTTCGACAATGCAGAAGATGAAAACAAAGCATTGACGGTTTTGGGAGGGTCAATTTACTGGAAGAAAGCGAACACTTTGTGTTGTTTTACAAACGATTAAAAAAATAATTCTAAAAAATTTTGTTCCTACCTGCACTTGTCAGGATCTACATTTTATGAATTGTTGCATCTGATACAAACTGGCATAAGACATGAAGGCACATATTTGAGATTATCAGTGTCATCTGAAGAAAGGCTCGTTATTACTATGTATTTTGTGTTTAAAACATACCTTATGTTTTAAACACTATATACGCGGGAGGTAATTTTTTTTACAGAAGTGAATACTGCTACCCGTGAACAACCGCAACACCAAGGAAATTACAGGTACCTTGCTAGCCTTTTAGGAAGGATTAAGTAAGCTCTTTTCTTGAAGATCCCTTTCCCTAAGCCTAAGTCACTAAATCGTATTGGTTCTGAAAAGTCGCGGTGGTAAACAATTCCTAAGAGAAGTTGTACGAGGAAGAATACTCCTAGTAAACCGCACATTGTTGGACCGCCAAGCATCCAGATGGTGAGGATAATATCGTTAATTCTTACGCGATGTGCGTTCGTGAAATTTAGCGGCTTGAACAAATCCGAAAATTCCTCAGAAAACTCCCCATGGTAGTACTCATAGTAGATACGATATAAAACGCAAAAGGGATGTAACATCCCTACGCAGTGCCAGTGCATCGAGTCGATCAGAAAGAACTCGGTCGTCTACGATTCGAAACCCTCTGCGTGGGATTCGGTCAAGTGAAAAGAGCTGGCACTGGGGTGCCCCGGTCCAGCGACGAGAACAGTATTCAATGTGAGGCCGAACTTGCGCTTTGTGAAGTTACAAGCGATGTGCCGGCATGAAATGCTGTCTGACTCTGCTGAGCACGTCAAGCTTTTTAGAGGCCAATTTGGCCTTCCCCTCCAAGTGACCACGAAACTGCTCACTATTTGATATGTCGACGCCCAGAATTTGGATGCTAGCTGAAGCAGCAAGGAGAGTGGCTTCTAACTGAGGAGATACAACATGAGATTTCATTTTAGCGGTTAATGCGCAAACTTGTGTCTTCTGGGGATTGAATTGAACTAGATTTAGTCACCCTCATCACCATCACCAGTGATGTCGTGTGCATAGCGATGAACGTTACAAGTTTGCGACATATCATTGATATGCAGAGGAAACAGCGTTGGTGGTAGCGCGCAGCGTTTTGGAACAAAAGCGTTAATAGGCTTGTAATCAGAGCATGCACCGTCTACTACAACCTTGATTCTCCGATAAGCAAGAAAACTAGTGATCCAATCGCACAATTTCTTAGGAAGCCCATAGGAAAAGAGCTCCGAAAGAAGCGCATTATGCCAGACCCTATCGAAGGCCTTCGCTATGTCCAAACTGACGGCCAATGCCTCACCCTTGGATTCTACTCCCATCGCCCATCTATGACTAAGGTAGACCAGGAGATCACCAGATGATCGACCACCACGGAAACCGTATTGGCGGTCACTGATCGGCTGGTGATCCACAAGGTACCGCATGAGCTGGCCATTTATAACGAACTACATTATTTTGAAGACCAAGGAGGAGATGGCGGTAGTCCTGTAGTTGGACGGGTCTGAGAGGTTGCCTTTTTTAGGTATCGGGTGGACCAAAGCTGTCTTACAAGAATTCAAGACTACGCCTTAGGAGAAGGAGTGCCGAAAAAGACGCGTTAAAGCCGGTGCCAACTCCAGAGCACATATCTTCAGCACAAAAGAAGGAACTCCGTGAGGCTCACTTGACTTGTTGACGTCAAAGGAGAGGATTGCTTAGTGAACAGAGTGCTATGCAAACCGCATATCCGACATGGAACAGTTATACCGCGGAATGGTTGGCAGTGTGTTTCCCTCGTCATCAAGAGTAGAGTTGGACGCAAAGAGAGAGCCTAACAGATCAGTTTTCTCCATTGTGGCATGGACCAGTGAGTCATCCTCTCTGTGCAGAGATGAAAAAGATGACCGATAGAAATTCCCTTGGACAGTCTTGGCGAGAGACTATATTGTACGAGTTCCTTAAGGCAGATGAACTAACTTCTCGCCGATTCTGCCGATGTGCTAAGACCTTGCCTTAACAATAACTTTTTTGAAGTACTTGGAGACGTATTTATACTTCCTTTTGAGAACGCTGGTGTTTACATACTGAGACATTGATGCATCTACCCAGGCCCCGTAGCACTCCTGCTTAGAGCTTGATGCTTTGTACAGGAACGACCAAAATATGGCAGGTATCTGTCTCATCCCATCTCAATCAGCCAACCTTTAGTACCGTACCAAATACGGTGGCAGCCTGCAGAATGCAACCGCGACGTTATTGTGACTAGTACCACACTCCGGACAAGATAATGGTCTGACGTGCCTAAAGGATCCTCGATAGAAATCTTATATCCGTCCGGATGAGAGGTCAGCAGAAGATCCAACAGGCGTTAAAATCACCGAGGACCACGATCTCTGTACATGGGATCTGCAGTAGTACAGAATCTGTAGCCATTTGGACGTGGTCGATGAATCGGTCTATGTCGGTGTTACCGCTATGAGAACTATGGAGGCACCCGTAGACGCGGGGATGGTCGTCACTGTCTACGCGCAGCCATAGGATGGGCAAGTTTGTACCTTCAAGACCGCCGAGGCGTCGAAAACAGACGTCTTTTTATAATAAATCTTTTACCACAAACTATTGTTATCTTTAAGCAACTACTTTAACAGCATTAACTTGTCTCAAGGGTTCGGACACCGTTAGGATAAATTATGTAATCATTGTATTTATCTGCTTATTATTGTTTGAGGAGTTTTGTAACTTATGTATATATATATATATATATATATATATATATATATATATATATATATATATATATATATATATATATATATATATATATATATATATATTGCACCACCTACCTAGTTTCATTGTTCCTCATCCTTTACACATTTGGTTGCCTGGAAGAGATCGCTGTGAAGCGACAAGGCCGCCAAATTGTACATATAATCCGCTTTTGCATTATTATCTGTATATTTGTTTGTGGTGTACAATAAAGTATATTCATTCATTCATTCAATATATGTTGTATTATGTCTTTTAGTGTTATATATTGTATAATCTCACAAAATAATTATACTATGTCTATTCTAGGAATTATTCTATTGGTCAGGCTCGATGTAGTAATATGCCACCCCGTGAAATTGGCCAGACAATAAATCATATTCTGTCATTTTCCACTTAAGTTTTTATAGACAGCCAGTACGGTAATCATTAAAGCGTAAACAAACATTTTTTTTGCAAAATGCAAGCAAAAGTTTTATTTTTGAATTATTATGTAAGATCTGAAAAATATATTTTTCGTGAATAAATATTATCACGTCAAATCAGTTGAAGAATTTATTTATAAATATATAATAAAGTAGTAAACTAGTATAAAGTAGTAAATGAGTCTAAACTAGTAAATTCGGTTAACATTAATACTTTGCATTTATTTAAACTAAACCTAAATGTATAAAATTCATAATTCCAAATATAAAACATAAAAATAATTAAAGAATTTTGAATTTGGAGGATTTAAGTCTAGTCAATACCACTATATTTCTTTGATTTTTAAACAAAAGCGCTATGTAAAAATGTATGGTTGAATAGTCGTCGCACGTCAAATCAATTGGCATTCCATAAATTGGATAAAGGTTCGGGATATATCGACTGAACTACTAATAACATTGCATTGAAAGCTCAACCTAGATTTTTCCAAAGGATTGTATATTGTAATATGTATACAGAAAATTAGGTTTACTGCCTCAGTCCTATATTATAGTTATTGTGACTGTTCGACATCTACGTAACACTAAATCAAAAATTCCATCAAAATCCATTCTAGGGTTTTTATATATTAAATGTATAGAAATCGTCCACTAAGAATATTTTTACAAGACTATACTAGTATTAACAAAATATAAAAGTTTTTTTAATTAATAGAATTGGGTGTTACTTTGCGGAAATCAATTATATTTAAGTGGGTAAGAATTACTTGCCCACATCCACTCAATAAAATAAAATTTTGTGTCTTTCCTAGTACTGAAAAGCACTTCTCGCCCTTTCTCAATCTCGTGCACTAATGCCGTCACCACTAATCCCAGCACCACTACTCCCAACACCACTATACTAGGAAAGACACACCATTGACGATAATACGACACGTGTTTCGCCTCTACACGAGGCATCCTCAGGTGATGTAGACTCGTGTGGTGGCTGACCGCTAAGTGAGCGGCGAGCCAAAACAGTTGCTATTTATACAACTCGCTGACGCAACGGCTCCTCAATAAAGTAGCGAGCGACCGCTCCATGCGATAAAACATGCGACCAATCACCACCTGACGTACGGTAGCCCTTTGCTGTAAAATAATAAAGAACAAACCGCCGCAAAACGTCCACCTACACTTCAACCACGTAACGAATCGCTGATCACCGCGAGGGTAATGATCGACCATATTGTGAGGCTGTCTTTTATTAGAGAGCAGGCTTAAAGGTGTTTAATAGAGGTGAGTTAGAAACATTTGTTTGTTCATTCAGCGTTGCAACGCTACCATCATTATTTTTTTCATCATCAACTGTTCCAGCACACATAGTCGCAACCCTTTATTATAAGTATGTAAGACTGTTGCTTATTTACTGTGTTGTCCACTGAACTGGATATAAATTATTAAAAATATTATACGTAAGGTTCTTATGTGCGATATACAGAATGGGTCCCACATATATGCAATAAATGAAACCATATACTTGTTATCGCCCTTGCTGACGATATACAAAAAATGAACGTAATCGGTCCAGTAATTAGGTCAAAAAGTAGTTTTAATTTTAAGCAAATTTGAACACTCTATAGAATTGGGTCACTAAGTCAATGATTCAATGAACTTGAATGAATCCTTGAACATTAGAAAGCGACGTTGCGACGCAGTGCAAACTATTGGTATTGTGACATATCGACAGCGGTGTCTTTTGTCGGCGTGCCACCCGCGTGCAACGTTTTCACTCTTCCAAGGGGTCAAGGTACGTTGTCTAAACAGAGTGTTCACTTTTACTGAATTTATTTTAATATTTATTTTATTTGAAAGTTTCACTTTTTTATTTTACGGGTTTTAATTTAATATTTAATTTTTCTACACTTCTACGGACTATTATTACTTGTGGTTTCATTTATTGCATATATATGGGACCCATTCTGTATAAAAGGTACTAGGTACCTGGATATTTCGTTTTTGTATGACATACAAGAAATAATACTTTTTTCCTAAACCTTAATCGAGAACGCTTAATTGAAATAACTTATAAATAATATGTTGAGTTATTAATTGTTATGTAATAATAAATTACCTGTATTAGAAAAGAAAATTCAACAAGGTTATTATCTACTTAATACTATGATAATTGTCATAACATGTCAAAACAAAATAATCAAACTACTATTCCATTATCACTATCTAACTCCCGCCGAAAAAAATTACAAAGAAACTCAATTAATGACGCTATTGCAGATTTATAAATATAATACATACATATAAGTACATAAATTATTAAATAAAGATATACACTCTAAAATAACGTTTACAAAGAAAGAACTAACACAAAAACGTATTACTAGACGACAAAATAACATTTGCCTTAGACAAACTTGAACTAACTACGGGAGAAAAGATATATTAGACGAAAGAGCAGAGTTATATAATAAATTGCCTAATAACATGAAAGAGATCCAGTCCTTTATATTATATAAAAAAAACATTAAAGCACCATATCTTAAAAGATTTTTGTCGATTTTAAATACCAATAACTTATTTAAAAAGCTAAGAAGATTGTGCGTATCCACTACTTAATAGATCATTTACAAGTACCTGCCGTTCTTCATAAGTTCATCATGTATTTAGTATCTAATGATTAACTTGTTATTTCTCATGATAACTGAATTTTATTCTTTTTGAGAAATAAATGTGTAGTTGAGAAAAAACGGGTAGTTGTGATTGCAACACGTAAAACTGTAATCTCTCAAGTTATAATTAAAATAAATACATAATTCGTAAAATATTATATTTCAAGTGCTAGTAATGAAAAATTAGCTTGAACTACCTGTCCGTGAGTGTTAACTACTTAATCCAACCACAATTACAACACTTTTTACTATTATAACCTCTGTCAATTCTTCATTATACCATGGACCCTACAATTAAAAACACTATGTCCAGTTTGATGGAGGTGTTTCATAAAAGGATGAATGATTTTGAAGAAGAATTGCGGAAAACGCCCAGCACATCCACCAGTACTACTTCTTTGGTAGCTGAGTTTGCATCTTTCAAGATATTTGTAGGGCAGGCACTAAACAGTCTTCAGCAGCAGATGGAATTACTTGCTCGTAATGCTGACAGCATAGAAATACGAAGCCGAAGGAAAATGTTACTGCTTCATGGTGTACCAGAGATTGCAAAAGAAGACACCGCTTTGGCTGTCACCAATGTTCTCCAAAATCAGTTGAAATTAGACAACGTCTCTGTCAGTGATATTAAGAGTTGTCACAGATTGGGTAGACCAACAGCTCCTCACAAGCCTCGACCAATTTTAGTGAAATTCCTAGATGTAGGGTTGCGTGATAAAGTCTGGTACGCAAAATCCCAACTTAAAGGCTCTGGTACCACAGTATCCGAATTTCTCACCAAGCTTCGGCATGATCTCTTTGTAGCTGCCCGTGAAAAATTTGGTATCTCCAAATGCTGGACCAAAGATGGATCTGTATACATTGTGAAACCTGATGGAACCAGACATCGTGTTACCTGTCTGAACGACATCAGCAAAATCGATTGCCAGACAAGCCCAAAACCAGTAACGAAAACTACAGCTGGGAGGCCCAAGCGAAACGCCGTTCTGAAGAAGTGTTAAGTGTTAAGTGTACAGGATTTGCCGTACCTAAATGCCATTTTTTTAATGCTTTACAATTACAATAAATATCTTGTGAGACTTATTTCTTTGTGAATGTGTTATAAGCTAGTGCAAAACCCTCTCATCATCATCAATATAGGGAGGCCTGTGCCCAGCAGTGGGACGTATGTAGACTATACCTTACGTTTTGTGCAATTTTTTTTTAACCATTGAATCTACATATAATAAGCATAATAATTATTAACCCCACTTTCCATTTATTATACCAAAAAAATGTTTACAAATTGACAATGTGAAACATTATCATTACTAACTGACAAAGCTAAACATTATCATTACTTATTGACAATGTGTAACATTATCTTAAATCTGCTAGGAGTAAAAGTATTCTGTACATTATTGTTGTGACTTTTTTATTTTTATTTAACGGGCTTCACGGTTCTGGGTATTCCAGCCCTTCTGAGCCATTGTTGTGTACGTTATTATAGTACTCTTATTAGTTTGTGTTGCGAATACTACGTTATACCACAGATGATGTTAACACTAATATCACAATTATAAGGTTATGTCGCGCTTTAACGACAACGTAATGTTAACAAACGCATTGTCAGTTGCGTTTCCCATAACGGTGTTTGATTTGTGCACTTATTGAATTTTTTTTCTTTCTTTTACTTAAACCTTGATATTATTAATCCTCTTTTTTATTTTCTATTTAGTAGTAAAGTGTTGTAAGATAATGTACTTAAACTGTATTTATAAAAACACTCAACTGGCAGGTGGACACTAAATATTTTATTTTTTTTATTTTTATTCGTTTTTTTTTGTTTGTTCTTAATTTTAGGAAATTTATTACCTTATTTTTTAATTGTATTTTACTTATTGTACGTTATATTTTTCACATATAAACATTAATAGTTATTTTGTAATGTCATTCTTAGACATTAGTAGTGATACTGAAACTGCAGATAGTGATGATGGCAATATCCCTAGCTTACAGCCTCTCTCTGAAATACTAGCTTCACAATTTTCTGATGTTCCCAATAATTTCAACGTCGTCCACATTAATGCCCAAAGCATTCCGGCTCACTTTTCAGATATGCTGGCTACCTTTGATTCTAAGGATATTCATGCTATTCTAGTTTCTGAGTCATGGCTTAAGCATTGTCTTCCTTCCACAAATTATTCTTTACCTGGCTTTCACCTCATAAGAAATGATCGTAATGTTGGCGGTGGTGGAGGTGTGGCAATATATCTCCGTGCGTATATTCCCTTTTCTGTTGTTGATATGTCATCTCAACCAACTCCGCTTAATGCAGGTGAACATCTTTTTATTGAGGTGAAGCTTAGTCACACGAAAATTTTGCTGGGGGTATATTACTGTCCTTCATCTCGAATTGATTTCTTCACTTCCTTCGAAAATATTTTAGAAAATGTATCCTCTTATTCGCACACGATCATTATGGGCGACTTTAATACTTGTCTGCTTAAACAAGACTCACGTTCATCCTCTCTTCGATCTATAGTAAATTCCACTAATCACTCTATTTTACCTTTAAATTCCACTCATCACTTTCCTAATGCTACTCCGTCATTGCTCGACCTTATCTTTGTGTCCTCTTCTGAACTCGCTGTTAAGCATGGTCAGTGTTCAGCGCATGCCTTCTCTTACCATGATCTTATATTTCTCCCTTATAATGTCCGGCCACCTAAAATTAAGTCTAAGCTTCTTCTGCAACGCAGTTTTGGTGGTATGAATATACAAAATCTTTGCGAAGATGCTTCCAACATTGATTGGTCAGCCGTTTTAAATGCAGAATCAGTTGACGATAAAGTTGCAATATTTACGACTTACCTCACCTGTCTCTATGATAAACATGCTCCAGTTCGCGTAATTAAAATGAGACATCGCCCTTCACCATGGCTGACTGATGAAATAAAATCCATTTTAAATAAAAAAGCTGCAGCCAAGACAAAATATAAATGTAGGCCTACATCTATAAACTGGGAAAAATATGTCACTATTCGAAATCACTGCAATAGGGTATGTAGGGATGCTCAGCGCCACTATATCCATAAATCAGTACAAATTGGTGATGCGGCTAAAGTCTGGAGTTTTCTTAGATCAATGGGGGTTGGAAAGTCTCGTAATAATGTACTCTCCAAAGATTTAAATATTGATTTACTAAATCAGTTCTTCTCATCCTCGTCCAACTTAAATGGGACTACAAAATTTAACACATTAAATTTTCTTTTATCGCTTCAAACTCCTGATCATCCACCTTTTGTCCTAAATCAATTTTCTGCTTGTGATGTTAAGAAGAGTACTCTATCCATTACTTCGAATGCAATCGGCAGCGATTGTATCAGCCGTAATATGATCCTTCCGATTCTTGACATAATCATCCCAATACTTTGCCATATCCTAAACTCCTCGATTTCTAGTGGTGTTTTTCCAACAACTTGGAAAGACGCTCACATCATACCGTTGCCTATAAAACCTAACCCTACATCTTTTTCGGAATATCGTCCTATATCTATTTTGCCATTCCTGTCCAAAGTTCTCGAACGCTTGATATTTAATCAGCTCAATGCTTTCCTCCACAATCATTCCCTTCTAAATCCTCTACAATCTGGTTTTCGCCCTTAGTACTGCTACAGCTTTAGTCAATATTACGGAAGATATTAGATCTGCAATGGAAAATGGCAAGTTAACTATCCTTTCTCTGTTAGATTTTAGCAATGCCTTTAACTCAGTTGATTTTGAAATTTTACTGGGTATACTTAGCTCTCTTAACATATCTCCAACAGTAATTGATTGGTTTCGAAGTTACCTGTCTGGGCGCCGGCAATGTATTCGCATTGATGACACATTTTCTTCTTGGTGTGATACCATTGCTGGCGTCCCGCAGGGTGGCGTATTATCTCCCTTACTTTTCTCAATTTTTATTAATTCTATAGCCACTAAGATTACTTCGTCCTACCACCTTTACGCAGATGATCTTCAAATATATACTCATGTTTCTCCTAGTGAATTAGATGTAGCTATTAGCAACATAAACAGTGATCTTGAGCAAATATCAGATTGGGCAAAAACATATGGCTTGAAGATTAACCCCCTAAAGACTCAGGTAATTATCATCGGAAGTTCGTATATGATTGGAAAATCTAACATATCTCAAGCACCTCAAGTTGTTTTTGATGGAAATTTTATTCCTGTGAGTGAAAAAGTCAAGGACTTGGGAATTTATATTGACAGTAACCTATCATGGGGTCCTCAAATACAGGAGGTTAGTCGTAAACTCTTTGCAGCTGCCCGATCGTTGAACAGATTAAGGAACTTTCTACTTACTGCCACTAAAATTGCGCTTGCTCAATCTCTTCTTCTCCCAATTGTGGACTATGCAGATGTCAGCCATCTTGATCTCACTGAGAAGCAACTTGATAAACTTGAGCGTCTTCAAAACTTTTGTATAAGATTCATATTTGGTTTGCGCAAATATGATCACGTATCTTGTTTTCGTAATAAGCTCAAGTGGCTTCCTATCCGTCTTCGCCGGAATGCTCATATTCTGTCACTTCTTTACAATGTTCTCTTTAATCCTTCCTATCCTTCTTATCTTAAGGATCGTTTTGAATTCCTTCACTATTCCCATTCGAAAGTTTTGAGATCATCAGAGAATTTTACATTAAAAATGCCTGCCCATAACAGCAAATTTATGGACAGGTCGTTTAGTATCCAAGCAGTCCATCTATGGAATGCCCTACCTCTGTCAGTGAGACGCGCCCAGTCTTTCCCTGTTTTTCAGAAACTTGTACACAGTCACTATCTTAATCTTTGAGTTCGTGCCATTTATATATGTAGTATAAATTCGTATTTTTTTTTGTATTTATTTGTTGTCTATTTCTAATTATATTATATAAAATATGGATATTTTTAGGAATATTGTTTCTGCATCACCAAACCACTCAATTTACTATTTTTTGCGATCCTGTCCATCCAAAGGTTGTCTGGAAGAAATCGCTTTTAGCGATAAGACCGCCCATTGTGACACTATTTTTTTTTCTTCTTCTTTCGTTTATGTATTGATTTGGTGTACAATAAAGAATTATCTATCTATCTATCTATCTAAATGTCTTAAACCGTAAGCCGTTCAATTGGATTTCTCTATTGTTTCTATAATAAATTGCTATGTAATTATAAATTACTTGTAATGGAAAAGGCGAATCAACAAGGTTATTAACTAATTAATACTATGATAATTGGTTTTGTCTAAAAGTCGATCAGACACAGGAATAATGAAATGTTGATAGACGACCACGTGACCTAAAATTCAGAATAGCTGATAAATATGACGCCAGTTAGACTCCCAGATAGAGCCAACATTTATGCGGATACATAAATTATTTGTTTTCGAGTTTGTTTCCGTTGTGCTATTGTTCACATTTCTTTCAAAACTGCACCTAATGTAAACTGCTACTGACATTGTAAATATTCTTAAATCGTCGCCACCATAACTAAAACGATTTTTGTAGTTGAAGTTTCCCACGGGACCACTTTAAATTGTCTCTTACAGTACCAATTCAATATTTTCTTTAAAAACAACTACAGCAATAGAAGTAGTAAACAGAGTATTTGGACGAAAAGCCTATTACAGTAAATTTATTTCTAGCGTTTGCCGTATGTATTAAAACAAAAAATCTAAACACTTCATTCGGATCCCAGATAATTCCACAATGATCACTTGCCGTGATTCTTTGTGTTCAATATGCTAGTTTAAATACTGATAAATTTTCGTAATTTGCCTTGTGGAATTTAAAGTAGCAACTTAAAACGATTGATGTTAATTCAATTGGTGCTTAATTTTGCTTTTTATGGTTCCTTATTTGAACAGACGTGTGCCGGTTCTATTATAATTTTATTATACTTCATTATTTCCAATTCTCAAAACAAACAATTAGGTTGGGAAATTCCCTACTAAAATAAAGAAAAATTTCAAGACTTTACGACTCTTGAATTATTTTCTGAATTAGATAACAATTTGTAAGCTTTTGCTTTAGTAAAAATATTTTTTTATAACTGCATTGACATACGGAGCAGTTTAAGAAAAGTACTACATGGGTAGTACTTCAGGTGGTTTGTATTGACATACAGATTTATCTTTTTTTTTTAGAGATCATTATGCAAGTTTACACCTGACACAACAGCTTAGCACGCTTTTGGTTGACTGGTAGAGTTTTCTCAGTTATAAGGTGATACAACAAAGAATTAAAAAATATCATCCCTAATAGGAGGGATATTAAATTAATGATAAATAAATCAATAAATGACCTACATTAATTAAATATTCTTATTCATTCATAAATTTTTCTTTTAAAATTCATTTTATTATATCCCTGTTTTTGTGACACTGTTTTCATAATGTATTTACTAGAATTACTAATTTATAAACCATAAATAAAAACTCATTAAAAGGTACTAACTCAAACTTTGGTTTATGATCAGTCGTGAGTTTGCCTTGTTTGTAATTTTAGAGCCATAATTGTGTGGTTTTAATTAATTTTTTTTCATTCTTTATTACGGTTACCGTTACAGCCTAATAAAGTCCACTGCTGAGCATAGACCGTCCCCATAGTACATTGACTAGTTGCCACGTTCGACAAGCAGGTTGGCAACCGCAGATTTTTATTTTTAGTAGTTATTATTTTTTTTTTTTTTTTTATAGGATAGGGTGACAAACGAGCACACAGTCCACCTGATGGTAAGTGGTTGCTGTGGCCCACAGACATCTACATTTATCCTCAATTACGAATCAAAATGCAGATGCGTTGTCACCCGTGAGGACTAAGATGGAATGCCTCGTTTCCAGTAAAAAGGGTCTCCGGTTCTCTACACTCACCATACGAAATACAGCAGCATTAAGCTACTATTTCACGCTGGTATTCTGTGAGAGCGTGGTCCTTCCCCGGTCGAGCCGACCCATTCGTGCTACAACTATACTACTAATATAACTGCAGCATGGCTCTACCACGTAATGATTATGAAGATGCTGCTGCCATCTCGTGGTTTGTTTGTATCTATTGCCTGTTACGACACCCACGGGATGATATTATGGTATAGTGAATGTTCTTACACCACCATTACACAATCCTTCATTCTTCATTACAGCCAATAGCATAGTCCACTCTTGAACATAGGCCTTGATAAATTATAGCATAGGGAGATATTTGCTAATAGTAACAAAGCTTCGGAGGCGAATTGGCATCCACAATTTCATCACACTGTTGCGTGCCTAAGTTAACGTCTGGTACCGGCACTAGCGTCACCTAGTGTCGGGGATCAGAGCGAAGCTTCCTAGAAAATGTCAATCTGAACTTTCCACTAACAGCGCCATCTAGTATCGAACAGAAGAATTAAGCTTTCTAGAAGCCCCACACTCGAACTTTTTGCATCTGGTCGGTCGGCGCCCGTATTAACTGGAATATTCTGGATGTTTTGGTGTAAAAAGTGTATTTAAAAGCGCTGCAAGACGCGATCGGGGCAGTATTGAATTTGGCGAGACAAGTGAAGATTCGGAGCTAAATAAAATGAATCAGTGTGATTAATCATTAGTGTTTTAAGTTTTAATTGGTGTTCGGTAATAAAAGTGTAAACTTTGGTAATTCAATCGGCAGTTTTTATTGTCACGAACCTCAAGCTCGTAACAAAACTATATCAAATTTTTTCAGGAAAATAATGCTGCCTTTATCTTATCCTATCCAGTAAGAGTCGTAAAACAGTAACGGCATTTATTTGGATGATATGGGAAAGGTGAACCTACTACGATTATCTTACGCCTTCTCTAAATGACACGGTATTATCCACGTATGATGAGCGTATTTCACAAAAAAAATTAAAAACGTGCGTGTATTGATATTATACGTGGATCGATAAAGGCCACTGCCTAAAATACGATTTCCCTTTTGATGAAATTTTTATCATAAATGCCACGCTTGCCAGGTGATTTTGACATACGTTGTTTTTGTTAAGTTGTTGCTGCTCATCTCCTTTTTCAGTTTCTTCATCACCTCTTACGACATCTTCGGGTTGATATCATGGCGTAGTGGAATTTCTTTTACGTCGCTACAGCGCCGCGAATATATTCGTTATTTATTTTGATTGTCCTTAAATAATCCTGTTTACCTGATTTTTTTAATATAGGACGAATGTTTATTAATAAAATAGATACGTAGTTAGAACATATATAAAACTATAAATAAAAACGTCTTTTTAGAAATATATGACACTGATATATTTTTAATCATGTAAGAAGTATTGTCTTTAATATCTGATTACATTCCAACTTTTAAAATTAAAATAAATAGCATTTTGTTTTTATTAAAAATATTTTATAATTTATTCAACAGACAAAAAAAATTTATATTTCTCTTGATGTTTTCCTTTACCGTCGAGCAATATTAAATTATTAAATCAGCACTTAAAATATCTCGATGTGAACATACACAACCACTAAAATACTGCAAAATCAAAACGGACAATGTGATTCTGAGCCCTTAAGAAATAAGTGTGCCCGTTCCCAACTATGGGAAGTATACACTATGTATCTTTAATTTATTTACTTTACTTGTTGAATTAATATTTTATCTTCAAAAAATATGGAAATTGTTTCATCATGAACAATATTTTATATTTAAACTGACTAATAAAAAACTATTTTTTAGAAGTTGTAACAAAAGAACGAAATTTCCCAAAGCAAGGGCTTCACTTTTCTTAAAAGACTGCCTCGCGTCTGTAGTAATCTACCTTTGTATAGCGAATTAAGTAAAGTAAATTAATTTTTTTTAAAAAAAAAATAAACTTACCTTCGATTAACAATCCAAAATGTTAAATACCGCAATAAAAACATTTGTTATATTGACAACTTAAACACGGAAGTCTGTCTCTTTCCTACACCTATCTTCTCTCTGATTCCTATATTATAGGGATTTAGAAATTCTTTCATTAAATTTAATCGTCTTATGTATATGAAGAACTATAACGTAAATTGAAAGATAGGGTATATTATAGACATCACATGTAATTTTATTAAAACATTTGAATAGGCAGTAGTAATAATAAAGATTTTAATTGTCGCATATATTCTTTTTTTTTTTTTTGTAGAATAAGGCGACAAACAAACATCGGTTGGTTAACCTAATAAAATATAGATGCGTAGGAACCTCTGAGTGACCCGTGTCTAATAATAATAATAATAATAAACGTACATTCCTCTAGAAGACCTCTTCGGGGAAACCGAGGGTTTTGTTTGTGCAATACAGGATCAGGTTATTAAGATCAACAACTATCGGAGATACATCCTAAAGGATGGCACTGTCGACGTCTGTCGAGCTTGTCGCCATCCCGGGGAGTCACTTAGGCATATCATCTCCGGTTGTTCGGCGCTTTCTAACTCTGAGTACTTGCACAGGCACAACCTAGTAGCCAGAATTCTTCACCAGGAGCTCGCTCTGAAATACGGTCTCGTGGACCGAAAATTGCCGTATTACAAGTACTTGCCGAAAGCCGTGCTCGAAAATGACCGCGCCAGGCTCTACTGGGACCGGGCCATCATCACAGACAGGACTATTCTTGCGAATAAGCCTGATATTGTGCTGATGGACCGGGCACAGTCAAGGATATTTTTGATCGATATTACCATTCCGTATGAAGAGAACCTCGTGAAAGCCGAAACAGATAAACGAACAAAATACCTGGACCCGGCTCACGAGGTGACCGATATGTGGGGTGGTATGCCGACCGAAATTATTCCTGTAGTCGTCTCTGCGAATGGACTAATCCCAGTCAGCCTCTCGGGTCATCTGAGACGACTGGGACTCCGTGACGAACCGCTCCGGGCTCAAATGCAGAAGGCGGTGCTTCTCGATACCGCCCGCATCGTCCGCCGGTTTCTTTCCCTTTCTACCTAACCCTCGGCCGTTTGGTCTCCCCTGCCGAGGGCTCCCATCTGGTTGGATTTTATTTACTTATATAGTTTTTGTATTTATTTTTTTTATTGATAATTATGTATATTTATCTTTTCATTTTAATTTATAATTATATATTTATAGCACCCAACCAGGTGAGAAAATTATAAAGATACCCAATAACATACATTATACTCCAAAAAGCCGCAATTTTAAATAATTGTAAGAATCTGTCTGTCGAATTGTAAGAAAATTCATGCAATTGGAAGAAAATGAAATAGCTACCCGTAACACCCCACCTACATAAATACTCACTATGCGCTGCATTTACTTGGCTTCGGCCCGTGTATGCAGTCAGATTTAGCCAAAGAGCTAAGAAACAGAAATGTTTTCCCTATGATAATAATAATAATAATAATAGGTTTTCGGATTTTCTCGCGTTAATTAACTTTTTTACATTCCCGACGTTTTGAGCACTTTACAGCAGCCATAGTCACGGCGAGACTGAGATGTTCAATGTCCAGATGTCATAGTTAACCGCGGTTACCACAGATTTAAATTATTCATTTTTTTCCCGATCTACTCAGTTTGAACTTATAATACGTTCAAGTCTTGCAGTTGTATACTTGAGTTGGTATTTAATTTTATTCATTATAGGATCCCAAGCATACAATAGGTAGCGCCCAGCCATCTTCTCTATTGAATTAAGGATGTTTTTGATTACGAGAGTCTCGCGAATCATCCTTGGAAGGATTCAGTGTTCTTTAGCAAGAATTTGTGGTCAATCAAACCTCATGTTGTGACGGGGCGATCTTGTTCGTGTTCACAGACTGCAGACTTCCCGGAGCGTTGATTCTTCACATGAGCTATATGTCCTTTAACGCGGGTGTTAATTGAAATTGAAGTTTATCCTATATAAGAAAGACACATTCAAAATCAAGCTTGTACACTTCTGCATCTTGCAGAGGGACATTACACTTGACTGATGGTAGAAACTGACCAATCTTCTTCAGCAGCTTGAAGTATGTTTTAATGGAAGCGCGCTTCAAGATGTAGCAAAGCTCGTCATCGGCTCCTCTGACGTATGGCAGTATAGGAGTTACACGCTTGACTGTGGCCGAACTCACTCGTTCTCTGTGACGTAGGCGCGGGACCCGAAGCTTGTTGTCATGTTAAACTTGCTTGAAGTGTTGGAGTTTGGCAGCCAAGTGCTTACTATCACAGATCTCACGTGGTCTCTGAAATAAACGGTAGCTAACTGTAAGGAAGGGGGGTGAGAATCACTGTTTAAATATCTATCTGTAGGGGTATATAACTATATAACCATAATGCGATTATGATAAATATCTTCTCTATGACTTAATAATATTGCCAAACCGAATTTTGGTTACGGCAGCCAGTCTTAAGAAAGACCAAGGCACGGGGATGAAACACCACCAACTTCTTAAGTCTAAAGGCTGACACTAAGAATTTCCTGATAGAAAACCCCGATAGAAACCCTGAGATTTTGGCGCGACATGGGTTTCAATCCCGGGACCTCAGGATCAGCTACCGCTTTGATGACCCCTAGACATGAGTTTATGGGATAATCTGTGGGGGGAGGGGATGTTAAAAAAGATAATATGCAAAAAAATAGTTATTTATTAGTTGTACGAGCTCCAAACTATCTTAATATTTTATCCTGAATCAACAATGTTAAATAGTTCGTCGGGGTCGATAGAACAGCTCAGCTTGGATCATACACGGAAATTACACGTTTACCCTAATTAGGTAGGTCGCTAGATTTTTTCATTTAAACAAATTTCGAGTATATAAATATTTCAATGTCAGACTTTCGACACCGATATTTTAATTAAGAACATTGCTGAACACAGTATGTGTTTACTTGTTCGGATTATTTTACCTAATGGAAACATTTACTGGCCGTAGTAAATAAATTTCAGCTCTGTAAATTTCACAGTATGCGAGCAACCCGATTTTTATCCCCACCGGCAACAATGAAAAAGTTAATAGCGACTTTAAGTGCTGATTTATCACATGCTTGGCGGTGAAGGAAAACACTGTGAGGAAACCTGCATGTGTGAGAAATAAAAAAAACCCTCTCGGAAATGAGAGGAAGCCTGTGCTCACGAGTGTGACGTAATATGTAGGCTGTAGCTTTAACTTTTTTATAATTATTGAAACCAACTCATCACTACAAACACAACTAGAACATTCGTCATCTCAAAATTTTAAAATTACGACAACAATTATATTGTTATACTGATAGTACTTAAGTTAAAGCTTCTTTTAACTTTGAAGACCAGGGTGCTTGCACTTAATTTCATACTACGTTTGCTGTACTTTTTAATCTAGTGTCAAGATTGCCATTTTTTTAATTTCAAATTTTAAGTTCTTATTTCATACATATTTATTTCAATTTGAAGAAAAATTGGATAATTAGATATTACTATGAGACTCTAGAATTGCAGTTTATTAATGAATAGATCTGTTGACTACGGAGATTGATTCTTTTACGCCGCCACCATACGTTAAAGAAAGGTGTCGCAATATATCTGATAAAAAGTTATAAAAACGACTTGAGGAAATATAACAATTCTTTTTGCACCATGTACGTCTGCATGTCGCTTGAAATCACGTGCCAGCACTACATTAACACGTTACAAACTTAAATTGTGAGCACGTTACAGAACCGGCACATTCCATGAACCAACTTCCCAGAAGTTGGTTCATGGAATAATATATTAATTATTATACAAGACAAATTAACTAATCCTACGTACATAATTTTAGATGTGCAACAATTTCAATGGCATCACTTTTGAGAAGATTCGATGGCAAAGAAATGTCTGTCTTGCTGCTCCAATGTCATCCAAATATATTTTATTAATTTATTAGACATGCAACCTGCATATCTCATAAATTTCTTAAACATGTTGGTTCCCTCACGACGTTTTTCTTATTTAACACGTAGTAAATCAGTACTTGAAGTTACAATTAATAATTTCATTGGTGCTGGCAGGGATCAAACCCGAGCTGCCCGCGTCGTATCAACTGTATTCTATAATTTGTGGCAATTTTTTACGTATAAGAACGAAGAGGTGGTAAACTTTTATACCATAGGAAAAGCCCATTTGTAACAGTGAACTGCTAATTGCTGCAGATAAAGAAGATATTAGAGATAATGATATCACATAGATTTAACATATAATCATATTACATATGTATATTAAGTCTCATACGACCTCCCCAAAGGGTAGAAAAGGAATGATGAATTTTCTTCTGGTAACAAATAAAATAAAAATAAAAACTGCAGTTGCCAAACTGCTTTCCCCTGTCCCGTCTATAATCTATGGAGAGGTACGAGTACTGAGTAGAACTGTCGTGTCATATAGGTATTAGCATTGCAAGAAATATTTTATGTATAAGCAATTCCATATTTGAGTGCAATATTCTCGAAGCACTATATCTAAAAAAGAGCTTCAAAAAGGTAACAATAAAGTGCCATTCATAGTACACAGCGCAGTTGCATTGTTGAGCCGCATTGATGTGAAATACTATGGAGCCTTGTGAATACATTCTTGGAATGAATTAAAAAATGAAAAAACTCCATTTCTTTAAAAATTACATTTTCTTACTGTTTCATTGAAAATAAAATTTATCGCAAATGCCCATAGGGATAAAACTCTACTTGCTCGAGAACTATGTATATTGAGAAGACTGATTTTTCTCGGCACATTGAATTATATTAAGAGCCGCAGATAAGAAACCATGTGAAATTAAATAAATGTGGGATATTTACTAATATAAAGACAAATTAAGAAGACTATAGATTCGTTGTCTTTAGTCTTCTTTATTTGTCTTTTATCGTCCTTTATTCGTTGAGACTACAGACTTCCATTTGGCACGATCCTGACATACCTCTTTCGCCTCCTTTGCATCCATATATCTACGCATACATGCTCATCGGTTAAGGGTACTTCTGACGTGGCCCATTTTCAAAATATCGCCAATTTGGTCGATGAACTTTTTTCTAAGGCGTCTCTTCCCAACTTGGCCGTTCACATCTGCCATATAAATTTGCTTTGTCACTCTTTCCTCATTCATTCTTTCTACGTGACCAAACCACCGAAGCATTCCTTTCTTAATCCTGGTCACAACATCATCTTGCATACCACATTTATCTCTTATCACGCAATTTCTCACCCTGTCATTCAGATTCAACCCTAGCATATTCCTTAAAGACCGCATTTCTACAGCATTTATTCTACTTTCGTGCTTCTTCTGCCACACCCAGCTTTCACTACCATACATTAAAGTAGGGACTAACACAGCATTATGAATTACCATACGTACCTGTTTTCGTTGTCGCTTCTATGGACTAAATGGAATGTCTCAAAGTTAATGATTATACTGGCTCTCTATATACCTACTTCAGATCGGAACATAACAGTGTTCGCACCATTGTTTGGTGGCAGAAATAAATAAGACAATTACACCCGACTAAACACACTACTAGGCAGAATGAAGTCTAGTAGGATAGGCAATGTAACACTTACAATTAATTTCACATAATGAAGGTTTCTTTGATACTAAATGTTTCGTAAACGAAGTTTAATTTACAGAAGAAGAGAGAAAGTTTCTTTCGTATTTTATATACAAATTTAAGATTTTTCTAAAGGTGTTTTTTTTTTGCATTTAATTTTAATATAAACACATCAACAGGAACTCGGCATTCCCTAATCCTAAATTATTTAAGACTTTGTAGCTTAAAATCTTTTAGTCTCAATTTGTAAAGAAAAAATCAAAAGAAAAACAAAGTACGACAGCAAAATTGTTAGTAATTCGTATCGTGAACCAAAAATTAAAATTGTTCTACTTATATTTAATAATGAAAAGGTATTATACTGTTTTTCTATTTTAATTGAACGTGCCGTGTAAGCTTTAAGAGTCATTTCACGTCGTAATTTGAGTCAAGATGAAATTTTGCGAGCCGTGGGCATACACACCAGCTAAAACATGATATCAAGGTTGTGATCTGTTGCCGCAGTACTAGCGATGTGGCTGAAAGGCACACGGGTAGATATCGTGTTACTATGCTGAGACAGGATTGATTTCTCCAAATGACCGCCAGAAGATGACCAATATCACAGCAATGCAACTACTACAAAGGCTCCAGGAGGACCACCAGTTGCTGGTAATCCACCAAAACGTGCGAAGGAGGTCGCATAAAGTAGGTCTTCATTTTCCAAGACCGCTACGTGTTTCAGCATTACAATGTAGCAATCGCGTAGCTTTTGTGGACACGGGAGCATTTTTTTAAATTTTTTTTTTGGGACAACAATCAATAGTAGAATATACCAGGCGGTCCCATAATGAATTGGCCTGATATAGTTCAACGCGACATGTCGCTACATGTTGTGTTGCATTAAATAGTACGTTTATCGTGCACTTAATATAAGAAACATGCATCGACATGAAATGCTTAGTCTTAGTTTAACAGGCATTTGAATAACGAGAGTCGCGTATTTTTTTCAAAATGTCGAAAACTGAGTATCGAAGTGTCATAAAGTTTCTGTTTAAAGAAGGTTTATCCCCTGCCCAAATAAAAGAACGATTGGATGGCGTGTGTAAGAAGTCTGCCCCCTCCTATAGCACAGTGAAAAATTGGGTGAAATAGTTTCGCCTCAGGAGAGAAACCGTCGAAGACTTTGGCCACGACGGTCGACCTGTGGAAGCGCTCACTCCCGAAACGATTGCTCTTATCGAAGAGGAGGTTCTGAGTGACCGCCGTTTGAAGATTAGTGAAATTGCAGGAAGGCTTGGGCTCTCTAAGAGTACTGTTCATCGCGCGATCCATGAACATCTTTACATGAAAAAAGTGAGTGCAAGATGGGTACCGAAACTTCTTTCAGCGGTACAGAGACAGGAAAGAGTGCGCTGCGCTTCGGAGTTTTTGGATCTTTGTGGCGAAAATCCAAAGACTGTGATCGAGCGGCTAGTGACTGGTGATGAATCTATGATCTTGTATTATGATCCACAAAGCAAGCGCGAGTCAATGGAATGGCGTTATAAGGGTCAAAAGCCCCCTAGAATGGCAAAGGTGCAACAATCGACTAAAAAACTGATGTGTACAATATTTTGGGATTTTCAAGTCATTTTGATGGTGGATTTTAAAGTACGTAATACAGTCGTGAACGGCGAATATTATGCTTCTTTTATATATAAATTACGAGACAAGATAAAGGAAAAACGAAGAGGCAAGCTGTCTAAAGGTGTCCTGCTGCTCCATGACAACGCTCCTGTTCATACCGCTGGTGTTTCGAAGGATGCAGTTCGTCAATGCGGGTTCACAGAAGTTCAACATCCACCTTACAGTCCAGACATGGCCCCGTCCGACTATTATTTATTTCCAAATTTAAAGCGGGACTTAAGAGGAAGAAAATTTTCAAGCGATAAAGAGTTGCAGGCGGCCGTCTTCAGTCATTTTGAGGATAAAAAATGTGATTATTTTTATAAAGGTTTAGAGATGTTGATTCACAGATGTCAGAAGTGTGTTAGTATTCATGGTGATTATATTGAAAAATAAAATTGGTTTCGTTTCATTTCCTTCATTAGTTCATAGTTAGGCCAATTAATTATGGGACCGCCTACGTATATTACAAAGAACAGAAGTTTAAATTAGAATTTGAATGGTTAATTGTACAATCAACTACATTATCCACGTCTAACTTAGTTTTGCTTAGTACAAACAAAGTGAAACTTATACAATACATTTATACGTAGTAAAAGTAACAACAAGAAGCATTTACTATGAAATGACGAACAATGGCCTTTGGTGCAGTTCACCGATGAGTTCCGGTTTGGGTTTCATTCGGATTCAAGAAGAACACGCGTTTGAATAACTCCAGGGAGAGTTAGCCGTCTACGGCACAGTCGCCCGACTTAAATCCTATCGAGAATGCCTGAGGTATGTTACAACGAAAAGCTTTGAGAGGTTCCCCGCCAAATTTAACGACGGCACAACAATTTTACGAACACTTGTAAATAACATGGGATCTCATCCAGCAACAAGACATTGACAATTTAATTGTATGTATGAACAATCGATGTCAATGTATAATTAATATAAGAGGCGGCAGCACTGATTACTAATAATTAGATTTTATGATTGTTTCAATTTTAATCAAATTATTAGTTTTATAAGAAAAATTGAAGTGTTTTTGTCATTCTTATTTTCTACAGCGATTAAAAATTAACATTTTTATTAAAAACAAAAAAATTACGAGATGTTTTTAATTTTTTATTAAAGAACTTAAAATAACCTAGCATTCTTTCATTTACTTTATCAGTAAAATCTTCAAAGATATTTAGATATTTGATGAAATACAAAATATCTAATAATTGATGTGTTTATATTATCCGCCATTTTATTCGATAATTTGTTGTCATCTTGTATGTAGTGACATAATCCTGTTGCTGTAGAAATCTTGGTATTTTCGATCAAAAAATGCGACAACTAGTTTTGACAGTCTTCTATTGATGCTAACCTAACATTACCCAACGCATTCTGAAGTGGCCAAAAAGGTAAAAATCTGAGAGAGTGCAAGGTCAGGACTACCAGGCGGTCCCATAATGAACTGGCCTGATATAGTTCAACGCGACATGTCGCTACATGTTGTGTTGCATTAAATAGTACGTTTATCGTGCACTTAATATAAGAAACATGCATCGACATGAAATGCTTAGTCTTAGTTTAACAGGCATTTGAATAACGAGAGTCGCGTATTTTTTCAAAATGTCGAAAACTGAGTATCGAAGTGTCATAAAGTTTCTGTTTAAAGAAGGTTTATCCCCTGCCCAAATAAAAGAACGATTGGATGGCGTGTATAAGGAGTCTGCCCCCTCCTATAGCACAGTGAAAAATTGGGTGAAAGAGTTTCGCCTCGGGAGAGAAACCGTCGAAGACTTTGGCCACGACGCGACGGTCGACCTGTGGAAGTGCTCACTCCCGAAACGATTGCTCTTATCGAAGAGGAGGTTCTGAGTGACCGCCGTTTGAAGATTAGAGAAATTGCAGCAAGGCTTGGGCTCTCTAAGAGTATCGTTCATCGCGCGATCCATGAACATCTTCGCATGAAAAAAGTGAGTGCAAATGGGTACCGAAACTTCTTTCAGCGTTACAGAGACAGGAAAGGGTACGCTGCGCTTCGGATTTTTTGGATCTTTGTGGCGAAAATCCAAAGACTGTGATCGAGCGGCTAGTGACTGGTGATGAAACGATGATCTTGTATTATGATCCACAAAGCAAGTGCGAGTCAATGGAATGGCGTTATAAGGGTGAAAAGCCCCCTAGAAAGGCAAAGGTGCAACAGTCGACTAAAAAACTGATGTGCACAATATTTTGGGATTTTCAAGGCATTTTGATGGTGGATTTTAAAGAACGTAATACAGTCGTGAACGGCGAATATTATGCTTCTTTAATATATAAATTACGAGACAAGATAAAGGAAAAACGAAGAGGCAAGCTGTCTAAAGGTGTCCTGTTGCTCTATGACAACGCCTCTGTTCATACCGCTGGTGTTTCGAAGGATGCAGTTCATCAATGCGGGTTCACAGAAGTTCAACATCCACCTTACAGTCCAGACACGGCCCCGTCCGACTATTATTTATTTCAAAATTTAAAGCGGGACTTAAGAGGAAGAAAATTTTCAAGCGATGAAGAGTTGCAGGCGGTCGTTTCAGTCATTTTGAGGATAAAAATGTGATTATTTTATAAAGGCTTAGAGATGTTGATTCACAGATGTCAGAAGTGTGTTAGTATTCATGGTGATTATATTGAAAAATAAAATTAGGTTCGTTTCATTTCCTTCATTGGTTCATAGTTAGGCCAATTCATTATGGGACCGCCTACGTATATAGTGGATACATTGACACTTACCAAGCTCTCAATTTTTGCTGAGTAGCTAAAGGTGTGTGTGGTCTGGCGATATCATGATGAAATGCCACTCCTTCTCTCTTGATCAATTCCGGAAGGTTTTTCTCAATGGTTTGCTTAAATCACAGTAATTATTGGTAGTACGGATCCAAATCCATGTTTTTGCCCGGCGGTAAAAGCTCATTATAGACGATGCCCGTCCAATCCCACAGCATTACCTTATTGCGCGTTAATCCGGGTTTCGTTAGTCTGTGTAGCTTGACTCCATGATATTTCTCGCACGTTATTATCGTAGGTGATCCTTTTTTTCTAACCAGTGATCTATCTTTTCAAAAATGTCCAGTTTCATTATGTTTCAATAGAGAATCGCAAATGAGTACATGATTCATTAGGTCTCTTTCAGTGAGCAAATGTGGTACTCAAATATCGATCAATCATTTTTGTATTGCCAGACTTTTTCAAATGCATCATAATTCACTATTCCACAAAAGACGACAGAGGGAAATTAAGCAGAAGAATCTACTGCTAATTCGTGGTAAAGTCTACTAAAAATAAAATAATTGAAACATTTAGGGGAAACTTAAAACTTCCAAGTTTCAATTATTAAAATTGTCAATACAAATGTCATTTGCATACACATTAAGATAAATAGATATTAAAACATAAATTATCTAAACGCATCTGCAGTTGTGATTGTTCATGGGAGATGATAGTCACTTACAATCAGGTGAGCCGCATTCTCGTTTGCCACCTGTTCTATAAAAAATCTCATTTTAATTCTACCCTACGTAAATAATATTAGGGATTAGGGTTAACTGTTAGAGATCCCGAACCGGCTTTAAATGAAAACCATGGCAGGAACTTGGACTCCTTTGCTACACTTATTTCGAGTGAGAATGAACAACCAATGCGATGTGTTAATTGGTGTTGATGTAATGCATCGGAGAGGACACACGTTGAAGCCTATTGAAGTATTATCTATATAATCTGGCAAATATATCCCGAAAATTTCTGTCTTGTTTGTTTATATGAAATAATAAAAATTATATCTTATTTACAGGTTACAGCTCATGGCTTGGTCTGTCACTCATGCTAGAAATTAGTAATTAATAACTTACCTAAACAGAAAAATGTACCCAGCACATCAAGTGGTCATCAAAGAGAACTATGTGCTAATTGTGGATGTTCTATACGGCGTAGCGGATCTCATATACTTAACACAAACTCGGAGCATAAGAGGCACCTCAGAGGGTAGCACCACAACAAGTAAAGATTTTTTTAGATTATGTTAGAATATGTGAATTAGAATTATGCTACTAAAAATGTGTTTTACATAACACTTACTCGTTTACTGAAAAGTGAAAAACAATACATTTTATGGTAACAGAATAAAATAACATGTTTTTAAAGTGTTAGTTGTAAACTATTTAGTTAGAATTAATTCTTAAATAATATCTTTGGATAGTAAAAACCATTCGAAATTAAATACATACTCAATTGATTAGTATTTTGAATGGCACTTACTAAGAACTAAATTGTTTTAGATTCATGGCTCAGATCGCATTTGCCATCCAAATTGGCAACGAGGGGACAGAGTACCAGTTCCTGCTCCAGCTATTGCAATTGTTCCATCTACAATTAGCTTGCCGAATTTCACTAGAGCCCCTGGCCCACAAACCAATTGTTTTTGCTCGGGTTGTGAATCGCCACAGCGACTCATAGTTCCAACATGGCTAAGGGTGAAGTTATTCACAGATTTTAATTTTTATATATGGGAGGAAAAGTTAATTAAAAAACACAATACACAATGGTCTTATGACCGACCTCTTTCAAACTGAAATTGTTAAAGCTTTTACTAAGTGAATACACAGCCTTCAGTTCGCAATAAATTACTTTCTCAATGGATAGTGTATAATAATTTTTATTAGTATTTTATTAACGCGCATGTAAAAGTTTTCTTATGATGAAAGGATGTTATAAATGAGATTATTAGATTAGATTATTAAGAAATGATTTTCTTATATTTACGTGAACATTACATATTTAAATAAAACTAGTTTTTACGGATTTTATCGCGTATATTTTTACTTATTTTATACTCCAACGTTTCGAGCACTTTACAGTACCCATTGTCTAGGGGGACTGAGGTGTTCGACGTCCCAATTCAAAGTTAAACAGGGCTACCTCCAGATTAAATTTTTTAATTTTTGTTCCGAACTACGCAGTATGAACTAAAAGTATCTTGAAGTCTTCCAGTTGTATGCTTGGGTTGGGGTTTATTTTATTAATTATAGTATCCCAAGCAGATGGTAGCACCCAGCCATCCTCTATTGTATAAGGATGTTTTTTGATTTCAATATCTTCGCGGATTATCCTTGGAAGGAATCGGTGTACAGGATCGCTCCCGTCACTATATCAGATTTGATAGCCCACAAATACTCTCTAAATTATAGAGTTATATTTTTTAAACCCCCGTAACAAACAGGAGGGTGTTATAGGTTTGACGTGTGCATCTGTGCATCTGAGTATCTAAGTATTTGTGTATCTGTGTATCTGTCTGTAGCAACGTATATTCAGTTTGTTTTTGTTTAAAAGCTGACATCAAGAAGATCATCAGCTCTTTATGTCTCGGTTTTTTTTTAATTTTCAATTTAATACTATTAGACGAACTACTACTATTAACTAAACGACGACGACGAAAACTAGTACTATTTCAATGTGTAGTGTTCGCGTAAATATAAGAAATCATTACTATTAGACAAGTTTAAAAGAAGGAGGTTTAAAATTCGACTGTATGTAAGTATGTATGTATACATATATGTGTATTTATTCCTTTAGCATGCTCTGTAGTCTTATCGGTTTGATGGTTTTTAATATATGGGGGGTCGCTTAATTTTCCTCAATTGTGGAAATTTTTTAATTACTGCTTTTACTTGTATATATGTTACACGATAAAGTCGTCAATTGTGAACAGATTTAGGTGATACAAATGTGAGAAAAGAACACCCAAGTAAAAACATATTTTTGTTAAAAGCAAAAATCAACTTCAAAGATCTTAAATAAAATAAAAGAATTAAAGCCCTGATTGAATAAAATAAAATCATTTTATTATTTTTAGTTCATGAATGACCTTGTATTCTTGGCGTAAGAATATCCAATACCCCATATCGTCCCATGAGTATCGTAAGAGGTACTAAAACTGAAAATGGACGGTTGCGAACCTACCAACCAATCGAGGCAACTATGGCATATATATGCCCCCTCTGAGGCAAATGTGTAGTGTTCGCGTAAATATAAGAAATCATTATGTAAACCAGTACGGACTGGTAATTGCAAATAAAATACGCCGATTAGAAGATCTTAAAACCAAGCGCGCAAGATATATAACATCTTTAAATTTTTTGAAGAGATGCAGAGACCATAATCTCACTCCTACGTGTGTCAAAATATCAACAAAGAAGGACATTCGAGGAAGCGCTAAGATCTTAAATCAGGCGAGTAAAAAATTGTTACGGGCGGTAATCCAACAAAAACGCTCCGATCTATATGACATAAATAAATCCATAGACACATCATCCAGTGAATTAAAGAAAGTTTTAACGACGTTTGATTATAATTTTTGCACGGAAATATTAAATAAACGCGAAATTAGTAAATATAACGAATGCAAAAACAAACATACAGAAAAATATCAAAAATTAATGGCCAAATCAAATCTCAAACATCCGAATTAATGCCAGAACCAAAAGCAACCATTGACAAACACAGATCATAGATTAATCGCGTTCTATAATCTGTCAAAACAAACACTGGATGATGCAACAATTAAGGTTTTATCCAAAGGTCTCAATTATGCTGTAACTCCACGCAGATTACCGTACGAAGAAATTATCTGCAGTGTCGAGGACTGTTTATTTAAAAAAATATGCGGAAAGAAGATTTGGAGGCGATACGTCAAGACATTTCGTCTGTGTTACGTCGATGTTCAGTGCCTAAACCATTGACTTATATATTACTGGCGTAAGGACCCGGCCGACCAAACAACTAAAACGGACCAGTGCGCTGGCCCTAAAATTACAGTTTAGGGCCAACGCGAATCGTTCGTCAGTGGTGCGCGCGCAGGACAGATTTGCGTGTCATAAATATGTCTAGTTGCGTGGTAAAAGAATGCAAAAATTACGAAACAAAGATTTAAAAAAAAAACATGGGATATCGTATCATCGGTAAATAACATATTAATTCTGTTTTAATTAAATTATCATATAAACACATTTTTAAGGTTTTACTTTACAGTTAGTTTAGTTACATTACCAAGATTAGTCCAGGGCTGAATTCAGGCCCTCAAAATATTGTGTATGGAAACTAAAATTATACTATATAAAATAATTATATCACGTTGGATGTTTCATGTTTCTTTTTCCCATGTGCCAGGATTTTGGCGTCGCGCGTCTAGTTTATCTATACGTTTCGTTTTTGACGGTTTTATTTTTTTGCTGTTTAATTTTTGTCTAAAGAACTTAGTGTAAGTTAAATTTTGAATATTGGTACCTAGTATATTTTATATTCAATTAGGGTAAAATGGAAAGAGTACAAAAGAAACCATATCTGCTTAATTGAATCTGAAAATCTGATTCATAAAATATTTTTAAATTCTGTTTTCAGACCGATTGCTTCGGCAGCATAGAGTTTTTATCTTGGTAGCCCTCATTAAAGTTGTATCAAGAATGCAACATAAATGCATTGACCAGAAAGGGAGCTAATTCTAATTTTATTAAAAAACGCGGTACTGTTGTACAATACAAAAATTTTCGACGTCGTAGGGTTATTATTAAAATTTAGAAGGACCCAATAATAATACAAGTCGACCTTTAGGTAAATTATGGTATTTTCGCTTTGTATTATTACGATACTATATACTACAAACTATAAAATTATGATACAATTAGGATAATTATACCACGAAATCCGACCCTGGTTACGCAGTGTTTTGATATGACGTTTGTATTATGACAGATGCGCTACTTTTTCTTGTATAAAAAAGTTATGAGTAATATATTTAGAAGGGCTTATCCTTCTCTTTGAAATCATTGGCCTAAACCGAATCTTCCCAAAGACGAATTTATAGCGTTAAAGAACCTACGCAATAAACCAGAACTTACGATTCTCCGCGCAGATTAGGGAAACGCCACGGTAGTCATGGATACGTCAGATTATAATTCTAAAATACAAGAACTTTTGTCGGATATAAGTACTTATAAAAAGGTTAAAAACAACCCAACAAATAGCACACTTAAAACAACTAGTGACCTCATAAAGAAACACTCCGAAAAATTAAATCTGGACGAAAAATGGATAATACCTACGTGCTCCAAATCACCAAAGTTGTGTGGGTTACCAAAAATACACAAGCCCAATGCTCCATTACGTCCCATAGTGAGCCAAATTGATTCACCAACTTACAGATTGGCTCAACACTTAGCGAAAATACTCTCACCGCTCAGGGGACATACAAGAGACAGACAAAATGGTAGGAATCCTTTATGTGTGATAAAGGATTCCTACCATTTTGTCAGCGTGATTAAAGAACTACGTCTGGCAGACAATAAAACTATGGTCAGTTTTGATGTGCAGTCATTGTTTACATGCTTACCTGTTGAAGACTGCATCTCAATTGTAACTAGAAGGCCGGAAGAAAACAACATGCCCGTAGAATATGCAGTATTACTCAGTCACTGCCTTACTCCTGGCTACCTATTGTGGAAGGAGGAGTTCTACAAGCAAGTTGATGGTGTGGCGATGGGCTCACCTGTATCTCCCATTGTCACCGACATATTCATGGAAGACTTTGAGGAGAAAGCCCCGCTTAGTTCTCCCATAAATCCAAGATTCTACAAGCGGTACGTAGACGACACTATCACAATTCTACATTTAGATAAAGTAACTGCATTTTTAGACCATCTTAACTCTATAAATTCTAAAATTCAGTTCACAATGGAGTTAGAGGCAAACAATTCCTTAGCTTTTCTATATGTGTTAGTAATCCGGAATCCTGATAACACCTTGAGTCATACTGTGTATAGAAAAAGACCCATACAGATAGATATTTAAACGGTGATTCTCACCACCATCCTTCACAGTTAGCTATCGTGGGTAAATCTTTGTTTCAGAGAGCACGAGGGATCTGTGACAGTAAACACCTGGCTGCCGAGCTCCAACACGTCAAGCAAGTTTTGCATGACAACAAGCTTCGTGTCCCGCGCCTACGTCACAGAGAACGAGTGAAGCCGTCCACAGTCGAGCGTGTACCTGCTGTACTGCCATATGTTAGAGGAGTCACTGACAAGATTGGCTACATCTTGAAACGCGCTTCCATCATAACATACTTCAAGCCGCCGAAGAAGATTGGACAGTTTTTACCATCAGTCAAGTGTAACGTCCCTCAGCAGGAGTGTACAAGCTTAATTGTGAATGTGGTCTCTCCTACATAGGACAAACTAAAAGATCAATTAAAACCTGCATTAAAAACATATAGCTGATGTGAAGAATCGACGCTCCGGGAAGTCTGCAGTCTGTGAACGTTTGAACACGTGTGAACACGTACAGGATCGCCTCAGTCACTACATGAGATTTGATAGACCACAAATCCTCGCTAAAGAACGCCGATTCCTTCCAAGGATGATTCGCGAGGCTATTGAAATCAAAAAACATCCTAATTTCAATAGAGAAGATGGCTGTGTGCTACCATTTGCTTGGGATCCTATAATAAATAAAATTAAATCCCAACCCAAGCATACAACTGCAAGAATTCATGATACCATAAGTTCATACTGTGTAGATCGGAACAAAAGTTAAATTTTAATCTATGGTAACCGTGGTTAACTATGACATCTGGACGTTGAACATCTCAGTCCTTCCTGTGACCATGGGAAGTTTTTTAATTACTATTTTTACCTGTATATAATGTTACACGATATAGTCGTCAATTGTGAACAGATTTAGATGATATAAATGTGGAAAGAAGAACACCCAAGTAAAAACATATTTGTTATTTAAAAGCAAAAACCAACTTCAATGATGAAGAAAATTGGTTGAATAAAATAAAATAATTTTATTATTTTTAGTTCATGAATGACCTTGTATTCTTGGCGTCGGAATATCCAATACCACATATCGTCCCATGTGTGTCGTAAAAGGTGACAGATGAACTAAAACTGAAAATGGACGGTTGCGAACCTACCAACCATTCGTGGCAACTATGGCATATATGTACCCCCTCTGAGAGACCCTATGAGGAAATTCTATTTATGAGTCAGGCCTATGTTCAGCCGTAGACTTTTAAAGGCTGTAATGGAAGGATGGGCGGATGAGTTCTTAGAAGTCAGCTTTCAATTTTATTGAAAGTTAATTTTTATATATTTGTGTATCATTAATTTTTTTGTTATTGACTTGTTAAAACTACAAGAAGATCTATATGAAGAGACTTCGTTACACGGTAGACTTTGATAAAATATAATGAATGTATTAAAAAAAGTTAATACCATAAAAATATTAATTCTCAGTATGCTAAGTTGCACCTAAAGGAATTCAAACTAACATTTTCAGATTTAGCAGAGATTAAACTAATATTTCAAAATTTATTCGGTTATGGTTAGCTTATTTTTAGTTCCTGACGTGTTTTGAAGTGCGTTTCTTGTACTGTATAAACCGATACAATCTCATTTATCTATAAGTTTAATTCTTTTTAAAAGGACAATAACGTACCTAAAATTCTCTTGGTTTTTGCACTAGTGGTTGCAATTGTCGATGGGCGGCGGTATTCACTTACCTTCATATGATCCGCATGTTACATAGTCCCCTTTTCTATAAAATAACTTAAAAAGCATTATTGTCATGGAACATAAATTACGTAATTATTTTGTTATGGTAAAACCACTCTAAGTGCCATTTCATTTCCATAGCCATTCATATTTTTTCATTAGGTACTTTCCGTAAACTGAGCGTAGAGGAAGCGCAAAAAAGTGATCTTAATAAAAAACGGCAGAGTAAAATGATTAATGGTGTGCGAAAATTAAGAGGTTTGTCAGATTAAGTAGGATTTGTTCAGTAAGATTAATGTCACTGGGTGTTTTGAAAATAAATATGACTATTAATCTTAAGTAACAACAAAATAACAGAGTAAACAAAACCTGTTGACCTAACAACAGGATAACAGTTTCAGTTTGGTGTATTTATCTTCTAAACATATACAAATAACATTCAAAACGCTGTTATGCGGATTATTTTCTATTTTATCCCCATCCTCCTGTTTCATTTTCACTTTGCCACCTCTCTCGTAGATTTTACGGATCTACGGTATGATGTGGGATAGTGGATATATATATATACATATATATATATATATATATATATATATATATATATATATATATATATATATATATATATATATATATATATATATATATATATATATATATATATATATATATATATAAATCGGCAAAGGCTACGTTAAATTCATAAATTTCACGAACATAATTAAATAAGTCCCTCTTCTAAACTGTCTCTAATACTAATATAATATTTACACCTCAGACCCCGTGACCATGATATGAAAAACATGAAAAAATATGAAAGTGCTCGAAACGTCCGAATATAAAATAGTAATAAGTAAAATATACGCGACAAAATCCGTAAAAACTAGTTTTATTTAAATAATATGTAGTATTCGCGTAAATATAAAAAATCTAGATACTCTTTATGATGAATTCTCTTTTCCAAAAACGGCCCCACAGAAAGTGGACCTAGTTGAGCCCCGACGGTTCGACAAAAAATTATATTGACTTCATTGTGACAGCCACACGGCAACTGTTCAGTGATGTGTCAGTGATCGCAAGGGCGAAAACTGGCAGATATCCCCTAATGGTGAGAAGCACACTGAACCTAAAAGTGAAGTTGGAGATTTATAGTATTCCACGAACCAAAAGCTTTGAAATTGTTTTCTAATTCATAAAAAATTAAAAAGTCGACTTACTCAAGACTTTTTAAACATAAGTGTCTTAAGATTAATTGTTTGAGAATTGTTTTTTAAGAATTGGCAACAATAAAATATTATAAAATTATAAGAGTAACAGCAAATTTCTATTCAACGAGGAAACCATATAAAGCAAAATTAAGCACCGAGTGATTTTAACATCAAACGTCTATAAGTTGCTACTTGAAATTTTCCTGTACAATTTACTAAAATTTATTAGTACTTAAAAGAGCATATTGGACAATAAGAACTACGGCAAGTATTCATTGTGGATAGACCTGGCATTCGGGTCATACAGCAAAAACTTGGAACAATTTTACTGCAATAGATTTTTATCCAAATAAAACTATTATGTTTACCTACTTCTACTACTGAGGATAGAACGTTTTAAAAAAAATATAGAATAGGTTTTATCTGTAAGAGAAAATTTAAATTGGCTCCATGGGAAAGTCCAACTACAAAAATCGTTTTAGATACGGAATTGTAAAGTAGGTTAGGTACAGTATGAAAAAAATGTGAACAATCGCAAGGTAAACAAACGCGAAAAGAAATAATTAATATATTCGCATATATATTGCTTCTGTCTAGAGGTCTGTCTGGCGACATAGTTGTCAGCCATTCTGAATTTAAGGCCACATGGTCGACTATTAACATTTCATTATTCCTTTGTCCGTACGTCGCTTATATAAATTAGTTAATAACATTGCTGATTCGCCTTTTCTATTACAAGTTAGACGTTTACCCAATATATTTATTTATTTATTTATATTTATATATATTGTATTATTACGGAGCAATTGATTACATACCAAATTATTTATAAGCAATTTCAATTAAGTGTACTCGATTGAGTTCTCGGAGAAAAGTATCATCTGTCGAAACACAAAAACGAAATACCTAGTTAATACCTTTATATATCGGATATGAGAATTTTATAACGATTTATTACGTTTATGAGATAACACACACGCATTTGTAAGGTGTACAATAGAGAATATTAAACAAAAAATAAAACTTATTTTTACAGATTTTATCGCATATTAACTTATTTAATGTTCCCGCTGTTTTGAATACTTTACAGCACCCATGGTCACGAGAGGACTACTAGAAGTATTTGATGCCCCGATGTCATAATTCACCACGGCTGTCATCAGATTATAATTACTAATTTTTGTCTGACCTACGCAGTATGAACTTGAAACATATTGAGTCTTGCAGTAGAATGCTTGGATTTGGACTTAATTTTGTGAATTATATGATCCCGAGTAGATGGTAGTACCCAGCCATCTTCTCTATTGAAATTAGGATGTTTTTTTTTATTTCAATAGCCTTACAAATCATACTTGGAAGGAATCGGTGTTCCTATGCGAGGATTTGTGGTCTATCAAACGAAATGTAGTGACGGGGGTGATCTTGTACGTGTTCACAGGCTACAGAAATTCCTGAGTGTCGATTGGTTTTTTACGCGGATTTTAATCGATATTTTTGTTTTAGCTCTCTGAAACAAAGATTTTTCAACGGTAGCTAACTGTGAAGGATGGTGGTGAGAATAATCGTTTAAATATATGTCAAACAACGGGCACATCTATTTTATGTATTACATAAAACATAAACACAAACACTCACGCCTGTCACCCAAAGGGGTAGGCAGAGACTACGGACTTCCATTTGGCACGATCCTGACATACCTCTTTCGCCTCTTTTACATCCATACATCTACGCATACATGCTCGTCGGTTAAGGGTACTTCTAACGTGGCCCATTTTCAAAATGTCGCCAATTTGGTCGATAAACTTTTTCCTAGGGCGTCCCTTCCCGACTCGGCCGTTCACATCTGCCATATAAATTTGCTTTGTCACTCTTTTCTCATTCATTCTTTCACCACCACCAAACAACCGAAGCATTCCTTTCTTAATCCTGGTCACAACATCATCTTGCATACCACATTTATCTCTTATCACGCAATTTCTCACCCTGTCATTCAGATTCAACCCTAGCATATTCCTTATAGACCGCATTTCTACAGCATTAATTCTACTTTCGGGCTTCTTCTGCCACACCCAGCTTTCACTACCATACATTAAATTAGGGACTAACAAAGCATTATGAATTACCATACGTGCCTGATTTGACACATTCTGGTTCTTCATAATAGAGTGTAGTGCCCCATTCACTCTATTCCCTGCATTTACTCGTCGTTCTACATCCCTGTCATATCTACCATCCCTGCTAAATACACATGTCAAATACACAAACTCATCCACTTGCTCAATTAACTCTCCTTCTATTCTTATTTCACATACCGTTTTGCTTTCTTCTCTTTCAAAAACCATCACTTTCGTCTTACATGCGTTCACTTTCATTCCCCTTTCTTTTAATTCCCAGTTCATTAATGTAACCATCATTTGCAACTCAGCCGCCGATGACGCAAATATGACTTGATCATCGGCATACAAAAGGCATTTGACGGTTAACTCGCCCATTCTAAACCCACATTCTTCATCTTTCAAAGTTTGCAAACACCGGTCCGTAAATAGGTTGAACAGCCAAGGGCAAGCTACACAGCCCTGTCTGACACCTTTTTGGATGCCAAACCAGTCCGAGTAGACCCCATTGATCCTGACACAATTACTCGGATTTATAACAATTTAAAAAAATACTCTATTCGAACGGTATAGCGGATATAGTTAGTGTAAAATTCGCATTTATTATTTCTCTAAAAAGCATGTTCATTCATTTATCTTCTGTATTTAATTAGTTGTCCTATAAACAAATAATAAAAATACCTAACCTAATGTAAATTTAACGATGTACTTATTTGTTCTTCTATTGTATGGGTTCTTTATGATATTGTATTCGAATGTTTTAACATCATCAATATTCGGACGAAATGCTTTGTCGTGTGAGAGCATGTAAATTTTCTTCTTCCTATTTGAGAAGTTGTCCAAACGAATAGAACAAAGAATAACTTTAAACGCATTTAGACAGAATCCCACACCTGCTAATTTAAATAGATTGCAGGAAAAAACTCGCAAGGCTCAAAAACTAATTAGAAACGCTAAAAGTAAAGGATGGTGGGAATTTCGTACGTCCATGAATGAGATATCTTCAGCTTCTGAAATGTGGAGAAAAATGCAGTGGTTAAAAGGTTATAGATCAGCTAAACCACAAATTGAAAAAAGTATTGCTGAGTCATTATTGTGCAACTTAACCCCTGATTATGTAAGTCAACCCTACTCAGGTTACACATCTCAAAATCCTAAATTAGAAACCGAAATATCTAGATCGGAGCTACATAAATGTTTAAAATCTAAAGACACGTGCCCGGGCGCAGATGATATCTCTTATTCAATGTTACTTAATTTACCTATAGTGGGCCAAAACGTTTTACTCAATCTTTATAATATATTTTGTACACAAAGCTTTGCTCCATACCAATGGCGACATGTTCGCATTATACCTATATCTAAGTCGGGTAGGAACACTAGTTGTACTTCATCTCTTAGACCTATTTCTCTTATTTCGTGCTTATGTAAAGTATTTCATGCCATTATCAATAACCGTATAGAGTGGTATATTGAAAACAAAAAACTACTTTCTGAGGAAACTAAAGGATTCAGAAAATCACGTTCCTGTCACGATTATTTAACCGATTTAGTTACAAGCATTCAAATAGGTTTTACAAAAAATCTTTTTACAGTAGCATGCTTTTTAGACCTAGAAAACGCATATAATAATGTAGACATAAATTATCTTTTATCGACGCTCGATCGTCTTAACGTTGGCGCAAAATTTTGCAACTATCTCTGGACTTATTTAAGTCAAAGATTTTTAATAATTGAAGGGATAGATTATAAAATAACTAGAAGTACAGGTCGCGGTCTAGCACAAGGATATCCACTTTCTCCGCTATTGTTTAATATAGCTACAAAATAGATATATGTAAGTCTATAATTTCCAAAACACATCTTAATATCTCCCAGTATGCTTACCTTAAATACCTTGGAATGTGGCTGGATCGATCACTGCGGTGGAATAAACATATAAAGGAAACATCTGAAAAAGCATTAAAATTTTTAAATGTATTTAAAGTTTTATCAGGTTCGGGCTGGGGTGTCCACCCCAAACATTTACGGAACCTCTATATTAGTATTATAAGAATTCGGTTAGATTATGCGAGCTTTTTCTATGATAACAGTAGTAAGACTAATTTATTTAAGTTAGAAAAGATTCAAAATCAGTCAATGAGAACTATAGGAGGTTATATAAAAAGCACCCCTATTCACGTGATGGAAAGCGCTCTCAGCTTATGCCCATTACATTTAAGAAGACGCTACCTTGCAGGCAAATTCTGGTTAAAAAATAAATCCGTGTTAAATAACTCTTCGATTAATCTTATCTCTAACCTATCCGATACCATTCAAAACAGGTATTGGAATAATAAGAAAAAACCATCATTAACAATAATCCATGACAAATTCAAATCACTTTTTATATACTCAAGGTCACAGTTAGGTATGTTTACTCTAGATCAGTGGATCACTAGTTTAAACCTTTCAGATATTTTAAGACCAAATATAGACGGAGTTCTAAACCCTAAACATCAGTACCATGTATTGACCATAAAAAACATGTGTATTAATTACCTAAACGAACATTACCCGAATTATCTGAAGACATTTACAGATGGTTCGAAAGATACTTTCGGAAACGGGGCTTCATTTTACGATATATTAAATGATATGGCAATAAAGTTGAAAATTAATACTAATATTTCTATTATGGAAGTTGAACTTGTAGCGATCTATGAAGCTTTATTCTATATACAATCATGTAACTATAACAATGTGGTTATTTTAACAGATTCGAGGAGTGCGCTTCAACACCTTGATCGGTGTACTTCGGTTTTTCGAGGCTTACCAGTAGCATATGCGATTTTGAAGCTTCTAGTTAAGTTGCAGGCTGACTCCATAATAGTACATTTACAATGGATACCGTCGCACATTGGCTTAGAGGGTAATGAAAAAGCTGATATTTTGGCCAAACAAGCTATTTCGGAAGGCACTGATATTAATATTACCCCTTCATTTCAAAACTATATACCGTTATTAAAAAAAAATTGTTATGACCATTGGAAGGAATATTTTGACATAAGAGCAAAAGAGAAGGGTATATGGTACCGTACGATCCAGCCGTACCCAATGCGCTCAACCTGGATAGATAACGGAATATTGTGTAGACGCGACACTGTAATAGCATTAACACTCAGACCTGGGCACATTCCATGCAATAAATTTTCATACTTGATGCAAAAAACTACCTCACCAAACTGTTCAACTTGCAACATTATCGATGATGTTTATCACATATTGATAGAATGTGTCCAGAACTCTGGAGAAAGAAAAAATTGTAATATACATTTATCATTGATTGGCAGTATTAATATTATTTTATCAGAGCCGTTATCAGAAGATGCCAAAAAACTTTATGTGTTAGTAAATAAGAGATTAAGTAATTAATAAGTTTATATAGTTGTTAGAATTTATCCTATTTAAGAATTTTCTTGTACCAGGGCGTCATAATCGCTTCAGCGACAAAGCCCTTTTTTTAAGAATAAAAAAAAAACTTTAAACGCCTTTGTAATTTATTTCGGGGCGTAACAGGGAACCTGGGTGATTGACTAGTGTCGAAACTACATTCATTATGCCACAAGGATTGCTATTGCTTACAAAAATTTAAACTCTAAACTAACTTAATAAGAACTTATTTTACTAATACTAAATTATAACCGTATACAAAAATATATTATTTTGTTCATTGCTAGCCGTTGCCTGTTGTGCCTGTTATTTAATTTTTTGGCTGTCGTAATATATTAGTGTTCAGTAGTTCAGTTAGCTGTCTAGCTGAAATGACAATGACACTGTTATTACTACTGTTAAATTATATGCGTAAAGTTTTGATAGCAGGACCCAATATTACGTGAAAAAGCTATTGTTGTTTTTGTTTATTTTTCGTTAAGTTTTATTCCTTAATTAATTTTAAATATTTAGTGTAATATACCTAGATAGGATTTAGCGTGTTGTATATAAAAGTGTATAATAATGTTGCGCCAGCGTAGCGCAGCCATTTGGAACTATTTTATAGTCCAAAGTGTGGACGAAAAAAAGTAGTGTGCAATTATTGCAAAAAAACTTTATCTTTCAAAAGTACAATTTTTACAAATTTAAAGCTTCACCTTAAGCAAAGACACGTAGGAGTGTATGAAGAGTTTTGCCGTTCGGATTTAATATAGGATAGATGCACAAGGCTAACGTCGTCAAAAGTAAACCAAATAATGTTTTTGAATAGTAACTAAAAAATGTAAATAATTGTAGATAACTTAAACTTTGACCACTGTGTAAATAATGTGAAAAATGTAAAAATTCAATAATTAAAACATGAAACACTCAAATGATGTTAATACAACTTAAAAAATATTTTTTGTCTTCATATAATCGTTTAATATTTATAATTTTATAATCGTAATAATCCTTCATCATAATATTTATAATCGTTATAACAACATACAACAAAACGCTAACATTAAATTCGTATTTTGTTGTTTTATATTTAGAGTTATGAATTTCATACATTTGGTTTTAGTGCCATTAAAATGCGAAGTATTAACGGTAAACCAATTTACTACATTAGATTTATCATTATTTACTTCGTCATATTTCAGAAATAATAATTTTAGTTTGAAAATTAATGAAGTATCATCAAACAGAAATATATAATGGAGATTCTATACTAAGGGTACGTAAGTTATATGGTCTTTAGTGCGAGTATAAACAAGAAACAGAAAGAGGACGAAAATTGACTAAAGATTTTATGTAAATATTACAAGTAATTCTTGTTGCTTGTATTTTGTTTTTACAATAGTTCTGCAAAAACCTCTGTCCTAGAAAAATCAACTAAGAAACCCGGTGGGACCATCATAGAGTAAAACAGGTTGAGAAAATTCCTTATAAAACTTATTTAAAAAACAGCTTGGAAGCAGTCACATCTTTCCCAGGGGTTATTATCAACCATGTATTCATTTGCATTATAATAAACATTTTTATGCATTTTTTGTTCTAAACACATTTAAACTTGGGAATACAATTATTTTATTGTAAATTTTCTGCCCAAATAATAAATTACCGACTCTGTGAAATCGAGTAGGACCCTGCTGTGGTCAATGTTAAATAAATTTTATGAGACCCTGGAGACTAGAGCTACTGCGAAATTCCTTTAAATAATCAGGCATTTATATAATCAATAGTTGACACTGTCATCTAGTTCATTTAAATGCTACGAAATCATTTATAGGCCAAAGAAATACTTGTTCCATGCGGGATTCAAACCCGCGGCCCTCAAATTATTGTTAAGCCACTGCGCCAAGGAGTCATGGGAATATAATAATATGGACTAAGTTCTTTTGGAAGATCGCTATTGAAATTCATTATTAAAATCTTTATTTTTATGAGCTATTTACGACACTCGACGAATTTAATTTTAAAACAATTTTTTATTCATTGGAAATATACGAGTTGATATGTTAACATATTGTTTTTGTTAATTTGAATGATCAAGGTGCGTAGTTAGTTAATTTAATTTTTTTTGTTTTTAACCGTTTTAAAGAACTTGCTGCTGCTCATCTATTACTTCAGTTTCCGTCTTTCGCCTCTTACGACATCCATGGGACGATATGGGGTAATGGATTATCATACGTCGCTACGATATGACAGCATGGTCCAATCTACAGTTCCATTAGGGTAGGGATATTGTGCAAGACATTTTTATTTTTGTTTTCGGAGGAATTAAATGACGGAGTTCTATAAAGTTCGCAAATAATCATCAAACGTTCAGAACTGGTAAGCTAGTAATGTATAATATTAAACTTATTGTTGTTTAGTTCTTCGGTTAGGAGAAGTATATTTGTCCAAAAAAGAACCAATAAAAACACAGCAGAGATATTTTTTAATATAAATAGAATTTTTAAACTAAAATATTTTTATTAATTCAAGTGAAATGTAGAATTATACAAATTAATCATTCATAATAAAACATTTAATTAACATTAATTTGTAAAAGAGAATTTAAGCGTTTGTATATTTTATGAGCGTTAATAATATTCTTGGAAAAACCGACAAAGGAAAAATAAAGCACAAAAGAGGGAAGTCTCCAAATCCCCTTCAAATGTTATTTCCGGACGAGACAGACGACCCGAGCGACGAGTGCACAACAAATAGCCGTCACTCAAGGCTCTATTTACTGATATGAATACCTACCACCCACCCCTGCCGAACTACATTGTTTTCATGTAAGATCCACACACATGTAAAATCCTTTGTAATTGGAGAATGTTAGGGTTGCGGTAGACTTTAGTATATAAAGAAAAATTAAAATTACAATTTTTTAATTTTAAGATTTGCAAACAAATTTGCTATCTTTGAACTGAACGTTTAATTATTCTCAGTCGACCCAACTGTAAGTCCTCTGCTATACGTGAGCTTACTTCATTATAGGACCAAATATTATTAATATTTTATAAATAATTCAGACTTGTGTAAAAAATGATTCATCTTAGCATTTTTTGAAGAGGTTAGATACATAATTTTTATTACTTACGTGGATCTTAGCTAATTAATTTATAAAACGTGTAATATAAAAGCTTTCCACAAAGTAACGCCTGATATCTGGTCACATGATATTACGTAATAACATAATCAACATTATGAAATCATATCAGGTTAGTCAATAGGGACTGTGGTCAATGTTGGTCAATAAGTGACGTTGGTGCTTATTACTAGACTTTATTGTATTTAGGGAGGAGTTCTCTTGGTAGAGGCCGTCCGTCTAGAGCATGTAAAGGTCGAAGTCCTGTTTGTATAGCTTAATTTTGGTTAATATTGAGAGTTTGGGTGCCAAGACGGGACTAGCACCGCCAACACATCTCTTGAATTGCGAACAACAATGTTGACGTGCGCGGTCTTGCGCAGCGCCCTGTTCATCTGGGATCCAAAGTAGGTCACGGCCTACGCATACGCAATCTCTTGGCCTCTCAGTGTCAGAGGTGGACTCAACATTAACGGCTATGCTCTACTCATCCAGCCACTGCGTCAGCAGGTCCAGCAGGCGCTGCATCTTGGTAGCGTCAATATGGGCTGAATGGGACAACTAACCGCTCCATAGCCGGAGTGATACTCGTCTGTTCTTCCAGTGTGTAGAGTAATCCATATTGCCAAACCCTGTCGAATTCCTTCTCTATATCAAAAAAGACACCCAGCATTATGTGCCTGCGGTTGTGCTCGGCTGCAAGGAAGTGCAGCAGTGCCATAGTCAGTTATGTAACTGTAGAGTGATCCTCGTAAATCCGTAACGTTCCGCCCGAAATCGTATGCGCGGGCGAAGTCCTCTCATAATTAATTTTTCTAACAGCTTAGCTATGTGCGTTGGCAGTGTAATCAGCAAGTAACTGATAACACCGCTACCGCACATAGCCAAGCCAAGTTGTTCCACTCCTATCCTTCCAGGGTTTTGACAGAACGATCACATTTCCGATTTTCCAGTTTTTCGGATAGTGGGAAGTCTGCAATACTTCATTGTAGAGCCGACCAATCTCTACGAGTGTTTTGTTGAGCTGTTGTCGAAGTGCTGTGTGTTGTTATTCCGTCATTTTCTGGCCGTTTCCTCGGTTGTAAGCAGTTAACTGTCCCCCGCAGTTCGGCATGGGAGATGAACTATTCTCTGGCAAGCAATGAAGCGCGCGACTGCAGGTCCCATACGTGGCTCTCCGTTTGGATATGAAGCTCCATTAACTTCGCACTTGTTGGGTCCGGCATAAACTGCTTCTTGGAGTAATCTGCTAGGATATTCACTCTACCTTTGACCTCGTTACAAAGATCACTCACATTGTTTGTTAGTCTGGTCAGTGACGCCTTTTACTCTTCCGTTTTATAGATGTGTCGCTCCCAGGCCTCTCCTCAGTGAGGCTGAATTGCGACCTACAGTTCATCTGTAAGCTGGTTTATTTGTGTCTTGAGTCTGAGGTAGCGAGCGCTGTCTCAGATCTTTCTCAGCACACTTTTCAATTTAAGCTACTCACGTCTCGCGGCAGCTCTTCTCTCCTTTTAGTTAGTGGGAAGATCATTGAGGCTGCGTGAAAAGCCTCTTTAATCGTCTTTGTTATTTTGGTTGCAGCGGCTTATTACGTCGTCCACTAAGATGATCTGGGTGTATACCCGAGGTTTATCCTTTAGATGTTGTTGTTAGAAACTCCAGTTGATCTTGGTCTTAAAAGCTCTGGGTGGCAAAGTTACGGACATGAGGCAAAGGATAGTCAAAATCAGAATGTGCTGTGAATTCAGGTCGTACAGAGCCTCTACCATTGTTGGGCAGTTGACGTTCATATAAAACACGATGTACAATACATCCGGATATCAATGGTCAGTAGTGACGTGCGTTGGTTTTACTAACCTAAAATGTCACATGTATTCATCTCCACGTCTTCTAGTAGTAGATATTGGTGACTGTCGTTTCGGCTGAGCAAGAATATAGTTGATCTTATTAAGCATTCTTGTAGAGAGCAACTGGTGTGCGATTTCCCTCCACCGACAGTCGTAAATATTGCACTAAAATATATCCCAGTAATCTTAAGCAACTTCAAAATACATAATTTTCTACTTAGAGCTCGATCATCTTTCGATCATCACTTAGATACTTAGAGAAATGCATGTACCAAGACACTACAATATTTTGTATCCAGCTTACAACAAATGATGATGATGCCTTCTGTCGAGGGTGAGATGGGGTGATAAATTAATTTACACTATCTTCAAATGTTACTTGTAATCAGTATAAGTTTAAGGTAGGCCGCTTAGACGGAAAGTCTAACTTTAAAGTAGGTAGATCCTCATGGCTTAGGCTGGCTGTTTCCCTGTGGCAGAGGATTGAGAAATCCGAGTTTATTTGAAATATGATGTGTTTTTTTACATAGGATAGGGAGACAAACTAGCACACAGTCTACCTGACGGTAAGTGGTTGCTGTGGCCCATAGACAGACATCTTTTCTCGACTACAAATCAAAATGCAGATGCGTTGTCACCCGTAGAGACTAAGATGGAATGCCTCGTTGCCAGTATAAGTGTCTCTGGTTCCCTACACTCACCATATACGAAACACAGCAGCATTAAATTAAGCTACTATTTTACGCTAGTATTCAATGAGACATGACGATGAGAGAATTCTATAAGCATTAATCGAGAGTGAGTAGGTGAGATATGCTTCGCAAGATTTGAAACTAATTTGATATGAAGTAAAGCTAAGTATAATCCCATGAATTTATTACCAGTGAGAATCATGATGTGACAGATAATATTACTATTGTGTGGTAGCGGTAAAAGAATATTCATTGCCTATTACATCCCAAAGGGTATTGGAGGAAGTGGCTATTAAAGGCCAAAATATCTCATGGCTTCCGATAGATGGCAGTATAACTATCTCGTTTAATTCAGACGCGAACTGCCTAGACCACGGGAAACAGTGTCTAATATGTAAGAAATCTGGTGGTTATTATCACTAACGAGAGAAACCTGTCTAGCAGTGGAATTTTGTTAGCAGTAAAATAAGGAGATTATATAATGATTTCTTATATTTACGCAAATACTAAACGTTGAATAAAACTACTTTTCAATTATTTTTAATTCCCAACTTTTCGGGTGCTTTACAGCACCCATGTTTATGTCCCGATGTCATTGTTAAACCCGGAGTAACTTCAGCTTTTTTAATTATTGTTTATGGTCCGATCTATGCAATGAACTGACTGTGTCTTGAAGTCTTGCATTGGTATGCTTGGGTTTAGTTTTATTTTATTGATTATAGGGTCCCAAGCAGGTGGTAGTACCCAGCCTCAATTTCATTACAAAAACCTTTATAACAATTTTATAATAAAGCACTATAGTAAAACACTAATAAAACACTATAAAAATGCAAAAACCAACACAACAATATCTGAATGAAAATGGTGTACGTGATGAACGTAGAATATAAATTAATATTCGTAGACTAACTTTTTTTTCCCACTAGGGGATAGAAAATTTCATATTGATTCTATAATGCCAAACTTCTTCATAGACAAGTATACTCTTAATATAAGTTTTTATGGGTTAAAGTGCTGTGGGTGGGTGTGGTCACATTTGACCGCTTGAATTTTGACGGAATACCAAAGCGGTCAAATTTGGCCGCTTGGTGTTTGAAAAGTTAAAAGCTTGGCGTGCTCAGCAGAGCGGGTCGTTATTTCATGTCGGCACACCGCCTGCACCTTTGCAAGGAGCAGGTTCTGCCTCATAAGGAATACTGTTCCCATCTGTGGTCTAGGGCGCCCCAGTGCCAGCTCTTTCCACTTGACTGCATCCAGCGCAGAGCGGCTTGAATCGTCGACGATGGAGTGCTTTCCGATCGACACAATTCACTGGCGCTGCGAAGAGATGTTGCATCTCTTTGAGTTTTCTTATCATCTACCACAGGGAGTGTTCGGAGGAATTATTCGGATTAATCCCAGGCGCTAAATTTTATGAACGTACAATGCGGCAAACCTCCCGATACCATCCACACCATCTGGATGCTTGGCCGTCCACCATTGTACGTTTCACTAGGAGTTTTCTTCCGAGGCCAACTCTTGTGTGCATAAACGATATCTGTTTTCTTCGTATTTGCGTATGTTTACAAGCTTTTATTTAACTTGCAATGTTAGTAACTATGTATGATATTATCTTCAATCGATTGAGCTGAAATGTCGTATATACTTTTAGTTTGAATGAAAATGCAATATTATGGTATCATGAAGCTGGTCTGATGATGAAGCCGGAAGGTGGCCATAGGAACTAGTCAAATTAAAACATAACCTCGTCGTGTTTATTCTTTTTAATGCATTATAATAAAAGCTTGCTTACAAAAATATTTTTTTATGTACGTTATGTCCAGACTCTCTTGATGAGCCGGTAGGTCATTGATAAAAGAAAACACGTGCGTGCGTGTACTATAGGTATACTCCTATACACAACACAACATCGTCGTGTTTGGGCTCGTTGAATTTATTTCGACAAGATCTTTAGACATGTGTGATATCCAGGGTATCATGATGGAGACGGAAAAATAATATAGACTAGATAATTTATTTTTATGATCAGAACTACGTGACCCGGCAAACTGAAGCTACCCAACCTACCCTACCTACACCACCTACCCCACCTACCCTACCTATCCTACCTACCCTACCAACCCTACCTACCCTATCTACCCTACCTACCCTACCTACCCAACCTACCCTACCTACCCTTCCCACCCTACCTACTCTACTACAATTAGAGCCGATCTGTGATTCAAGAACTGTCCAAAGATAGCGATTTCAAAAACTAAACTCAAAACTGCTAATATTGTTTTGTCACATAGATAGATCTTTATGCAAGGTATTTTTATATTTAACAACAATTTAATAAATAAATAGAAAATAAAATGTTTTTTTATTTCAATATCTGTTACAATTTTGTTACTGGGGCTTTCCTGAAAGTAATTAGAGGATACTTGTGATGGGCATGCGATAAAATTATACATCCTGTACATACGTTTGGCATATCGAACAAATAAGCACGCAAAAATGGAACAGTCATTTTGGTCTATCTCTAATGACGTAATGTTCTAACTCCACATTCGTAATTATATTTGAGCATGTTTGTTCTAACTCCAAATAAAAGCTGTAGAATAAGGATAATTAATTACTATCAATAGTTGATAATTACATAAATCCATTTAAAGGTAACCATTGTATTATAAAAGACTTTCAAATCTTAAAACTTTAGCTTATTTTTGAAAATAGAGAAAAAAAACTTGTCTACCTGTAAAAGTAACCAATGGTAGATAGTACAAATAAGCACTGAGGCGACGAAGTATTTTAAAATAAAAATTATATATTTTTAGTTACTCATTAATATTCTACAAACTAATATTATATATACAATAATTATTAATCATAAAAAATTAGTTTTTCTTTAATATCGTTTATTAGTATCAAATTATATGAACAGCCAGTACATGCGAACTCGACGCGTCAAGGCAGGTAGGCAAATAACGCCACCGAGAGCCAACAGGTTTGTGATTATGTTTTGTGATGTATGATATAATTATTAGGTATAACAATTATTATGCTATATTTATTGATGGCTTCGGTATACGGTTAAGCTGTATAGCTTATGCTTATACCGAAAAATACCAATCTAAATATTGTAAGATTATTATCAAATAAATAGAAAAAAAAAGTAGTCCTAGTAGAAATAGCTTGAACTTAAACCACAATTCCTTCTAGAACAACTTGAGATAGAGTACTTTTAGATAAGTTTATAGTGTTTACAAATTTATTCCGTATAATATGTAAGATGTTTCCTGATATAACAAAGTTCAGACCACTTTCTAGATAAAGTGCGTTGCGAAGTAATTTCAATGTTTGGTCACTCGGTATCTTACATAAGAACGTAAGCGTAGGGTGACGTAGTTAGGGGTGCGTGTTTATCTTGTGAACTCTTTAGGAGAAATTTTTTTTCATAGCTTGGAAACTTCCTATGGATTCTGCCAGCGTCAAATATTTCATGAAAGTCACACAGAGTATTCGACTAGTTTCAGTTTCCGTAGAAATGCTTACTTAGCTTTATGTTACGAAGTTACATATGTAGTTATTTTCAATAGAATTAACATATAATAGTTTTACAAAATTATTGCTAACATAATAAATAATAAAATGGATATAGGTAAATGGCCAAAGTACTATAGTTTAACGTTATTATTGGATATGAATTCTAATAAAGTTTGTACAAAAGGAGTGTAAACTAAATTTAACAAAGACTCACAATTTATAGCACGAGGGATGTTATTAGGAAGAAAATTTTATAGTAAAATGGAGAGGTTAGGGCAGTTAAAAAAAATCATGATCGATCGTACCTTCGTAATCCACACTCACAAATTGAGCTATTTTTAATCTTAAGTTTTGCCAAAATTACAGGTAAACAAGTGTGTCCCAATCTAACTCTACATAATATGACAGATGTACTATGTTTGGAGCCATTTATGAATTTAAAAATCCATGGTTTGGAGGGGATGTCTGGTTGGAGTTCTGCATAATATTTACCAATTAACTTCTGAGATGTTATCCGGTGGATTTTCGCAAGAGAAATAAGGTCATGAGTATATGTTATATGATGCATGAGAGTATCGGAAGTAGATGCTAGTTTTGCTAAGAAATCGACAATTTTGTTCGACAGTTTCAAGATAATACCATGACAAAACATCTAAACAGTGCATCCTTTATTTTAAAAATAATTGGGAATTTCGATTTACTTCAAAACGGTCACAGGATTTGAAAAAATAATTGTTTACGATGTTTAAATAAAGAAAAATAACGAATATGTTCGATTTGACACTTATTTTAAATAAAAATAAAGACACTATTAACAAAATGGTAACAAGGAAGATTTTATAAGTGTTATTTTCGACTGTTATTTCTGAGTAAATAATTTTAAGTAAAGTTTAGATGATATAAACAGTATATAGCAACTTCTTCAAAGGCCAAATACATCGACTTAGAACTAATAAACAATCGGTGCTCTGCTATAATTGTTTAAAATGAAAATGGACTCATATAAACATAATAATATAAAAAAGGGTTTAGATTGGATTCAAAGACCAGATAGTTTACGTGGTAGAGCCAAGCTACACCTATATTATGGTTGTAGCACGAAGGGGTCGGTTCGACCGAGAAAGGACCACGCCCTTACAGAATACTAGCGCAAAATAACAGCATAATGATGTATCATATGGTGTGAGGGGAACCGGAGATCCTTTTTAATGAAAATGAGGCATTTTTTTCATCTACTACTCAAGGGTGACAGCGCGTCTTCTTTTTGAGTCTAAATCGAGGATAAATGTAGATGTTTACGGGCCAAAGCATCCACTTACCATCAGGTGGACTGTGTGCTTGTTTGTCACTCCTATACAAAATAAAAGGTAGCAGTTTCTTCCAGTGTTATTTTTGAAAATTTTCGCCTTTTACTTCTGAAAAATATATCTACTAAGATGATATAAGATGCAATAAAGGCTTATTACATCTATATGCTATGCACTCGTGTACTTTGTGCCACTTAAAAACAACCGGTGCTCTGTTCTTGACTTTATTTTATTTACTTGTGACAAGTTTATGGTTAACTATTAACTTTTTTAAGTGATGACATAATCAGCCTTATTTAGGTGGTGATGTAACCGAAGATGATAAAGCCCATTGAATTAGCTAGACAAACCCTATTTTAATATTTTAAATGTTGTATGAATAACCGCGGAAGACGTAGCAGACCGTTTGGTTCAAATTCCCTGTGATAAAATATTTAAAATGCTAAGATTGTTCTTCCAAAGGAATGAACCTACAGTCCCTTTGGCAAAGTAATCCTGAGGAAATGGGCTTGCAAACAGCGTATTATTGTCGAACACCCATAATCTTCTTAGGGATTACAGTACTGCAAACCTACGATGTGACCAAATTTGTTTAAATTATTAATTTAAATCGAAACAAAATTTATATTAATTTTAACGGATTTTAACTTATGTAGTTTTAAAGTAGTTGATCGATACAATAAAAAGTTAATAAAAAATCAGCAAATATTTGCCTTAAATTAATACAATATTTTAATGAGTTTTGCTTTTTCATATTTAGATGTATTTACCATTTTAATTAAATTTATAAAATATAAAAAAAGTGAAATAAAAACAAATCCAGGACAGGACAGGAGGAGATTCAATTGTAAAACTCTAAATATGGTGTATGTTCCTTTCTTATGTAAAAAATTAATGGCAGTGATTTTAGCACTACTAATACCTCGGTTAACCACTACATCTAAGCTTAAAATACCTGTGCTAGGAGTGGTTCAGACAGTAGTTGAATGGCGGATTCGAACTCACTACTCTTGAGTTTCGCATCTTTAATCGGTAGGATGCTGTCCCCTATTTAATTTACATTTATTAATTCCTAAACATAAATAACGTTAAAAATCTATTTTATCATTCCATATTAGATCTAATGGCGATGGCGATCCTAAGCATGTTTACAGTCTACAAACATATCGAAGCGTTTGTCCGCGGTGATAAGTGGCCGCGGGCTCAAATACCACATGAACAATCATTTATATAGCTTTCAAATATTTACTTTTTGTTCTTTTTTTGTAAAACTCCTTCATATAGAGAAACGTTCCTAGAGCTAGGGCAACTTTTGCAATGAAAGATAATATGCAAAAATAATTATAAAAATAAATTTAATTACTTAGGAAAAATATTTTTGTCTTAAAATTAACTCAGTCGAAATTCGAAATTATAGTTACACATTTTTTTTAAATACTTCATAAAATATGTATTTCAATAACTTAAAATTAGAATTATCACGTTTATAAGTTGAGCACAATATGTTTTTGTAAAGAAACACGCAATGAATGTACTTCCTTATATGGAATAGTACAGTTCGATTATATAATTCTACGCAATAAACACAAGTTGTTTAAATGTAATAAGTGTAAAAGCCAGAATAAATCTAAGGTATGAAGTATTATATTCAACATTAATCATTTTAGTTTCCTTTAACGCTAAATTTTTCTCTCAGTTCGCCCGCAACGAAACGGAAACTCCTCCATATTTATTTTCCAGCGGTATCTTATTTTCCCAAGCTAATCCAGGACATGGTTACTCGTATTCAAATCCATTTATCTGTTTATACTAGATTGAGTTGAAAACATAAAAAGTGAAATGGGGCACAGACATCCTATCATTTCTATAAGGGATTATGGAGCGTTTAATCCGCCGCGCTCAAAATTTAATGCCTTAGAGTTAATGATTTCTTATATTTACACGAACACTACACATTGATTAAATCTACTTTTACGGATTTGGTCGCCTTTAATTTTAATTATTTTTAAATACCGATGTTTTGGGTGCTTTCTAGCACCCATGGTCATGAGGGACTGACATGACTGACGTCCCGATGTCATTGTTAAGCCCGGAGTACTTTCAGCTTTTTTAATTATAGTTTATGGTTCGATCTATGCAAAATGAACTGACTGCGTTTTGAAGTCTTGCAGTCGTACGGCTGGGTTTAGTTTTAATTTTATTGATTATCGGGTCCCAAGCAGATGGTAGTATCCAGCCTTCTTATCTATTTAAATTAGGATGTTTTTTTAATTTCAATAGCCTCACGTATCATCCTTGTTAGGAATTGGTGTTCTTTCGCGAGGAGTTGTGGTCTATCAAATCTGATGTAATGGTTGGGGCGAGCAGACTTCCCGGAACGTTGATGCTTCACATCAACTATATGTTCTTTTAAGTGGGTTCTAATTGATATTTTTGTTTGTCCTATATAAGAAAGACCACATTCACAATCAAGCTGGTACACTCCTGTATCTTGTAGAAGAATATGACACTTAACGGATGGTAAGAACTGACTAATCTTCTTCGGCGGCTTGTAGAATGTTCTAACAGAAGCTCGCTTCAAGATGTAGCCAATTTGTCTGTGACACTGATATTTGACATATGATAGTACAGCAGGCACACGCTAGACTGTGGCCGGCTTCATTCGGTCACTTTGACCTAGGCACGGGACCCGAAGCAAGCTTGTTATCGTGCAGAACCTGCTTGACGTGCTCGGCGGTCAGGTGTTTGCTGTCACAGATCCCTCGTGCTCTCCGTAACAAAGATTTGCCCACCATTTGTTATCGTGTTGATTTTTGGATTTATCTAGTGTTTTATTAGTGTTTTAGTATAGTCTTTTATTATAAAATTATAATGAAGGTTTTTACGTGAAAATTGTTTATATTTTTACGTAAAAAATTTCGAGTAATATACAATGAAATAATTTTTATTTTCACGCTACCGACATTCGCTTGGTATGTATTGTGTCTTTTTGTAATAAAGTTAACCATGACTTTTATATAGAGAATTTTGTATACATTTTATAATACCAAACTTCTTCATAGAAGAGTCTCTAAATATAAGTTTTAATGGTTTTAAGTGCTGCGGGTGGCTGCGGTCGCATGAGGACGCTCGGGATTTGGCAGGCGCATGCGACTGCATTGTTTTGTTGTTGGGGTCGAGGGGTTAACAAGTTCGTTAAAACATTAATTATACAGGCACGCATATACATGCATGTTGTTTCCTTATGATGTTTTCCTTCACCGCCGAGCATGTGGTAATGTTATGTGAGGGGAAAATAAGGTTTTGTGAGGGCTTCAACCGATATGAACAGCCCGGGTAAATTTTACAGCGAGTGCTTAGCCCTTGATCTAACATGGCTTTTTTCGATTAGTTATTATACTCACCGTGTAGTAGTGGTGTAAGAACATCCATTATTCCTTATCATCTCGTTGGTGTCGTAAGTGGCAACAGATGGAAAAAAGCAAGGAGATGAGCTGCAGCGTCTTCTTTATAACAACTAAAAATAAATAAATTACATTTGCCAACCCACCTGCAACACGTAATAAGTATGGCAGATATGAAGCCATAAAGTGTCCAAATGAGGCCAATAATGGGCAATGCCTAGCGATGGACTTTGATAGGCTGTAAACGGTAAAGGTAAGTATTATGTTTTTTAAGTCGTTTGTGAAGCATGGATTAGTTGATGAAAAATCGGGTAATCGTTTCAACAAAAGCCTACCTGATAGAAACTAGTGTTTCGGCTCAAGACTTAAGGCAATAATTACGAGTACATTATGGTCTAGGAAAATAACCCCAAAAAATCACAAAACGTCGTCTACCAAATAATGCAAATTATCCATGTAGTTTGTTGCCCCATATTGGAAAATAAATTGAAAAGTGCACACAATCCAATATGCCAAAAGGCTATAAAAAGCGGCTTCAAGCAAATAAAAATAATAATAATAAGAGCCTGCTATAAAAGCTATGTCGATAGACGCTATTGAACACCTTTTATTGAGACTTAAGTTTTTTTTATAGCATTGAGTAACAAACCTACACACAGTTCACCTGATGGTAAGTGGAGGAGGATGTGATCCATAGACATGGATCACAGCCTCCATATTTTTCCTCAATTAATTAAGAAAGCCGCATGTTCCAATTCCGCTCAGAACAATTTTTTATGATCAATAAATAATTGTTCTAGGGCTGGATGTTATTTACATAAATTACCACTATGATACAAGAGAAAGATCTTAGTTGGGTGTTAACGCTTTTTAAAAAGTAAAAAAGAATAAAAAGTCTCTTGTTAAATTAGTGCGTTTTACCATCTTCGGTTGCATCGTCACTACATCAGTTGGGATAGTAGTCAATTTCAGAATAGTAAAAACAGTTCAACGATCATTATTCCTCCTGCCAAGCTTTATGGTTAAAGCAAATATCCTTTATATTGTATTATTCTATTCCCAAACGTTAATTGTTATGCAACGTAGTCGATTTTCATGCGAGCTCTTGTTAACGAGCTCTTGCACATTGAACCGTTTTACTGACAATGAGGCATTTCATCTTAGTCCTTAGTAAACCTGCAACTATCTTGGAGCAAAGAAGGCAACAAATACTTGGTCACCATTGCATTTATAGATATGTGATGGCCGGATTGGTAGTAGGGGTACCTACCCTGATGTTCTCCTAGGCAAAAAATTGTTCACAAATGAGCTTATTATAAAGAAAAATTGCAAATATTTTGTGTCGTTTAACTGTATTCAAAGAAATTACTTTGTTATGTTTTAATATCGTTAAATGATCTTAGCATTCCATACGAGGCATTTCATTTTAGTTTTCAGGAGTGACAACGCGCCTGCATTTTGATTCTTGATCAAGAGTAAATGTAGATGTCTATGGGAATCAGCATCTACTTACCATCTAGTGGACTGTGTGATCGTTTGTCACACTAATTCTATACAATTTTTACAGTTAATATTCATTACACACAAGAAAAAATAAAGTAATATAAGAAAACTGAAACTAAAAATTTAAATTGTCAGAAAGTCCTTCTCCCCGTGGTATAGTGCCAAAAACGCTGGCTGCGTTTCTATAAAAAAATGATGGTGATGATACCCTTTGGTCAATTTTTGCAAAAATAAATGACCTGGATGAAGTAATTTATACTCTTAACTCGTTGAATAAAACTATTATTTACGGATTTTATCGCGTTTAATTACTTTAATTTATTTTTATTATTATCCCGACGTTTCGGGTGCTTTACAGCGCCCATGGTCACGGGGGGGGACTGAGATGTTTGACGTCCCAATGTCATAGTTAGTCCGGCTACCTTCAGTTTTTTAATATTAATTTTTGGTCGAATTTACGCAAAACGAGCTGATAGTACCATGAAGTCTTGCAGTGGTATGCTTGGGTTTGGGTTTAATTTTGTTAATTATAGGATCCCAAGCAGATGGTAGCACCCAACCATCTTCTCTATTGAAATTTGGATGTTTTTTAATTTCATTAGCCTCGCGTATCATCCTTGGTAGGAATCGGTGTTCTTTTGCGAGAATTTGTGGTTTATCAAATCTAATGTAATGGTGGGGACGATCTTGAACATGTTCGCAGACTGCAGACTTAACTCGTTTAAACCACGTTAGTACTGGATGTCTCTGTATTTATAGAAAGGTTAGTCATGCTTTACCGCTGCCTAGTATACACTCTTTTGTTTGCTTCAGGTTGTAAATGCGAAAGAGTTAAGGCAAGGGTACTGGTCCCTTAAGTAGGTGTAAGAAGAAGGCAGGGCGCGGACCGCGAACTCAAAAAGGTCGTGGGTTCGAATCCACCATTCGACTACTGGCGTGAACCACTCGTAACACAAGCAATTTAAGCTTACCACGAGTGGTTAAAAGGGAATATTAGTAATGTTTATAGCATTGTTAATATTCTTTAAAAAAAACTTATCATCATCGATCTTTCGAATTCCACTGCTGTAAATAGAACTTCCAGAGATTGCCTCAAAAGGGGGATATTTACCATAGTTGGCAAGCATACCAATTAATAATATTACCCTCCTTTTGGACTCCATCGCAGTCGATTAAAACGCACCTATGTTTATACGCACTGTAGTTAGTCTACATGTAATTTTAGTGGAGAAATAGGCACAATGTCCATCGGATTAACAGGCAATACTCAACAGGATATATATATATATATATATATCAGATAAGGTTAATAAGGTAGTAAAAAGGAAAATAAAAAATAGCTTCGGCAAGTTAAACGTTTAAATTCGTTTTGATATATTAAACGGGCAGGCCACAAAATGAAATTATCTAAAGTAATAATGAGACGATAGATATCTTCATAATTTTTAAACAGTCTATAGATATAAATAAAAATCTCTAAATTTTCTTGCATCTGAGGTTTTTTCTTTGTACTAATGATATTGAAATATATAGTAATATGGCGGATGATGATCGGTAAACTCATTGAAAACCATATGAAAAGGAACCAGACAAACGTTAAACTAAGAAACAGAAGGGGGAATCGAGGCTTCTCTCGATCCGGCCTCCTATAACGCCTACGTTGGGTTCGGGAACAACGTATGTGATCTCCGCAACGGAGTAACACACAAGGGCAATAGCCTCTTCCTTTTCAGAAAATAGGTTCAGGCGGGGATTACGGGTCTTCCGAAGTCGTCCCGGTCCCAACGCCTTAATTCTTCGATATGGACTGTATTATTTTAAGGGACGAATTCCTCGGGAATAAAACAGAAATTATCTTCAAACCGTTCCGTGAGAGAGTAATTACTTTTCCCTATCACTTTCCAACACTTTTTCTTTCTTCTTCTTATTGACTGCTGATCTTGCACTTTTCCCGAAGTTTCTCCGAACTTCCCCGAACGATTTCCGAACGAATTGCACGTTGATGTCTTCCTTCTTCTTCTAAGACTAATGTCCTGCAGGTTTCGGGCCTCGGGGTATGCCCCCATTACCCGCGTTATCCTCGCGGTCCACCACTATGGACCGGTCCTGGGAGCCTTCTATTGGCATTGTAGGTGTCAAGTACAAACTGTTACGTGATCGGTGAGTTTTTTCGTAGTTAGTTAGACTACGAAAAAAAAAGAGGTTATCCGGTGAAGTCAGAGTTGGCCTATCAGCGGCATTGTGGGTTGTTACTCGACTCTCTAATCGATATAGAGAGGAGTTGTCTTGGATAGGGTCGCCCGTCCGGAGGACGCGTGTGTCTTTTTGTTGTGTGTCATCTTGACAACCTAGCGCCGCTAGGTTGTCAAGATGTATGTGCGGCCCTTTGTCCGCACCAGGCCACAAACTCCTGGATGGTGTCAATTTTCAGGTTGGCCGCTATGACGTTATTCCGGACGTAGCGACCCGCACCGACGATGATTCTTAACGCCAGATTTTGCTGGGCCTGCAGTCGCCGCCTCAGAGGCTCGCTCAGAAGCGCGTACCAGGCCGGAGCAGCATACGTGATGATGGATCTGATACACGTTTTATAGACTCGCACTTTGGTGTTAAGTGGTAACTTGGATGCCAGGACCGGACGGAGCATCGCCCGCGCACATCGTGGTCTGCGGACGACGAGGTCGACGTGCGCAGTCATGCGCAGCGCCCGGTCGCTCCGGCACCCAAGGTAGGTCACGGCCTTCTCGTACGCGATCTTCTGGCCATTGAGGGTTAGTTGAGGTGGTAGGTTCCTGAGGCGGCGAGTGAGTAGAGCGGTCGTCTTACCAACGTTGATGACCATCCTCCACTCGTCTAGCCATGGTGGCAGCAGGTCCAGGAGACGTTGCATCCTGGCAGTGGCAATGTGGGCTCTTCTGGACGAGGTGAAATAAGCGCTATCGTCCGCATATAACGCCAATTCCACGTCATCCTCCCACTCTTTCAGCCTTCCTGCCAGGGTAGGGATGTCTAGGCACTCTACCCATTCTGGCTTTCTTATCCTCCTTGGTAACCTGCGCCTGGGCTATCGTTACCGCTGCGGTTGGGGTAGAGGTTGCTGCCTGAGGAGGAGGCTGCACCTTCTTTTTCTTCTTCCTCCCCCGCTTACTCCACTGAGTGGTTTGGCGTTCTGTGGCGTCGTTAGCGGAGGGCTGGAGAGTCGCCCCGGTGGTTGCCTTGACGTGACGTGACGGTAGTGGGCACCACCGTTTATATGGGTGCCGTGACGGGTGGAGGGGGGGCAGGTTGCCTTCCCTTTCCTCTAACTGTGGTCCACCCGTCTTCCTGGACCACGGCCCTGGGACGACTTTGGGGGACGGTCTTGGGCTCCTCTGGGAGTAGTCCCGGTAACGAATTGCAAGAAAACTCGTTTACTGAGCTACCCCAGAGCTATACGCGAAAGTGAGCCGCGCCATTTGTGCGCTTGCGCAACTCAATTACATCAATTTGTACTATCACTCTCTCACGGTTTACTCAATAACTTTATTTGTATAAGACATACATTTATACAATTTACTTATAAAGATAGCACAAAAAACATCTATACTACGATATACATTATATTTTCATATCACAAAAAAACCTTTTATTTATTTAACAAAATATGCTTATTTTACTCACATGTTCAAAGTTGGAATTTTTTAAAAATTTAACATAGAAAGTTAAAACGTTTTCCACTTGAAATTATACATATCTTAACTAATACAATAGTTTAATTTACATTTTTCCTATACATTTTTCATTTAAAGCACTTTTAAATTTCTTATTCTTATTACAAATCTGTCACTATTTCACTTATTCGCAGGAATTTTCACATAAAAATAACACAGAATTCACTTCTTTTACACGTACAATCAATCTGAAATGTTTTACAAGTCATTTTTACATAAATTGTTGAAATTTGCAAATATTTAAATTTCTACATATTTGGCCTCCTAAGTACGTGGCCAGCGTGCGTCTATGAACTCACACTATTTGAACAACTAACCTCTCAACTGCGGACGTCTAACCCTTGGACACGAAAATATCTCCGTTGACTGCGGGTGTCCAAGTACTGGACATTTTTACCCGCTCTTTTAATGTCAAAATAAAGTATTACGCACTATGTCTAACTCATTCTACCATATGTCGACATGTACAGGATATAAAAGGTTACCATAAAAACCCCACAGCTTATTACACTTTAGTAGGATGTTTTATATATATATATATATATATATATATATATATATATATATATATATATATATATATATATATATATATATATCATCCGATAAAGTCGGCCGTGCCTTGAGTCAGCCATTAGTGTGATTGACGCGCGCTAACAACAAAGTTGTTAGCAATTATTTTGTACTAATTTATATTAATTGTGTGGTGAATTGTGTTAAGACAATGCCTGGGTAACCAATCTCTTTATTTGTAATCTCATTTTCTGTTTTAGCTCATTAAGTACGTGTAAAATAGTTTTTTAATTTGTATGAAGCAAACCGCTATCTTAGAACTAACATGCTGGTTGCGGAAATTTGACTTGAAATGTACGTAAAATTTTATTGTTGACTGTCAGTTTTGTGTCAAAATATGTGTAATTGTTAATCATTTACAGTTTTAGTACATAAAAATGAGGATAAAGTGCAATATTTTCAAAATTTCAATGTAAATACGAAACAGGTGCAATAGTGTCCATCTATGAGATACCCGCAGTAGTGAATTCTGGTTCTTTGTTTTGCAGGTGGTGAAAAAAGGAACTAAAGTTTGCCATACTGCATCACGTTCACATTCGGTTGAATTGTTAGAATCGGTAAGAATCTGGCGCCCTAAAAAGCGCCGTCAAATCTCATTCGACGATTTATGCAAAAATTAGATGTGGCATTTGGATATGCCACGTATGTTACACAAAACTTTTTTAAACAAGTTATTAAAACAGAAAAGTAGAAAGTATTTACATATTTTATTTTAAAATTTAATATTTGAAATTTTTATTTTTTCACTCTAATATAAACAGGTTGTGGTTTTTAAGGTCACTTCATACACATGTTTCTTATATCGGTTTTTTTAATGTACATTTTATCTGTATGCACTTTGCAAAATTCATAAATCAAAAAGAGTTATAAAAAATAATTCTTTTTGATTTACTTTTTACTTACGTTTCAGTTTTGCAAATCGTGTAACGTTGCGTTATGTTTCAACCTAGAGCAAGATTGATTATACCTACAGTACCATTCGTAAATAATTAGTACTGTAGATACAGTAAATCGATCAAATACCAAAAGCCTTTTAAAGAAATGAGTACCCATGTTATATATCGGGGATCGAACCCGATTTGCTAGCGTACTGTGAAATTTAACGGAAGATCTAACCATCTGAGCTATCGGGGCTCCTCAGAGCCACCACGGATCTCATCGTTGAAATGAATACACCTTTTTATTTTGTATGTTTTCTATGGAATAGTGTGACAAACGAGCACACAGTCCACCTGATTGTAAGTAGTTGGTGCAGCCCGTAGATATCTACATCTATCCTCGATTACAAATGAAAATGCATATGCGTTGTCACCCGTGAGACTAAGATGGAATGCCTCGTTTCTAGTAAAAACCGTCTCCGGTTCTGTATACTCACTATACGAAACACAGCCAGCATTTAGTTAATATTTCACGCTGGTATTCCGTGAGAGCGTGATCCTTCCCCGGTCGAGCCGACCCATTCGTGCAACAACTATACTACTAATATAACTGCAGCATGGCTCTACCACGTATAAAAATGTTTTAATGAACTAGTACATAATACACAAAAAGTGCAAAATCGGACTTTAATTTTGGCATATTTTTGGAGCATAAGAAGTGGGTTCTTTAAAAATATATATCCATAATATTTTTTTATTTCAGGAAGAGATATGTTTATTTTAAATGTTATAATTTCGTAGATATTATTTGTGTTAAAGGAAATATATTACCTTTTTGAGAAATAATGTTGCTAAAATTATGTTGGTTGCTCTGAACGGTTATGTCACTCGACACTATTATGGTGCATTGAGTACTGTTTTCAAAAAAAAAACGTTATTTTAGACTCTACATCCGCGGGAGTGACACTTGAGTGGTTTTATGGCTTTTAAGGGAATGAATGAATCTTAATTTCTCTACAAGTTCTGTTGAAAATTGTTTGCTCTATTAAGTTTTCAATAAATATGGCACTTACGGCTAAAATTTTGATACCGGCACTAAGAATACTTATTTCATAACTTTATGAGATTTGTAAAGCTTAGAAAGATCTATTTAAAGATGACTGAATCATGTAAGGAAAAAAAGATTCAACTAGTCCTGGAGATAAAACCACATGTTTCTTCATGAATTTAAGTATGTATTTTTAATGAAATAAGAAAACTAGTTTTAATTTTATTGACTAATGCATTAAACCTTTGACTGCCGTGTCAGACACTTTGTACGGAGTATTGCATTTACAACGTAACCGACGGCAGTTTAATTGTTAATGCCGCATCTGGAACTACATTCTACATCGGTCTAAGTTGATTGTTGGTTCTTGTAAGCTTACTATTAATGCGTTTTATGACAAAAAATTGTATTGTAGCCTATGATTTTGCGCATAAAATATTGTAAAAAATAGTTTTAAAATTAAATGAAAATAAAATCGAAGTATAAAAAAACTTTGTTTCATCGAGAAATATGACAATTTTGTCTTTATTCAATATTTACTTACACTTTTTACTCTGGGACTTTATTTAATTTATGTACTCCTTTATAGGAAATTTCATAGAGAATTCAGAAATGTATACATATTATAGTACTTGATATACCAAAGTCAAGAAATTTGCGTTTAAACGGATTGTACCCAATGCGCCGTCAATTTTATTAAACAGCTCCGCAGTCAACGGAGTATGACGGTTAGAGTCTCCGCATCTGAAAGGCTAACTTTTGCACGGCTATCAGTAAAAATGGAAAGTTTAGTATACACTAATATCAACAATACTAGGTGAATAAATGATTCTACACAATTCTCAAACGTTGAAAACTAGTTCTAATCAGATTCCCATCAGTTATCATGTTTCTTATCAAACAATATAAGTGAATGTTTTCATAAATCAATCATAGAAAATAGGCATTTGTTTTCATACAAAACATATCAAACTCATATAAGACAATACTTATGCAATTAATTTCCATTAATTCTACTTATGTACAGCGATCATCTCAACCGGGGAACAAATCCTGGTCTCTAACTTTATTTTAATATTCCTTTAAATTAACATTATTGGAAAGATGATTTCAACCGGGGAACAAATCCTGTAATATAATTTATATCTTAAAAATTCCCTATATGAATTTATTAAGAGATATTACCAAGAAAACAATAAACTAATCCGGCCTGGGAGTCGAACCCAAGACCTTCATATCATTAATTTGATATTTCTTTAAGATTCAACTAAGCATTTTCTTATCGGAATATTGTTGCTTGATAATTTGCTTTTTAGAAGCTATTCGTAATCGGTTAACTAATAAATTGAAATATTCTTATAGACGCGTCGTCAACAATCTCCCCCCCGTGCATCAGCACCATCATTTGGGAGGCGTCGCGGGTACCAGGACTATTATTCTGGATGTAGGTCTCCTCAAGATACCTGTGCTAGTAATGACGTCAACCACTCTGGTGTGACCGTCTGGTCCCTGTAGCGTCCTACTAATCTTGCCTTTCGGCCACGTATTTCGTGGCAACGAATGATCTATTATCAAGACAATATCACCTTCTTTAGGCTCCATAAACTTTCCGTTATTACCTGTTCGAGGTATTAAAGTAGGCATGTATTCTTTTAGCCATCTTGTCCAAAAATGGTCGGCTAACCTCTGTGCAGATTTCCAATTGAGTTGACCCGTCAGATGTTGCTCTAAAAATAATCCAGGTGGTCGATCACCACATGAGCGTCCCAGAAGAAAATGATTGGGTGTCAAACCCTCTTCAGAACTATCCATACTGAATGTTACCAGAGGTCTGGAATTTACAGTATGCTCTGCTTCTAAAAGCAACGTATGCAGAACCTCCTCTCGCGGGCTCCTTTCTTTGAGCCTAGCGGTCAACGCAATTTTAATTGATCTTACTAACCTCTCCCAGGACCCACCCATGTGCGGTGCTCCCGGAGGTATAAATTTCCATTTAATATATTTTTTAAATGACTCATTTTTCATGCCCTTATAGCATTCTTCGCATGCTTTCAATAATTCTTTTTTCGAAGCTTTGAAATTTGTCCCGTTATCGCTGTATATTACGGCTGGTTTTCCTCTTCTGGCGATAAATCGCCTCAATGCCATTATCATTGACGCTGGTGTCAATGAGACTGCTAATTCTGGGTGTACTACTCTGATGGTCAGACACGTGAATAAAACACCCCAACGTTTTTCGTGTCGCCTTCCTATAGTCACACTCATAGGTCCGAAATAATCCACGGCTGAGCATGTAAAAGGTGGTTCATGATGAGCTATTCTCTCCAGAGGAATATTTCCTTGTGGCACGTTCTGCGGCTTTGATCTGTATGTCCTGCACCACTGCCAATGATGTGACACACTTCGTACTACATTACGCAAGTTCAAGACATAAAATTTTTGGTTCACTTCATTCATCACCGTTTGGTGATTGGCATGTCCAAAATGAAGATGAACTTCTCTAATCATCATTTTAACGATTTCGTGTTTACCGTCTAATACGACAGGTTTTCTACTTTTCTCGGTCAAATTAGACTTAAAAGGTAAACGCCCATTTAAACGGAGTAAGTTATCTTCTCCTATTTCCATAGATAATTTACTTAAGCGTGAACTTCTTTCAACGCTTTTGCCTGCTTTCAAGCATTTTATTTCCAAATGAAAACACTCGTCTTGAACGAACTTCCAAATTAATAATTCAGCTTTTTTCAAGAGCGCTATGTCCAACGCGCTATCGGGTCCTTTAACAGACTTTGCTAAAACTTCGTTGGAACACATAACCGACTTTTCGGCTGCGTTGTCGGGTCCTTTAACCGACTTTCTTAAACTCTTGAATTTTTCTACCGCTTGTAAGGTGCGTGTAGTTTCCCCAAGAAATTTCTTAAAGCTGCTAAATCGTCCGTAGTCGGGTAGACTTAACGGTTCTTGCTTTCTCAGCGCATTTACGCCTTTTGGCGATTTTTCTTCACCTGTTTCTAAGCTATTTATGGTGTCCACTTGTTTGGGCCATAAATCAGGACTTTTACTGAGGAATTCAGGTCCTTAAAACCAGCGATGACTTACATCGAAGGTGGAAGGAAAAATTCTAGTGGCGTCATCTGCCACGTTTTGTGATGTTGGAACCCATCGCCATTCACATGGTTTACTGTGATCTTCGCTCTCAGCCAATCAATGAGCAACGAATGGTTTAAAAGCGCGAGGATCTGACTTAATCCACGCTAACACTGTACGTGAGTCCATCCAAAATACTCTCTCGGATATCTCGTAATTGCTCTCTTCAATAACTGATGCAGCTAATCTGCTGCCCATAAGAGCTGCTTGCAATTCAAGCCTTGGAATAGAAATTGGTTTCAGCGGCGCTACTCTTGCCTTTGCGGCGATCAGCGTAATCCGCCTCTCTCCTATCTCGTCCGAGGTGACGTTATACACTGCGGCAGCGTATGCTTTTTCACTAGCATCCGTGAAGGTGTGTAATTCTCCCTTGCCGACGCCTTCAGCAACGGGTCTAGGTACTTCTAAATGACCTAATTTCTTCACTTCCGATATCCATTTACAAAATAACACGTGTAATTCGTGTGAAACTTCTTCATCCCAAGAGATGCCTGTCCTCCATACTTACTGGATCAGCGATTTCCCTTGAATCGTTATGGGTGATGCGAGGCCCAAAGGATCGAAGACCGACATCACAGCACTAGTTATCTCCCTCTTCGTAGGCGGTCGTAAACCTTCCATCACTTCTTCCGGTGTGTTACGAAGACTTATGGAGAAACTTATTATATCCCGTTTGATATTCCAAATCAAACCTAAAGTGCGCTCTGTGTGCTCTTTATCTCCCAGCGAAGCACTGTCGCTCTTACATTTATTTTCCATTTTACATAAAACTTCTGGTTGGTTACTAGCCTATCCCCTCAGTTGGAAAGAAGCACATTTATGTAATTCATACATATCGTTTACTATCCTTTCGGCCGTCGTCACGTCAGGAAATGCCTGTAGATAGTCATCCATATAAAAATTGCTTTCCGTAGGAAGCTGCTTCTGGATAGATATGTGCGTTGTCCTGCGCATTTCTATTCTTCACATATATAGCGATGCATGGTGATGTTGCCGCTCCAAATATGAGTGACGTCGTTCTATACTCTTCCGGTGGCGCGTCACGCTTGTACCGCCGTAAGAATCGAAGGCTATCCCTGTCTTCTTCCCGGATTTTCACTTGCAGGAACATTTCTTTAATGTCTTCATTCTTTCTTTTCAGTCTTTCATTAATGCCACGCTTCCTTCTCTGAATCGTAGCAGAACTCCAAACCACGACTTCAATAAGTCCGGTCCGGTTAACAATGCATCATTAATACAACGTCCGCCCGTCCTAGCAACGGCGTCGAAAACTATTCTTATTTTCTTTTTTTGTGGGTGAGTCACTGCGAAGTGAGGAAGATACCACGTGCGTGGGGAAATGGAAATATGGTTCGCTTTCTCTGCGTAGCCGTTAACGATGAGATTTTCAATTTGCTTCTCATATTCCTTTTTCAACTCGCTATTTTTGTCGAGCTTCTTTTCGATATTAAACAGGCGACTTTCAACCTGCGCTCTATTCGACGGCATGCACTCATTATCTGTGCGCCACAACAAAGCAGTCTCATACCTATTATTAGGTATACGACGTACCGTTTTGCTCAAAATATTCAAAGCTCGTTCTTCTGGGTCGTTAGCGGGCTTTCGCGCAGACACTCCCAGAGATTCCAAACTAAAATAATCTTTGATCAACTTATCCATGTCCTCCTCCTTCTTCGTGGAAATGTGGTTAACAATCTTGTTTCGTTTTATGCCACACGATATGTGACCATGTAAAACCCATCCAAGTTTGGTGAGCGATGCTACAGGTAGGTTCTTACCTCCTGAAATTAATTCACGAGTAACTATGAGATGTCAATTGTCGTGGCCAATTAATATGGTAGATCTGGACCTCTCATACATCAACTCGTCCTTAATCGGTGTCAAATGAGAACACCGTTGCAATAATTCTCGGCTTACTGACTGCGGAGAAAGGTTAAGTGACTTAATTGTTTGTACACTTATCTCCTCTAAGTCGTTCAAGTAAATGCCTTTTATCTTAACGTTTAAGCGATAGCCACCACGGATCTCATCGTTGAAATGAATACACCTTTTTATTTTGTATGTTTTCTATGGAATAGTGTGACAAACGAGCACACAGTCCACCTGATTGTAAGTAGTTGGTGCAGCCCGTAGATATCTACATCTATCCTCGATTACAAATGAAAATGCATATGCGTTGTCACCCGTGAGACTAAGATGGAATGCCTCGTTTCTAGTAAAAACCGTCTCCGGTTCTGTATACTCACTATACGAAACACAGCCAGCATTTAGTTAATATTTCACGCTGGTATTCCGTGAGAGCGTGATCCTTCCCCGGTCGAGCCGACCCATTCGTGCAACAACTATACTACTAATATAACTGCAGCATGGCTCTACCATGTATAAAAATGTTTTAATGAACTAGTACATAATACACAAAAAGTGCAAAATCGGACTTTAATTTTGGCATATTTTTGGAGCATAAGAAGTGGGTTCTTTAAAAATATATATCCATAATATTTTTTTATTTCAGGAAGAGATATGTTTATTTTAAATGTTATAATTTCGTAGATATTATTTGTGTTAAAGGAAATATATTACCTTTTTGAGAAATAATGTTGCTAAAATTATGTTGGTTGCTCTGAACGGTTATGTCACTCGACACTATTATGGTGCATTGAGTACTGTTTTCAAAAAAAAACGTTATTTTAGACTCTACATCCGCGGGAGTGACACTTGAGTGGTTTTATGGCTTTTAAGGGAATGAATGAATCTTAATTTCTCTACAAGTTCTGTTGAAAATTGTTTGCTCTATTAAGTTTTCAATAAATATGGCACTTACGGCTAAAATTTTGATACCGGCACTAAGAATACTTATTTCATAACTTTATGAGATTTGTAAAGCTTAGAAAGATCTATTTAAAGATGACTGAATCATGTAAGGAAAAAAAGATTCAACTAGTCCTGGAGATAAAACCACATGTTTCTTCATGAATTTAAGTATGTATTTTTAATGAAATAAGAAAACTAGTTTTAATTTTATTGACTAATGCATTAAACCTTTGACTGCCGTGTCAGACACTTTGTACGGAGTATTGCATTTACAACGTAACCGACGGCAGTTTAATTGTTAATGCCGCATCTGGAACTACATTCTACATCGGTCTAAGTTGATTGCTGGTTCTTGTAAGCTTACTATTAATGCGTTTTATGACAAAAAATTGTATTGTAGCCTATGATTTTGCGCATAAAATATTGTAAAAAATAGTTTTAAAATTAAATGAAAATAAAATCGAAGTATAAAAAAACTTTGTTTCATCGAGAAATATGACAATTTTGTCTTTATTCAATATTTACTTACACTTTTTACTCTGGGACTTTATTTAATTTATGTACTCCTTTATAGGAAATTTCATAGAGAATTCAGAAATGTATACATATTATAGTACTTGATATACCAAAGTCAAGAAATTTGCGTTTAAACGGATTGTACCCAATGCGCCGTCAATTTTATTAAACAGCTCCGCAGTCAACGGAGTATGACGGTTAGAGTCTCCGCATCTGAAAGGCTAACTTTTGCACGGCTATCAGTAAAAATGGAAAGTTTAGTATACACTAATATCAACAATACTAGGTGAATAAATGATTCTACACAATTCTCAAACGTTGAAAACTAGTTCTAATCAGATTCCCATCAGTTATCATGTTTCTTATCAAACAATATAAGTGAATGTTTTCATAAATCAATCATAGAAAATAGGCATTTGTTTTCATACAAAACATATCAAACTCATATAAGACAATACTTATGCAATTAATTTCCATTAATTCTACTTATGTACAGCGATCATCTCAACCGGGGAACAAATCCTGGTCTCTAACTTTATTTTAATATTCCTTTAAATTAACATTATTGGAAAGATGATTTCAACCGGGGAACAAATCCTGTAATATAATTTATATCTTAAAAATTCCCTATATGAATTTATTAAGAGATATTACCAAGAAAACAATAAACTAATCCGGCCTGGGAGTCGAACCCAAGACCTTCATATCATTAATTTGATATTTCTTTAAGATTCAACTAAGCATTTTCTTATCGGAATATTGTTGCTTGATAATTTGCTTTTTAGAAGCTATTCGTAATCGGTTAACTAATAAATTGAAATATTCTTATAGACGCGTCGTCAACAATCTCCCCCCCGTGCATCAGCACCATCATTTGGGAGGCGTCGCGGGTACCAGGACTATTATTCTGGATGTAGGTCTCCTCAAGATACCTGTGCTAGTAATGACGTCAACCACTCTGGTGTGACCGTCTGGTCCCTGTAGCTTCCTACTAATCTTGCCTTTCGGCCACGTATTTCGTGGCAACGAATGATCTATTATCAAGACAATATCACCTTCTTTAGGCTCCATAAACTTTCCGTTATTACCTGTTCGAGGTATTAAAGTAGGCATGTATTCTTTTAGCCATCTTGTCCAAAAATGGTCGGCTAACCTCTGTGCAGATTTCCAATTGAGTTGACCCGTCAGATGTTGCTCTAAAAATAATCCAGGTGGTCGATCACCACATGAGCGTCCCAGAAGAAAATGATTGGGTGTCAAACCCTCTTCAGGACTATCCATACTGAATGTTACCAGAGGTCTGGAATTTACAGTATGCTCTGCTTCTAAAAGCAACGTATGCAGAACCTCCTCTCGCGGGCTCCTTTCTTTGAGCCTAGCGGTCAACGCAATTTTAATTGATCTTACTAACCTCTCCCAGGACCCACCCATGTGCGGTGCTCCCGGAGGTATAAATTTCCATTTAATATATTTTTTAAATGACTCATTTTTCATGCCCTTATAGCATTCTTCGCATGCTTTCAATAATTCTTTTTTCGCAGCTTTGAAATTTGTCCCGTTATCGCTGTATATTACGGCTGGTTTTCCTCTTCTGGCGATAAATCGCCTCAATGCCATTATCATTGACGCTGGTGTCAATGAGACTGCTAATTCTGGGTGTACTACTCTGATGGTCAGACACGTGAATAAAACACCCCAACGTTTTTCGTGTCGCCTTCCTATAGTCACACTCATAGGTCCGAAATAATCCACGGCTGAGCATGTAAAAGGTGGTTCATGATGAGCTATTCTCTCCAGAGGAATATTTCCTTGTGGCACGTTCTGCGGCTTTGATCTGTATGTCCTGCACCACTGCCAATGATGTGACACACTTCGTACTACATTACGCAAGTTCAAGACATAAAATTTTTGGTTCACTTCATTCATCACCGTTTGGTGATTGGCATGTCCAAAATGAAGATGAACTTCTCTAATCATCATTTTAACGATTTCGTGTTTACCGTCTAATACGACAGGTTTTCTACTTTTCTCGGTCAAATTAGACTTAAAAGGTAAACGCCCATTTAAACGGAGTAAGTTATCTTCTCCTATTTCCATAGATAATTTACTTAAGCGTGAACTTCTTTCAACGCTTTTGCCTGCTTTCAAGCATTTTATTTCCAAATGAAAACACTCGTCTTGAACGAACTTCCAAATTAATAATTCAGCTTTTTTCAAGAGCGCTATGTCCAACGCGCTATCGGGTCCTTTAACAGACTTTGCTAAAACTTCGTTGGAACACATAACCGACTTTTCGGCTGCGTTGTCGGGTCCTTTAACCGACTTTCTTAAACTCTTGAATTTTTCTACCGCTTGTAAGGTGCGTGTAGTTTCCCCAAGAAATTTCTTAAAGCTGCTAAATCGTCCGTAGTCGGGTAGACTTAACGGTTCTTGCTTTCTCAGCGCATTTACGCCTTTTGGCGATTTTTCTTCACCTGTTTCTAAGCTATTTATGATGTCCACTTGTTTGGGCCATAAATCAGGACTTTTACTGAGGAATTCAGGTCCTTAAAACCAGCGATGACTTACATCGAAGGTGGAAGGAAAAATTCTAGTGGCGTCATCTGCCACGTTTTGTGATGTTGGAACCCATCGCCATTCACATGGTTTACTGTGATCTTCGCTCTCAGCCAATCAATGAGCAACGAATGGTTTAAAAGCGCGAGGATCTGACTTAATCCACGCTAACACTGTACGTGAGTCCATCCAAAATACTCTCTCGGATATCTCGTAATTGCTCTCTTCAATAACTGATGCAGCTAATCTGCTGCCCATAAGAGCTGCTTGCAATTCAAGCCTTGGAATAGAAATTGGTTTCAGCGGCGCTACTCTTGCCTTTGCGGCGATCAGCGTAATCCGCCTCTCTCCTATCTCGTCCGAGGTGACGTTATACACTGCGGCAGCGTATGCTTTTTCACTAGCATCCGTGAAGGTGTGTAATTCTCCCTTGCCGACGCCTTCAGCAACGGGTCTAGGTACTTCTAAATGACCTAATTTCTTCACTTCCGATATCCATTTACAAAATAACACGTGTAATTCGTGTGAAACTTCTTCATCCCAAGAGATGCCTGTCCTCCATACTTACTGGATCAGCGATTTCCCTTGAATCGTTATGGGTGATGCGAGGCCCAAAGGATCGAAGACCGACATCACAGCACTAGTTATCTCCCTCTTCGTAGGCGGTCGTAAACCTTCCATCACTTCTTCCGGTGTGTTACGAAGACTTATGGAGAAACTTATTATATCCCGTTTGATATTCCAAATCAAACCTAAAGTGCGCTCTGTGTGCTCTTTATCTCCCAGCGAAGCACTGTCGCTCTTACATTTATTTTCCATTTTACATAAAACTTCTGGTTGGTTACTAGCCTATCCCCTCAGTTGGAAAGAAGCACATTTATGTAATTCATACATATCGTTTACTATCCTTTCGGCCGTCGTCACGTCAGGAAATGCCTGTAGATAGTCATCCATATAAAAATTGCTTTCCGTAGGAAGCTGCTTCTGGATAGATATGTGCGTTGTCCTGCGCATTTCTATTCTTCACATATATAGCGATGCATGGTGATGTTGCCGCTCCAAATATGAGTGACGTCGTTCTATACTCTTCCGGTGGCGCGTCACGCTTGTACCGCCGTAAGAATCGAAGGCTATCCCTGTCTTCTTCCCGGATTTTCACTTGCAGGAACATTTCTTTAATGTCTTCATTCTTTCTTTTCAGTCTTTCATTAATGCCACGCTTCCTTCTCTGAATCGTAGCAGAACTCCAAACCACGACTTCAATAAGTCCGGTCCGGTTAACAATGCATCATTAATACAACGTCCGCCCGTCCTAGCAACGGCGTCGAAAACTATTCTTATTTTCTTTTTTTGTGGGTGAGTCACTGCGAAGTGAGGAAGATACCACGTGCGTGGGGAAATGGAAATATGGTTCGCTTTCTCTGCGTAGCCGTTAACGATGAGATTTTCAATTTGCTTCTCATATTCCTTTTTCAACTCGCTATTTTTGTCGAGCTTCTTTTCGATATTAAACAGGCGACTTTCAACCTGCGCTCTATTCGACGGCATGCACTCATTATCTGTGCGCCACAACAAAGCAGTCTCATACCTATTATTAGGTATACGACGTACCGTTTTGCTCAAAATATTCAAAGCTCGTTCTTCTGGGTCGTTCGCGGGCTTTCGCGCAGACACTCCCAGAGATTCCAAACTAAAATAATCTTTGATCAACTTATCCATGTCCTCCTCCTTCTTCGTGGAAATGTGGTTAACAATCTTGTTTCGTCTTATGCCACACGATATGTGACCATGTAAAACCCATCCAAGTTTGGTGAGCGATGCTACAGGTAGGTTCTTACCTCCTGAAATTAATTCACGAGTAACTATGAGATGTCAATTGTCGTGGCCAATTAATATGGTAGATCTGGACCTCTCATACATCAACTCGTCCTTAATCGGTGTCAAATGAGAACACCGTTGCAATAATTCTCGGCTTACTGACTGCGGAGAAAGGTTAAGTGACTTAATTGTTTGTACACTTATCTCCTCTAAGTCGTTCGAGTAAATGCCTTTTATCTTAACGTTTAAGCGATACGAACTGTCGTCGTTAATTCGCTTACCTCCCACGGCTTCAATACGCAATTCTTCTTTACGTCCGCGAGGCGCTAACTTCTGAGCCATCCACTCCTCTATGAGTGTCGTGGTCGATCCCTCATCCAGAAGAGCTGTTGTCTTGACCTTTCCTCTAGGAAAGCATACAAACCATACAACTCGACCGGTATAATCTTTAAGTAAGCACATGCCAGTGCATTCACTGTACTAATAGTTGTAATTTGAGCCTCTTTACCCCCCTCGTCCCCTTGCGTCGAGGTATTTTCATTGGGGTATCGGTGAAGCATTCGATGATGTGACATTCTACATCCATTTACACCATATTTTTCCCTTTGCACTCTAACCTCATATGGTTAGGTGACAAACATTGAAAACATACTTTCGCCTTTTTAACCGCTTCCCATTTTTCGTGATTATTCATATCCTTAAATTTGTAACAACTCACTATAGAGTGTTCCTTGTTGCATATAACACACTTATGTGTTACCCGACTTACAGGCTTATCCTGGGTTATCATAACCACTTGTCGGTTGTGCCTTTTATTATTTCGGCGTTCTAGACGCTCGCTCGTATTACTTCGGCGCTCATAGCGCTCGCTCTTGAAACGGTTGCGTACAGACCCCTTTGCGGTGTGTACAATTTGCTTCCTGAATTCAGGACGCTTCCGTTTTTCAGGCACATTTTCATTGATTAAGGACGTTCCAAATTGTTCACTCAATAAATTTAAAAACTTGGCCATCTTCTGTAACTCTGGCTCCAAAAGATGCTGAGCTCGATATTCAAACCATTTAAATTTAATCATAGTTCCAAGTTTCTCCACTATACGGCTTAATAACTCCGGTGAGTATAAATACTGTGGTTGATTCAATGCTTGTATTGTGGCAACCACGTTCGTAATGCGACTTGCAAAAGATCCTATATTCCGGCAATCTTCTGCCAATCTTGGCGTACGTCTTACATTCTCGATTTCGGCTAAAATGAGCCACTCAACCCTACCGAATCTTCTATCGAGAGCGTTCATTATTTCTTCAGGTTCACACAAGGTAAACAACAACGACTTAACCGCTTCCTTAGCGGTACCCTTTAATGCCCTCCTAAGGCGTGTGACATTCTGCACCCCTGAAAATTGGCTTCTTGTGTCTTTTTTCAAAACACCGTTTTGAAAATTATGCACTCAGACGGGTCTCCATCGAACACCGGTAATTCCTGGAGGAAATGAAGCTGGGAAGACTTATCTTTTCCCGCTATCTTTATTGCACTCACAATCGCTTCGGTCAATTCTGACACCTCACTCGCGTGTGTTTTCTGTGCATTTCCTTGGTTGCGCTCGATCTCCGCCCCTTTGCGGCGTGATCCTTTACACGCTTCCTTATCAGTAATATCGGGTTGCGTTACACTAACCGGCGCGCTCATTATGATCTGTTGAACCCAACTCCTTACGAAAGGTTCCACCTGAGTATTCCGTTCTTCATCATCCTCACTCGAGTCGATCTCATCTTCTCGGTTGAGGGATTACGGGTCTTCCGAAGTCGTCCCGGTCTCAACGCCTTAAATGGACTGTATTATTTTAAGGGATAAATTCCTTGGGAATAAAACAGCAATTATCTTCAAACCGTTCCGTGAGAGAGTAATTACTTTTCCCTATCACTTTCCAACACTTTTTCTTTCTTCTTCTTATTGACTGCTGGTCTTGCACTTTTCCTGAAGTTTCTTCGAACTTCCCCGAACGATTCCCGAACGAATTGCAAGAAAACTCGTTTACTGAGCTACCCCAGAGCTATACGCGAAAGTGAGCCGCGCGATTCGTGCGCTTGCGCAACTTAATTACATCAATTTGTACTATCACTCTCTCACGGTTTACTCAATAACTTTATTTGTATAAGACATACATTTATACAATTTACTTATTAAGATAGCAGAAAAAAATATCTATACTATGATATACATTACATTTTCATATAACAAAAAAAACCTTTTATTTATTTAACAAAATATGCTTATTTTACTCACATGTTCAAAGTTGAAATTTCTTAAATATTTAACATAAAAAGTTAAAACAATGTTTTCCACTTGAAATTATACATATCTTAACTAAAACAATAGTTTAATTTACATTTTTCTTATACATTTTTCATTTAAAGCACTTTTAAATTTCTTATTCTTATTACAAATCTATCATTATTTCACTTATTCACAGGAATTTTCACATAAAAATAACACGGAATTCACCTCTTTTACACGTAAAATCAATCTGAAATGTTTTACAAGTCATTTTTACATAAACTGCTGAAATTTGCAAATTTTTAAATTTCTACATATTTGGCCTCCTAAGTACGTGAATAGCGTGCGTCTATGAACTCACACTATTTGAACAATTAACTTTTGCACGACTATCGACTATCAGTAAAAATGGAAAGTTTAGTATACACTAATATCAACAATACTAGGTGAATAAATGATTCTACACAATTCTCAAACGTTGAAAACTATTTCTAATCAGATTCCCATCAGTTATCATGTTTCTTATCAAACAATATAAGTGAATGTTTTCATAAATCAATCATAGAAAAAAGGCATTTGTTTTCATACAAAACATATCAAACTCATATAAGACAATACTTATGCAATTAATTTCCATTAATTCTACTTATGCACAGCGATCATCTCGACTGGGGAACAAATTCTGGTCTCTAACTTTATTTTAATATTCCTTTAAATTAACATTATTGGAAAGATGATTTCAACCGGGGAACAAATCCGGTAACATAATTTATATCTTAAAAATTCCCTATATGAATTTATTGGCTACGCGTAGACAGCGACGACCATCCGCGCGTCTACGGGTGCCTCTATAGGTCCCACAGCGGTAATGCCGAAACAGACCGACTCTTCGACCACGTCCAAATGGCTGCAGATTCGTTGCTACAGCAGATCCCCTCTGCAGAGATCGTGATCCTCGGCGACTTTAACGCCCATCACGCCGAATGGCTCGGTTCACGTTTAACCGATCATGCGGGGAGATCTGTTCATGATTTTGCCTTGGCATATGGTCTGACACAACTGGTTACTTCGCCTACGCGGATTCCAGATGTGGAGGATCATGCACCTTCCCTGTTGGACCTTCTGCTGACCTCTCACCCGGACGGATATCAGATTTCCGTCGACGCCCCTTTAGGCTCCTCGGACCATTGTCTGGTCCGGAGTGTTGTGCCACTCACGCTGAAATCGCGGTTGCATTCTGCAGGCTGCCGCCGTGTTTGGCACTATAGGTCAGCCGATTGGGATGGGATGCGGTCTTTCTTTGCATCCTACCCTTGGGGGCGGGTTTGCTTCTCGCCGGATGATCCCAACGTTGTTGCGGATTCTGTTACTGATGTGGTACTTCAGGGTATGGAACTTTTTATTCCTTCCTCTGTGGTGCCCATTGGAGGCAAATCTCAGCCATGGTTTGGTCGCTCCTGTAAAATAGCATCATGCTATAAGCAGGAGTGCTACCAAGCCTGGGTTGATGCATCAGCGTCCCGGGATGTAAACACCAGCGCTCTAAAAAAGAAGTATAATTCCGCCTCTAGGTCCTTCAAAAGAGTCATTGCCAAGGCAAAGTCAGAGCACATAGGCAGAATTGGCGAGAGACTCGTTCGCCTTCCTTCTGGAACCCGTGCATTCTGGTCTCTCGCCAAGGCTGTCCAGGGGAATTTCTGTCAGCCATCTCTTCCATCTCTGCACAGGGAGGACGACTCACTGGCCCATACTGCAAAGGAGAAAGCCGATCTTCTAGGCTCCTTCTTTGCGTCTAACTCGACTCTCGATGACGGGGGGAGTACGCCGCCGACCATCCCGCGGTGTGAGTGCTCCATGCCGGAAGTGCAGTTCACACAGCGCTCGGTTCGCAAAGCACTCCTCTCCCTGGACATCCACAAGTCGAGTGGGCCTGACGGAATCCCCCCAATTGTGCTGAGGACGTGTGCTCCAGAGTTGGCACCGGTTTTAACGCGTCTTTTCCGGTACTCCTACTCCCTAGGCGTAGTCCCAAAATCATGGAAGACTGCTTTCGTCCACCCGATCCCTAAAAAAGGCGACCGCTCAGACCCGTCCAACTACCGGCCAATCGCCATCACCTCCTTGTTCTCCAAAACAATGGAGTCCATTGTAAACTGCCAGCTCATGAGGTACCTTGAGGATCACCAGCTGATTAGTGACCGCCAATACGGTTTTCGCCGTGGTCGGTCAGCTGGTGATCTTCTGGTCTACCTCACTCACAGATGGGCGGAGGCAGTAGAGTTCAGGGGGGAGGCATTGGCCGTTAGTTTGGACATTGCGAAGGCCTTCGATCGGGTTTGGCACAAAGCGCTTCTTTCGAAGCTCCCTTCCTATGGGCTTCCCGAGAAATTGTGCGATTGGATCACCAGCTTTCTTGCAGATCGGAGCATCAAGGTCGTTGTAGACGGTGCAAGCTCCGATTGCAAGCCTATTAATGCTGGTGTTCCACAGGGCTGCGTGCTATCGCCAACGCTGTTTCTTCTGCATATCAATGATATGTTGCATACCCGTAACATTCATTGCTATGCAGATGACAGCACTGGTGATGCTCTTTACACCGGCCGAGCCAATATTTCTCGGGAAAACGTCTCCGAGTGCCGGGACAAACTTGTGTCTGAAGTCGAGTCTTTGCTGAACAGAGTCTCGGATTGGGGACGACTAAATCTAGTCCAGTTTAACCCCCAGAAGACACAAGTTTGCGCGTTAACCGCTAAAAAGAACCCCTTTGTCGTATCCCCTCAGTTTCAAGGCACTCCCCTTGTTGCCTCAGCCAGTATCGGAATCCTCGGCGTCGACATATCGAGTGACGTGCAGTTTCGTGGTCACTTGGAAGGGAAGGCCAAATTGGCCTCTAAAAAGCTTGGCGTGCTCAGCAGAGCGGGGCAGTATTTCATGCCGGCACACCGCCTGCAACTTTACAAGGCGCAGGTTCGACCGCACATGGAATACTGTTCCCATCTCTGGGCTGGGGCTCCCCAGTACCAGCTCCTTCCACTTGACCGCATCCAGCGCAGAGCGGCTCGAATCGTCGACGACCGAGTGCTTTCCGATCGGCTCGATTCACTGGCGTTGCGAAGAGATGTTGCATCTCTTTGCGTATTTTATCGCATCTATCACGGGGAGTGCTCTGAGGAATTGTTCGGATTAATCCCAGCCGCCAAATTTCGTGAACGCACGACACGGCAAACGTCCCGATACCATCCACACCATCTGGATGCTTGGCGGTCCACCACTGTACGTTTCACAAGGAGCTTTCTTCCACGTACAACCTCTCTGTGGAATAGTTTATCACCGGCGATTTTTCCGGACCGATACGACCTGGGGACCTTCAAGAAAAGAGCTTACTCCTTTCTAAAGGGCCGGCAACGCACCCGCAATTCTCCTGGTGTTGCGGTTGATCATGGGCGGCGGTAGTCACTTAACATCAGGTGAGCCGCATGCTCGTTTGCCCCCTCTTCTATAAAAAAAAAAAAAAAAAAAAAATTAAGAGATATTACTAAGAAAACGATAAACTATTCCGGCCTGGGAGTCGAACCCAAGACCTTCATATCATTAATTCGATATTTCTCTAAGATTCAACTAAGCATTTTCTTATCGGAATATTGTTGCTTGATAATTTGCTTTTTAGAAGCTATTCGTAATCGGTTAACTAATAAATTGAAATATTTTTATAGACGCGTCTCCAAAAACATAGTTTTGGGCCTGTCTATTTGTTTTGATCATACAATGATCCAAGAAGGTAGTTTATCGTGTAGGGTTATTAATTTGTCTATAAGTCGCCATTAATCGATAAGTCGTCATTAAGTTAAGATAATGCGTTGTGTGTACATTTGCATCTTCATCAAGAACATCTAAGTTAATATTTCCTGTTAACACAAAAGTATTGCTTTTATAATTATTTAATGTTGTATCCAATGATTCTACAAATTTTATTGCGTTTGTGTAACTAGGTGGCCTATAGATACACAGTACAGTGATATTACTCTGGATTTCAATTAGAAGGCAATTACCGTCCCGGAAATCGGATTCAATGGTAGACACTACTAAGTTGTTCTTTGTGTATACTACTACACCACAATTTTATTTAGGTGTCTCTTAGTACAGTATTTGACTGCCTCGTTGGTCTAGCGGTTGTAGTAGTGAAACTACTGATTATGAGGTCCTGGGTTCGAATCCCAGGTCGGGCCATAAAATCAACTATTGAGTTTTTCTGTCAAGAAATTCTCAGTAGCTGCCCGGAGTCAGGAAGTTGATGGTGTCTCACCCTCCGTGCCTCGGAAAGGACGTAAAGCCGTTGGTCCTGCGCCTGATCTCTCTTCGGTCATGTCGGTTTACCGTCCCTTCGAGTTATGAGAGTGAGGGAATAGAGAGTGCACCTGTGCTTGCGCATACACTTGGGCACTATAATCCTGTCCTGCGTCGATAGCTAACCTCTATTGAAGCAGGCCGCCATGGCCGAAATTCGGTCTGGAGGACATTATTATTATTATTAGTACACTAAACTTTGTATCCTGCTAGTGTTGGTGGCTCGTAATTCTCGTGAGACCAGCATTCCGTTATCACAGTCACGTCTACATTTATATCAATTTGGCTAAGCTATGCTGTTAACATCTCCAAGTTGCAATTTACACTGCGTATGTTGATGGAAACAATACACATGGACCGGTTGCTTTGTTCTGGACAAACAATGGACAATGTATGTAAGCACTTCGACGGATTATCAGATCTATAACAACTTATTAGTCCAGTTTGGTCTAATTCTATATATAACAGTATGTTACATTTAATGTTTCTTCTTAAAAGTACTAGGTTTTCATAAGGTGTAATTGTTTTTTAGGTAGTAAGCGATAGTATATGTAAAGGGTGCACTGGCGCGATGAAATGGTAGGAAACTCGAAAACCAAAATTCGTTAATACCGTTTATTTTGAAAAATGACACAACGTAGGTACACGAACAAAAGCATATGAGAGAGCGAGCAAGGGTACATTTGTCGCACGCGATAGTAAAGGCTGACTGCCTGCGTCGCCGTTCGATTTCTAAAACCTAAAATGAGACTCATGTTTATAAACGCAACTACAAATTATTGAAAAGTACCGACTTTTGTTCATTAAAACAAGTATAATTTTAATAAAGATTCTGTATTATAATTAATTTATTAAAAATAATAATAAAAAAAGTGTATTGTTTACATTAAGTTGTTATTAATTATATGAAAATAATAAAGATTTACAAAATAAAGAAATGTAGATAAGTGGTGACGATGACAAAAAAAATAAAAAATAGAACAAAATAAAAAATAAAATGAAAATAAATAAAGGATGATGATGATGGTAATACTATTAATAAATGAAATGAAAAAACCTCTAAGTTACGTTTATTAACGCATAACTTGGAAAATTATACGTTGTAGAGCGATGCTGCAGTTATATTAGTAGTATAGTTGTAGCACAAATGGGTCTGCTCGACCGGGGAAGGACCACGCTCTCACAGAATACCAGCGTGAAATAGTAGCTTAATGCTGCTCTATTTCGTATGGTGAGTGTAGAGAACCGGAGACCCTTTTTACTGGAAACGAGGCATTCCATCTTAGTCCTCACCGGTGACAACGCAATCTGCATTTCGATTTGTAATGGAGGATAGATGTAGATGTCTATGGGTCGCAGCAACCACTTACCATCAGGTGGACTGTGTGCTCGTTTGTCACCCTATCCTATAAAAAAATTAAAAACAGACTCTACATAAAAAGTATTTTGAAAATCGTTTTTAAATACTTTTAAATTGGAGGAATAAATTTTGTTACGTTCTATGAATAATGTTGAGCGTTCAAACTTCTACATAAGCGAATTTTAGCAACAGTTTACAATGTTTTATGTTCAGCAGCACGAGATTTATTGGATACCTTTTCGCGCTTTTAAACCAATTTAAATAAAAGTCTTTCTTGTTACTTTAACATTTTTAAGGAACATTTTTTGATCTGAAAAAAGGATTATAGTTACCGTTACCTTTCGAGTCCATTAAGAGTCTGCTGCTGGACATGAGTCGTCCCCAAGGATTGCCTTATAGGTGGGATATCTACCACATAGCCACGCCTGATATGCGAGTAGGCAACCAAATTATTTTATTTTTCAATTATTACAAGGAATACGCGTAATGGCGTATTGCTTGTAATAACTGAAAAATAAAATAATGTAGTTGTCTACCCGCATGTCAGGCGTGGCTATGTGGCAGATATCCCATCTATGAGGCAGTCCTTGGGGACGACTTATGTCCAGCAGCGGACTTTTAATAGACGCGAAGGGTAACGGTAACTATAATCCCTTTTTCAGATCAAAAATGTTCTTAAGAAATGTCAAAGTAACAAAAAAAAACAACGTTTATTTAAATTGGTTTGAAAGCGCGAAAAGATATCCAGTAAATCTCGTGTTGCTAAACATAAAACATTGTTGACTGTTGCGAATAATCGCTTATGTAGAAGTTTCAATGCTTAACATAATAGACGCGAAGGGTAACGGTAACTATAATCCCTTTCTCAGATTAAAAAATGTTCTTTAGTAATGTCAAAATAACAAAAACAAAACGTTTATTTAAATTGGTCTGAAAGCGCGAAAAGATATCCAGTAAATCTCGTGTTGCTAAACATAAAACGTTGTAGACTGTTGCGAATAATCACTTATGTAGAAGTTTGAATGCTTAACATTATTCATAGAACGTAACAAAATTTATTTCTCCAATTTAAAAGCATTTGGAAACGATTTTCAAACTACTTTTTATGTAGATCCAGATTTTAAATTTTCCAGTTTATATTAAATAAACGTATCTTAGAAGTTTTTTTTTCACAGTATTTCTTAATAGTATTTTCATCACCGTCATCCTTTATTTATTTTCATTTTATTTTTTATCTTGTTTCATTTTTCATTTTCTTTGTCATCGCCACCACGTATCTATATTTCTTTATTTTGTAATGCTTTATTATTTCCATATAATTAATAACAACTTAATGTAAACAACTTAATACAAACAATTGTTTGGTATTAGTTTTAAGAGCGTATATTCAAATTTGCGTAAGTCAAAAACGTCAAAATTTGTATCTAGAACGAATCATCTTGATACTATTGGGACTAAGAGAATAAAATAATTTCCGTATAATAGCTTATGAGGTCGTAGCTAAGACATCGTGTATATAAGAATTAATATCCGATCTAGGGCTGATAGGGCTGATATCGGAAGCTAATATGTATAAATTATTTTATTCTTTTGGTAAAATGAAGTCGGCTTTTCTTTTTTACTCGATTGAGTAGACTAAGGAATCTCACAACGCCAAGTTAGTTAAGAACTAGAAAGGGGTAAGTGATATATGTTCGAATTGAAAAATATGTATTATATAAAATATATTTCATTCGATATACTATAGATTTATTCTGTTTCATAATGTAAAGCTAATTTATCTAAACAACAATTTCATTGATGTCAACGGGGATCGAACCTGGGTTGCTCGCGTTTACGGCGAGCACTTTGCCCTTGAGCTACCATGGCTTATATCTGTTTTGTTTCTATTTTATAATAACGTTACCTCGACACTAAGAATGTTTCCTAAGTATATAGTGGAGGCAGTTAACATAAGAATTTAAATTTCACAAGGACAAACATCCAGACCTGGAACAATTATTTGTAGGTTTACAAATTTTTGTTCCGTGCGGGAATCGAACCCGTGGCCCTTAGAGTTAAACTTATTGCTAAGCCACTCCGCCACGGATCCGTCAAATGTATCTTTTGTAGGGATAAATATTGTAGTTATAAATTGCTTAATATTAAATAAACTTGAAAAATTATTAATAATTAATTTAAAAAATATCATTTAACAAAGTATCATTCCTTTTAAAGTATTTTTCCGCTGTGTGGCGCGAACTGTTGTATATTCTGTAGCTATACGCCTCAATGATATTATAGGTAAAAAGGATAGGTTACCGATATACCGATATAATAGGTTGCAGGTAGGTTACGTACACAATATTCAATCTTCAAAAACGGCACACTAACGCACACATAAATAACAAAATATTCCAAGAGCACACTGCATTACTATTAGTCGTCAAAGTAGGATGGCATGATTAAACCTGCGCAAGCGTAAAATAGACAAATGTAATTTGCGACAGCGCGTGGTCTTGTGTAGTAGGAACGATGTAGAATTAATAATCAGATATGACATTATACCGTACATCGTGATTTATGCCTAAAACGCGATTCATTCATGAGTGCAAGTAATAAAATTAATAAAGTAGTAAAAATGCATTCAAAGTAGGATAATAAAAAAATTGGTTTTATTAAAAATTTATTATCAAATAAAGTGCTGTAATAATTTTTATATATGAACGTACATACAACTTCGTTACGCTACAAAACAAATAAATCGAACTTAATTAATAATGACATAGTTAATTTACCCTTCAATAAAACAAGAAATATATGTACACAATTTGAATTACGATGCTCAGAAGAGACCTATCTGTTTTTTATATTCTTTGATCAGAAACAATATTACTTCTCGTTCAAACTCACTCATTGGGGTATTTTATCCCTCTCCACTTCTTCTGACTATATATTTTAAAATACGTAATTTTTGAATTTGTAAGTAACACGAAAATAAATTTAGGAAATAGTAAACGAATGAAATATCATTCCTTTTGACTTTTGGAAACCTTTCATGTGTAGTTTGTGCAGAATTTCATCACATAATGAAATTCTGCACAAACTACACAAAGACGGCATTTTCGGTGCAAAAACGTAACACGAATTACTATCAACGCCGTTGTCAATGACGCAACGATAGTGCGACGACTGAGCTCAGGTTTGCTAATTAGCCTTGTTTTAACGTGCCACTTGCGGTACACGTATAACCTATCCACCTCTTTTTCTTATAATATCATTGATGCGCCTTCGTCGTTTCAGATAGTGTGTCCATATAAAATCGGGAATTTGGTTTTAAAATCGGGACAATTACAATAGCTACAAAAAACAGATTTTTTGTAGCTATTGTGGTCGCTATTAGTTATACAGGTTTTTTGAGACAATTCGCAATGTGTTTTATAAGTATTATATAGAAATGATCAAATGAACGAATCATTTTTGGTCCAAACATCGTAGAACTTTCTGAATAATATAACTGTGAAAATATTAATAAATCTTATGAACTCACAACTCATGCACTTCAAAGAGCCCTTTAAAAAAGAACAGCGTGGTTCAAACGGTTTTAATACCTCACACCTTGATAGCCTAGATAAAATTCTTGCACCGGACATACAATGTTACTTTATTTATTGAAAAAAAACAGTACCTACAAACGATTGAAGAAATTGACTAGTGAAAGTACTTTTCCACAAGCCTTTTGCATTTTACTAAATGTACTTGGGCCATTTTAAAATTTTCTGCAGGTTTTTTTGTCCCCTCATGATTTACATATTTTTATTGTTTTAATATCAAAAATTTTACGAACTTAAGGTAATAGTAAATAAATAAATAAATAAATTAAACATACTTCATAAAAATGAACTATTTTGCTAATTTTTCCACATTTTTTTAAAAGTAACATTATTTTGGTAACAGAGGTGTTCCCTTTATGCCTTATATTATGACTAATTCTGTATGGAATCTAAAATTTACCACTCTGTTACTGAACAACTCTGTTACTGGTTGGAAGTAACAGAGTTGTAAGCTGAGTAACGGAGCGGTTTTTTTTCATTGTTTAATCTTATTTCACAAGATTTATAGTAAAAAATTATTGGTTTCAGGACTTTTACTTCTACTGCTGGTCGCTTTCATATATGGCTTTAATGCCTGCTGAAAAACAGCGACGTTATACGGAACAACGCAAAAAGGATCCTGCAACAGAAGCTGCAAATAAAAGAAAAGACCTCGAAAGATACCATGCAAAGAAACGTTTATTGAAAAAATTTACGTCACGGGAACACCAAGCAAAAAAAAAAATGGCGAGCTGCAAATGCCAGATGGAGGGACCGGGCCACGGCTCTTCGTGTAGTAATGCATACTCCAGAATCTTCACCGGGAATCATGACTCCACGTTCACGTACTCCAACTCTGCTGGATCCAAACCAAGTTCTGCCACGAGTTCCATCGTCGAATCGCCGTTTATCAATCCCTCAACTATTGATTCCCCATGAAAGTAGCCTTGGTTCAACGACGACGAAAACGGGGCCGGGAACTAGTAAGAAGAAACAGAACAAAACTGTTTAGATTAAATCAAAGATTTAAAGAAAAATTGAAGAAATAAATAAAAAAATATAAAAAATACAAGAAGAGATATAATAGAGGAAAACAAAAAAGGGTATAGAAATGAAAGCGATGATTTTAAAAGTCAAGATGAGTATAACATATTGGCGAAAACTATTAAAAAACGTTATGAAAAAGTTAAAAGTCGGAAAGAAAAGATAAGCTATACAAAAAATATTTGAGGAGAAGGAAGATAAATTTTCTAGAAAGAAAATGCAAAAAAAAAGAATGCTTGAATGTGGATCAAGGTTACATAAGAAAGGAACAACCAAAGCTGAGGAAAAAAGTTTTAAGTGATAAAATTAAAGATTTTTAATCGTGATGATGAGAGCAGCTGCGGGAAAAAAGGAAACCATTACCCATAAGAAAAATAAAAAGCAAAAACGTTACCTACTGGACAGCATTAGGAACCTATTAGCTTCGTTTAAATAAAATCCTGACATGAAATGCTCCTACACTACTTTTACTCGATGCAGACCTTTTTATGTAATGCTTCCTACTATTGCTGGAAGAGAAACATGTTTATGTCGATTGCACACAAACGTTCAGTACTTGGCTATTTCTTTGTGTAAAAATAAAGTCATTCCGACCTCAGATTTAAATAAAATTACAAAAGAACAAACATGCGATGAAAATTTACTAGCTTGCATGACACGACTGTGCTCTGAATGTTATTTAAAAAAAATTGAATATGATAGTACAAGGGATGACTTAATAGTAAAGTATATTCAATGGGAAAGGAAAAATGAAATTGTAGATAAGCTGGGGAAAAAATACAAAGTTACTAAAAACATAAAAGAAGAAAAGCAGAGTACTGTAAAATCTTTAATAGATGTATTTAAATTTTAACTCCAAGAGTTCACGAGGCATGTTTATTACATAAAGTCAAAATACAGAAACTACAGAGCTTGTATAGACGCATTGTCCAAAAATGAAGTAGCATTACATGTTGTCTTCAGTGAGAAATATAGCTGTAAATATTTCGAAGAAATACAGGCCCATTAGTTTGAAGGTTCACGAAATCAAGTATCTTTACACAATGAAGTCATGTACCTGCGAGGTTCAGATAATAAAATAGGGGTGAAATCCTTCTGCACCGTTTCAGGTAATGTAACTCACAATCCAGCTGTAATCTAGGCTCACCTTCATCCCATCTTTTCTTTTATTCAAGAAAATTATACATAAGTAAAAATCATACATATGTTCTCAGAATGGCTCGCCTCACAGTACCGGCAAAAACAAAATTTTTATCTGATTTGCAATGAATTTTTCTCTGAATATAACTTCTATAGAGCTGAATATAACTTCTATAGAGTAACATGGAAATTTTTCGTGGCAGGGCACGACAAGGGTGCAGCAGACGGGGTTGGTAGCTTTTTGAAGTGCACTGCTGATCAACTTGTCGCACGTGGACAGGATATTGCTGATGCCTCAATGTTCTATTCTGCTTTAAAGGATATTAGTAAAATAAAAATGCATTTTATTACTGACGTAGACATTAATATATGGTCCATGGAGATTCTAGACAATGTTTTACCATTACCTGGCACCATGAAAGTCAACCAGGTGTTCACTGAAGAGAAAGGAGTTCTCAAATATAAGCATTACATGTAAGCAGGAATACGACTTTCCTATCGAACATCGCAGTGGGAAATCTCACGGCAACGCAGATGCACTGTCAAGAAGACCTTGTCCTGAAGATTGCAACCATTGTAGTAGGCAAGAGAGTAAGGAAGTGGTATCACAGAGACACAACAGAGTTGTTAAGAATTTATTTTAATAAATATGATTAATAGTTTGAAACATGATTCTGCATGTTTTCAAAAGATTTTAGACTATAATTAACAATAATGCCAAACGACTTGTGATTTATGTGTTCGTTATAAAAATAAAAGAAAATTTGCATTGGAAACATAAATTCTGAAAAAAAAACCTCAAAATTCCTAAAAAAACATCGTGACCAACAACAGTAAATTAAAATTTAATATATATATAATAGTCCAATATAAATGAAAAAATGATATAGCAATAGTTTTAAGAAAAAATATTTTTTGGATTTAAAGTAAGAAAAGCCTGCAAAAAATTTTAAAATGGCCCACTTATCTAAGCAGCAGCATGTAAGTTAGATATTGTAGTGATTATTATTACGATGCATAGCGCAAACCGGCGATATGCACCAGGCAGTGAGAAAAAGAAAGTAAACATGATTGACATATTTCCATGACATCACATTACGCGCAAAGAAAACTTTGATGTTGCCTATTTAGTCCAAGTTTGGTGGGAAAATAAGCAAAGCAAAAGTATTTTAATGTATTAGCAGCTTACAGATATATTCAATTTTGGTGTGAAAATGATCGATCGAAATATAGACTAGTTAGTGAAAATTCGGGACATTTGGCGTCCCGATTCATCGTTAATCGGGACAAATCCAGCACAAATCGGGACACTTGGCAACACTAGCTTATGCTATCGGTGTGAATTAACACTTATGTGGGCTGTGGGGTGTGGTAGTGAAGTGACACGTCCTATCGTTGGGAAAACCCGGAGGGTACTGAATTAGGTTGGCGCGTGATGATTTATAATATCTTTAAAATAATCATATAAAATAATTTACTAAATAAAACGAGCTAAAATTTTTTTGGATATATATTAAGTTTATATCCCAATACACTGTAAAAAATGACATTGAAGTGGACAGTTTTGGTGATTTTATGGTATTGTTTTTTAATATTAAATCGAAATATTTTTGTAATTTTATGATATTTTATTATGTGATTGACGTGCTGAATCTCGGCAGCCAGGTGTTTGCTGTCACAGATCCCTCGTGCTCTCTTTAACAAAGATTTGCCCACGGTAGCTAACTGTGAAGGATGGTGGTGAGATTCACCGTTTAAATATCAGTTTGTATGGGTCTTTTTCCTATACACAGTGTGACCAATGGTGTTGTTAGGATTTCGGATGACTAACACATCTAGAAAAGGTAAGGAATTATTTGCCTAAAAAAATAATAGTAAAATAAACGCGATAAAATCCGTAAAAGTTTTAATCAAAAATTGATGTCCTCGGTACATCAGGGGTTGAACTTAATACATAGTATATGTCGATCAGTAAAAGCTGTGTTGACTCAATAATGTTCTTACCCACTGACCCATTAGAAATAAATGAAATTGTACAAAAGATGATGGATGCAAAAGCACCGGTATAGGATAAAATTAGTGCAAAGGTCATAAAATTATCAATAGATATTCTAGTTGATCCACTACGTTTTTTATATAACCAGAGCCTGAAAACAGGGATTTTCTCAGTTGTTTTAAAAAAATCATTGTTACCTCGATATTCAAAAGCGGAAAAAACTATTAACAAGTAATTATAGACCAATCGCACTTTTAAGCACACTTTATAAAATTATGGAAAAAATAGTTAATATTAGACTTACGAAATTTCTTGGCCAAGAAAACCTCATGTCATCTAATCAGTATTGCTTCTAAATCTATAAAATATGCTGTTTTAAGACTTACTATACTGGTGGAAAATGATTTAAATAGTAGTAATCACTGTGTTGGGGTCTTTCTCGACATATGAAAGGCTTTTAACGCTGTGTCACCGAGGATACTTCCAAAGCGAATGGAGTAAATGGGTATACTTGGGATTCCCTATGATTGGTTTAAAGATTACTTAAGTAATCGAAGCCATCAGATTAAAGTTGAAAAGTAATTTATATCTAATTGTTACTCTTTGTATTGTTAATTTATTAATAGCTTTTTGAATTGTTCAATTTATAGACGCAAAGTTTGTATTATATATAAAGACAAGCGACCCGCCCTGTGTTAGATCTATTACTGTGACGTCATTCAGATTTTTAAAGTAAACATCGATAATTATGTATTTTTTTTTCGATTGAAAAACTTTTAGATTAAAGAAACAACTAAAATGTATTTATGTTTGACGTACGTAGGTATTTTTTTGTACTCGTACAGCTTCGTAATTATTAGGAAGAAAAGTGTTCTCTCACTTCTTGCAGAATACCAGATGCAACTAAAGTATTTGCTGCTGTAAGAAACTTTAGTTTATACTTACATCTGTAAATAAATATAACTTATAGAGGCACTTGGTAGAATGTTTGTTATTGAATTCAGTAAATGGTGAAAAAATAGCAAGAAGGTTTCTCTGGTTTTAGTAATAGTTTTAGATATTTATATTTTTAAAGAAATATGTAAGCGACGTAAATATGCGGTAGTAGAGATATAAAAATACATAGGTTCTAATCCGATTTTCGACAACTATCGTCAATTTTACTACAAGCACTACAAACATTTTAGGTTTACATGTTTTCCACCTTGTCATGGTAGAGTGGGAGCTTGGGGATTCAGATCCCCAGGGTTCAGATTTTTTCTGAAAACAAATTTAAATAAGAAAAAAAAACTGCGATCACCAATTCAACAGATATTAGGAAACCTATGGGAGTGGCAATTTTTTTTATTTTATTTCAAACAAAATCCACAGCTCTTTGTTACATCGTACGTACATCTTATGATCTTAAATTATAGCCAAAAACGGATTTACATTATTTAAATAGTATTTTCAATTTATAATGGACATGTTGAAGATAAAGTAGTTGGGACTAAAAATACATATTTTTAAACATCTAGAAAACATTACAAGAAAATTAAAAGATTTTCAACATACATAATGCTCGTATGCGCCTCCCTCGCACGTGGGCATGTGTGTGTGTGTGTGTGTGTGTGTGCGTATGTGTGTGTATGTGTGTGTGTGTGTATGTGTGTGTGTGTGCGTGTGTGTGTGTGTGTGTGTGTGCGTATGTGTGTGTATGTGTGTGTGTGTGTGTGTGTGTGTGTGTGTGTGAGTGTGTGTATGAGTTAATGAGTTACCTAAACTCACTACATCAGAAGTTTCAAGACATCCTTCTTAATAGATTCTTAAACTTAAACTTATCCTTATAGATTCTTAAACTTATCCTTACTGGAATGGAAAATATTCACTGAGTGGAATCTTTTATTATAAACTTTTTGTAAACGATTCACCAGAGAGTTTTGTGCATAATTTATCTTTGTCTTAACAACCGCAAACAAAGGTGTATGTCTCGTTCTACGTTTCGGAGTACAAAAGCAGAGAACTCTATCAGCTAAAGTTACACAGTCAATACTTCCATTACATAAACCATGCAAAAATGCCTTGTCCATTAGAGTACGTCTATCCTCAAGGCTTATTATATTGAAATATCTACAAGACTCTTCATATTTATTAGTGTAAATAAAATTTCTATACCTTAAATGTCTCAGGAATTTGTGTTGAATTTGTTCTAAGTTATTTATATGAACAGTGTAATGAGGGTTCCATACAGTACTGCAATATTCAAGGACGCTTCTAACATATGAAAAGTAAAGTAATTTAATACAGTTAATATCAGTAAAGGGTCTACTTACGCGTAGGATGAAGCCAAGGCTTTTGTAGGCCGAGTGCGTTATTGTTTCAATATGTTCTGAGAATCTTAACTTGCAATCTAGTAATATCCCCAGATCCTTCACTAATTCTTTGTTAGTTATATTAAGGTGATTTATTTGGTAGTTGAAATTTGTAGGTTCTCTTTTCCTTGTGAAAGAAACATAAAGACACTTGCTGACATTAACTCCTATACGATTTACTACATAATAGTTACCAAGTTGCACCAGATCAGCTTGAACTTTCATGCAATCTACATAATCAGTGATTTTCATATATACTTTAGTGTCATCAGCGTACATCAGAAACTTAGCAATATGAAAACACTTGCTCACATCATATAGATAGCACACGTACAGTAGAGGACCCAAAATAGAACCTTGTGGAACTCCGGATGTTATTTCCATGATGTCAGAACGGAATCCTCCTAAGACTACTGCCTGAGATCGTTTCGACAGATAGGATTCCATCCACCTGAAAAGGTTACCTCGTATGCCCAGCTCAAAAAGCTTACGTAGTAATATGATGTGATCTACGCGATCAAAGGCTTTCTCAAAGTCAGTGTAAATTACATCTTTTTGCGACCCTCCATCCATATTTGAGGTAGTGTAATCAATAAATGCGCCCAAGTTAGTTGCTGTAGAGCGCCCTTTCACAAAGCCATGTTGTTCTGGGGGTATTGAAGGTAATATGATGGGGTATATGTGCATATGAACGATTCTTTCTAGCAATTTACTTAACACATTGAGTATTGATATTGGCCGGTAATTCTCATTTATTGTCTTCAGCCCTTTCTTGTGTATAGGTACAACATGGGCTTCCTTCCAAATACTTGGAAAGTAGCCATCGCGAATACACCTATTGAATAATAGTGCTATAGGAACAGATAAGGATTTTGCACATTTTACAAATAATACAGGAGGCAATTTATCGCTACCGGCACCTTTCGTAATGTCAAGCTTTCAAATTAAATTCTTAACTTTCTCTGGATTTATTTCAATACCTTGGATTACATTTAAATTTAAATTATCAGATCTTATAGTCAAATTATTGTCAATAGATTTAGTAAAATTACTTTAAAAAAAATCGTTAAATGACGAGCAGATTGCTATTGGGTTATTCACTTTAGTGTCTCCGTATGTCATTTCTTGAGGATAATCAGAATGGTTTTTACGCTTAGACTTTACATAACTCCAGAAAGCTTTGGGGTTATGTTTAATATTCTCTTGAGTGCGTGCCAGGTACAGTTTATAACATTGCTGCTGTAGTATCTTTTGTCGTTTTCTCAGCTCCGAAAAGTCTGCGTAATCAATCGGATTTTTATGCTTCTTCCAACTAGAGTGCAATTTACTCTTTTCTTTTATAAGGTTAGTTAGTGCTCTGCTGTACCATATTGGATAAGAATAATTACCACTACATCGGATTTTAGGAACGAATTTTTCAATTAATTTATTTATTTTACTGTAAAATTTATCAGTAACACGATCTAAACTAGTTTCCCTTGTGATAAAAGCCCAGTCTTGTTTCAAAAGTAAATCATTCATACTACGGTAGTCTGCTCGCTTAAATTGATATTTAGTCCTAAAAGAAGGCCTACATGAAGGTACTAAGATGTCCGTCGCAGATATGTACAGAGCTGGATGATATACGAGTGCATATTCAATAACAAGCACAAATTCAGATTTTTGAACTTTTATCGGGAAAGATGAAAAGATTAAGTCTAGAGTGTTCTTGCTACTGTTTAAGAGTGTATTGTATTGAGAAAGGCCTATGAAAGAACAATAAGATATAAGATCAGATGCTGCAGTTTGAACTTTGACTGATCCTTTCCTACGTACAACTGGGTCTCCAGAAGTCCAGTCAATACATGGTAAATTAAAATCTCCTGTAACAATTATATAGTCATTTGGGTATTTATCACGAAAAGCTAACAGTGTGTTAATGAGATCCTTTATGCGCGAAGATATTTGATGATTAGGTGGTACATAAACTACCGAAATGTGTATGTCATATGAAGAGCCTATGTTACTTCCTGGAATGATAATCCAAATGCATTCCAGATCGGTATTATTCCATTCTGGTCATATGCGCGCATGTAGCTTTGGTTTACAAAGTAACATTACACCACCTCCTAATGATCCTCGATCTATGCGAAAATTTTTATAATTATCTTCACTTAGTTCTGCATCCAAAATACCATCACATACCATGTTTCAGAAATCATAACTTCATGGATCTCAGACAGTAACAGATTATTATAAAACGTATTAGTCTTTGTTCGTAGCCCTCTAACGTTTTGATAAAGCAATGTAAAGTTGTTACTATTTTTACTATTTTCATCCATTTCTGACAGGGTAGTAGTGGTGAAATCGATAAACGTACACTCTATAAAATGTTAAATATTTAAAGGAAAAATAAACTATTATTTTTAAGCCAGTTATTAATTGGGGGTCATTGTAGAAGCGTGCTCGTCGGGACCCCTGCCAGCCCTTTTCAGGGCTGCAATTCTACACAGCTGCGCACCCATGCGAACGAGGGTTAGGGCGTCCCCCCAAGGCGACGCACACCAGCTCGTCCCCGTTGGTGTGGAATGCAGCGCGCAAAGCGGCGATGGGGACCGCCACCCGTCACGCACAGCCCGACACGGCGGAAGGTGGAGGACGGAGTGCAGAGTTGGCACGTGGAATGTTAGAGGGGGCATGAGAGATAAGACGAATGAGTTGATCGAAATAATGAAAGAAAGAGAATTAGATGTCGTGTGTATGTCGGAGACCAAACGGAAAGGCAGTGGTATTGAAAAGCTCCCTGGCGGGATGTTAGCTATATGGTCTGGAGTCCCGGAAAGCGAGAACGCCTGCCAGGGAGTGGGAGTGCTGTTGTCGTCCCGGTTGGTCGATCTTATGACTGAATACAAGGTTGTGAACTCAAGACTTCTCTGGGTTCGCTTCAAAATGGGACTGACGAAGTTATTCCTTTTGGCTGTTTATGCGCCGGTAGCTTCGTCGTCCAGGGCTGAGCTGGAGGAGTTTTGGGAGAATGTAAGAGAAGTTCTAGATTTGGTTAAGGGAAACGAAAGAACTGTTGTATGTGGTGATTTGAATGGATGGGTAGGTATCGCTCGACCAGGATACGAGTCGGTGCTTGGAAAGTTTGGCGATAAAAGGGTTAATGATGCTGGCAAGCTTATACTGGCTGTATGCAAGGAAAAGGGTCTTCTTGTGACAAACACTATGTTTAATCACAGGAAGATCCATATGTACACTAGAGAAAGAAAGAATGAGAGAAGTATGATTGATTTGTTCCTGGTGGATGACCGACTGCGAAAACAGGTGATGAATACACGAGTGTTCAGGGGTGCTGACCTGGGAACGGATCATTATCTAGTAATTACTAGATTTAGGGGTTTGTTCGCGGGTTGGCGCCACCGGACAGCAGTAACAGAACCACAGTCGGTCTGTCGCATCCGAAGCTGGAAGCTTCAGGAAGCGGATACTAGGGACAAATATCACACGAGGGTAGCCGAAAAGCTTGACACCATCGATGGCAGGAAAGAATGTGTGGAGAGAACATGGCAGAACCTTAGGGATGGAATGGTAAGTGCAGCGGAAGAAGTATGTGGTACGACAAAAAGAGGTAGTAGTAAAAGAAGAGATGCATGGTGGAATGATGAAGTGAAAGAAGCTGTAAAAAAGAAGAAAAAAGCATGGTTAGACTACTTGGCCTATAGTAACGATGAGCATATGAGAGAGAAGATGAAAGAAAGATATAAGCTGCAGAAAGTTCATGCGAAAACATTGATTGAGGAAGTACGTGAAAGGTGTAGAATAGAAGCGGACGAGAGGTTGTCGCACAACTTTAGGGAAAACTCCAAACTCTTCTGGAAAGAGGTTGGAAGGTCCCGGAGTGGTGCGACAGCTTTATAGAATAGAAGCGGACGAGAGGTTGTCGCACAACTTTAGGGAAAACTCCAAACTCTTCTGGAAAGAGGTTGGAAGGTCCCGGAGTGGTGCGACAGCTTTAAGAATGAACAAAGTGCTTTCGAGAACCAATGACGTCCTCTCAGAAAAATCGGACGTTATGCAGCGATGGAGTGAATTTTATAGAGAATTGTATGCGTGTCATGATCTTAGTGAAGGATCCGGGGGTGACGCCGTGACTGGCACGCCAGACACGGACCTCGATGACACTGAGGTCATCAGCATGAAAGAGATTGAACGTGCGATTCGAAGTTTGAGATGTGGTAAGGCTGCGGGACTAGACAGAGTTACTGCTGAAATGGTCAAGTACGGTGGGCCTCGCGTCTGGGACAGCTTTCATCTGCTGTGCAATTTGTGCTGGCGGACGGGAGATGTCCCGGATGATTGGCGATCCGCGGTCATTGTGCCTTTATATAAAGGTAAAGGTCATCTTGACTGCGGGTGCTATCGGGCGATCAGCTTGACCAGTTTAGCAAGTAAAGTTTATTCGAAGGTTTTGACACGCAGGATGCAAGAGAAATCGGAAAGATTTTTATGGGAGGCACAATGCGGATTTAGACCTAGAAGAGGATGCACGGATCAAATGTTTTCTCTCCGCATGATCACGGAGAAGCTTCTGAGTGTTAACCAGAGGATTTTCCGTGCTTTTGTGGATCTGGAGAAAGCATTTGATAAGGTTATAAGGAAGAAAATGTGGGAACTGTTGCCGGGATATGGTGTGGATGGTCGATTGTTAAGGGCTGTGCAGTCACTTTACTATGACTGTAAAGCCTGTGTGCGGGTAGGGCATGACCTGTCACCCATGTTTAGCGTCCAAGCGGGCGTAAAACAGGGTTGTGTCATGTCTTCCTGGCTGTTCATACTGTATCTCAACAGCTGTTTACAGAAGCTGAAAGATAGCTGTTTGGGTGTGAAATTGGGTGACATAAAAGTTAATTGTCTGCTGTATGCTGATGATGCAGTGCTTATTGCACCATCAGAACTGCAAGCATTAGTCACGTGTATGAAAGAGGAATGTGAAATTAAAGGTCTCCGTTTGAATGCTAATAAAACTAAGGTTCTGGTATTTGAAAAGGACGAAGAGAGAACGAAATGTGAAATATGGGTAAATCAGGAATGTCTAGAACAGGTAAATGAAATTGTATACTTGGGGAGTGCTTTCAGCCGGGATGGAAGATGTGATTTAGATGTGGATAGGCGTGTTGCTGCCGGAAACAAAGTCAATGGTGCCCTGAATGCATTAGTAAAAAGGCAAGGCGTGGTGAAAAGTGCACGCCTTGCAATACATAACGCAGTGTTGGTACCGACTTTGTTATATGGCAGCGAAACCTGGGTATGCCAGAAGAAGCATAAAAGCAAGTTGAATGCAGTGGAGATGCGATCTCTTCGTAAAATGTGTGGCGTTACCATAGCCGACCAAAAGCGAAACGAAGAGATTCGCAATATGGCAGGATTGAAAGATGACCTTATCACAAAAATTCATAGGGGCGTTCTCCAATGGTTTGGGCACGTTTAACGAAAGAGTGAAGACCGAATGGTGAAGAAAATATATAGAGCGAAAGTAAATATTAAAAGGTGTCGAGGTAGACCGAGACTAACTTTCGAAGATCATGTGAGCAAATTGCTCGAAGAGGGGAGGGTCAAGAGTACTCGGATACCTAGACGTGCATGTATGAAGAAGTTAATGAACCTGAAAGAAGCGAAAGAGGTATGTAAGGATCGTGACACTTGGCGATCTGTTCTCTCTGGCTACCCCGTTAGGGATTGTGCGTGACGATAAGTAAGTAAGTAAGTAAGTAAGTTATTAATTAATATAGATAGATATTCGCAAACCTTAATGGTCAATGTATAACTATAAGTTAAGCCGTAGTTTTTAATAGCATTTAAATGTGGCACTACGAGAATTTGCTTCGGTTTAAAATAGGAGTGTAGTTCACATGGAAAGGATATACTTGTGAGGTACTCTTGCATTGCATAATCAATAAGTGTGTAAATAGAGTTGAGTGTAGAGAAGTGTAAAAATATTTTATGTAAGTGTAAGGGAGGATAATTGCATACATTGAAAGGTGAGTAATTATTAAATATCAAACAGTGTTTTACATTATTTTGGATATATCGGTTGATGAGGATATTGGAATAGGGGGTGAGGCCCCGTCCTTTCGAACGAAGATACGGCAGTTTTTTGTCCAAACAAATTTATAATTTATCTCCTTGGCTTTTTGTTTGCATGTATTTAAAAGAATTTTATTTTCTTTTGTAAGGTGCTCATTGATATAAACTCTGTTAGTCTCATCACCCATTCCCAAATCCTTAGCATTAAGAGTACGATACTTGCGACCTGCTGCTATAAGTTTATCTTTGACGGCACGTTGTCTTAGATGCACAACAATGGGGCGTGCGCGGGCAGCACTCACAGCGCGCCGAGGTTGGACCCGGTGTGCGAAATCTATATCAGTCTGCTGAATAGGAGCCCTAATATGCTGCGGGAGTTTCAATACTATTTGTTTGGTATCTTCGGCCTTATTCTCAGGAATCCCTGTTATCTCTATATTCTGCATTCGTGTCCACTGTTGTTGTCTCAAGTTTTCGTCTTCCAATGCTTTAATCCTTGCAGCTTGTGCAGTAACACTACTTTTTAGACTTTTATTTTCTTCTCTTATACATTTCAGTTCAGAAGTGGTCGTTGCAAGCAGCGTTTTTAGTTCTATGAGCTCTTTGCGAAAATCCTCATATTGCCCACTAATAAACATTGAAGACTCCTGATATCCGGAACACTGGTTTTTTATTGTGGTTAACTGATCTGATAATTCCTTCAGGCTTGATTAAATAACAATTCTTAATTCTTGTCTTTCAGCCTCCAAGACATCCTTCAACTTTTTTTCCGTTATGTAGTCAAATGTTAAATCAGATTTTTTACGCAACGTTACATTCAAGTTATCTGCGTTATCGAGAACTGTCGACTCTGTCTGGTGCGATGGGCGTATAGGTGTGTTTGTGTTATCCTTCTTAGGTATTTTACTTTTACATTCCAGGCATCTCCAATTACGTTTATTCTCATCATTTAACGCTCTATACCGCTGTGGTGAGATATTAGCGCATTGAAGGTCATATTTCTGTTTACAACCAAGGCAGGTCATGTATCTTTTATCAGATATTAATGCTCTGCAAGCTCCACAGAATTGTTTTTCCATTTTAGGCGCAATAGAATACTCTAAAAAGAACTTTTAAAAATTTCTAGAAAAAGTTTGTTAACTAGTATGTGCTGATTATTTTATCCAGGCGCTAAAAGATTAGCAAGTAAATATTGCCGTACTACGTCACAGCGAGCGAATTGCGAGTTGGGGTAGGTCCGGGAGATTGAAGATATAAGATTTTATAAATGTTAAAATGCTTCTTACTCCACAATTTCTTAATGTTTTACTGTAGTTATTACACAGACACAATCACCGTCATATAAGGTTCACACACGTATGTACTAGTCGCAATGTTTCGCACTATAAACAGATATTTTGAATTTTAAATAGCCACAAAATTCAAACGACGTTTAATCTTCAACTGCCCTCGTTAGTATCATAGTTCAGAATTGATTTTTTGATAGACTGTAACGACATCGATTTATCAAAATCCGACGATAAGTTTTTGGATTTCGTTTATATTAACCGATTTATTACTCTCTAATTGATCTTCATATCACTTTAGTCGGTTGAAATTGAAAAAAAAAGTGGTAAATAGGTTCATTTGATTAAAATGACACCGCAAAATTTACCCAATATCACTCAATGTTTCTTCAAAAAAGGTATGTTCATTTTAAAAACCAAAATGACTTTTGTTATTATACCGCCTTTGTTGCTAGTTTGACTCTCATTTAAAGTTACCTCATATAACAATGAAATGTCGAGATCCCTCGCTTGTAATTGAAAACAACGATTTATTTCCAGTAACTGTCGATAATTAATTTAATTAAAATGCACATCGACTCGAACCACAGAGCACAGTAATGAGATATTTCGATTTGTAATTAAATGTAAAATAACAATGATTCAGTGAAACACTGTGTCGATATATTTTGTGAAAATCATTGGATAGGATTTTGCCGCGTAGTTGAGCCATAAGGAAAACCACTGTACTATATCAATCCATGGGTATTTAGAGTGAGTGGAAGATTATTCAAAATCTTTCAATACATATTTACTTTAATCGAACATTATTATAATTACTTAAGGTATTTTCACTTAGTTGGCTGCCTATTTAAATAACATATCAAAACGGATTTAAACGTTGTACATGCCGGAGCTATTTTTTTGTTACATTTACCTTATACGAACATTGACGACACTTCAAAAAGCAATTTTCCCTGTTGAATATTGCCTGTCAACCTGATGGATATATACTTGTAGACTAGTTGTCGTAGATACAAGTATATTTTAACTAACTACAAATAATAAGACTACTACTAAAAAGGGGGTAAAATTATTAAGTGTGTCCAAATATAAAAAATAAAAATAAAAAAACAGTAAGGTGGATTGTCCATAAGTGTTTAGATTGGTTTGAGTCGAAAAGGCCTGATTTACACCTGTCTCATAAGCTAAACCTTTGTCATATTGTTGGAAGTATCGTTTACCTGAATTTTGCCGTAGCTCTGTTTGCCTTTATTTTTTTTATTTCATTTATAAGATAATATTTAGTGGTTCCTGTAGCCTATAGACATTTACATCTATCCTCAATTACCAATAAACTTGCAGATTTGTTGTCACCTGTGAGGGCTAATATGAAATGCCACTTTTCCCAGTAATATGAGTTTCAGATTCTCTACACTCACCATACGAAACACAGCAGTATTGGGCTGTATGGGAATTTTGCGCTGGTATTCCATTTTGCTTATGATATTATCTGTAGCAATCCAAAGACCACGACAAATACCAGGTAGTGGTTGAGCACAACTTTTTCTTTAATATCCCATCTAAGAAGAAGAAGAAGAGTTTATTTATTTGAGTAACCAAGGCTCATATTTTGTTAGTGTTGCTTATAACTAAACCTATAAATCGGTTAGTAGGCATAATGTCATTTGTGAAGAAAGAACACAAAATTACATTAATGTTACATTTATATGTGCCATTGTCTCATCATTCCATCTAATATGGCACTACAATGCCACATGTATAGTCAGTCCAATCCGATCATGATCACTTTCAGGATGATATTGTTGCTCCGCCACACCTTGCGCAACAGAGATTATGCGCACCTCTTGAGCATAGTCGCGTAAAATTAGTCAATTCGTGCTTCCACGATCCTGATGCACTACAGAAGCGAGACAGCCCGAGCACTAAATGCGCTGTTGTTTTGTACTTGTAGGGCGATATAAGCCTTTTGGGTATATCTAGCACACAGGCTGCACGTGTATAATGATGTGCAGAAAGGTCTAAATAGTGTTATTTTAACTTCCCTTGAACAACGTGCTAACTTGCAAGCTATCATGTTCGCTCTTACTGACAATGCCTTCCGTTCCCTCTTAATGTCATCATCATTAAGAAGCGGAGTCAGTATATGTCAAAGATATTTACACTTAACACTGTTTGTAAAATATAACCATTAAATGAAATAGGTGGTACTATGACATGACGCTTACACCTGGTCTCAAAGACCATGACATTGCTATTTTATTACAATATTTATACATTATAAGCCAAACTGCAGTTAGTAGTGGTAGAGCCATGCTGCAGTTATATTAGAAGTATAGTTGTAGCACGAATAGGTCGGCTCAACTGGGGAAGGACCACACTCTCACAGAATACCAGCGTGAAACAGTAGCTTAATGCTGCTGTGTTTCGTATGGTGAGTGTAGAGCACCGCAGACACTTTTTACTGAAAACGAGGCTTTCCATATTAGTTCTCACGGGTGACAATGCATCTGCATTTTGATTTGTAATCGAGGATAGATGTAGATGTCTATGGGCCACAGCAACCACTTACCATCAGGTGGATGTGGATGGTGGTGTGTGCTCGTTTGTCACCCTATCCTATAAAAAAAACTATGAGTGAGGGCGCAAGCTTCACACATCTTCACCAGTCTTCGCAGGCCGCAAACAGATACAATCAACAACACCATATCATCTGCTTAACTGATGTTGTTGATGCAGACATCGTCTACGTTACAGCTGATTCTGATGCCGTTCAGCTCATTCAACTCATTCACATATAGGTTGAATAGCGTAGTCGAGCTCAAACCCCTATCTTACCCCGTACTCTAAACCGTATGATCTAGATAGGGTGATTTCCCATCTCAAATTATTGACCTGGTTTCAATACCAATACTTGGGAATATTTATGAATTCCAGATGTATTTGGATCGTCTCCAATTTATTCTACCGTAAGTCGTAGGACACCAGGTCAAAAGCACTTCAAATGTCTAAAAGACAAGCGAAGACTGACGTTTTGTGTGCCGTGTAGTAAGTGAAAGTAAGATACAACGCCACGCTTTCTTTAGTTTTCTGTGTGTGTTCAGTCTAAATGCAAATTGACAATCACATGGTTTTGAGTATTTATTTAATTGCGAATTAAGCACATTTTAAAATAATCTTGAAATGACAGTTGCTGACGACATAGATCTATATTTCTTTTTATCCGCGAGATCCCCTGTTCTATTTTTCACTATAGGAACTATAACCGTACGCATCATGTCGACGGGCATGTGTCCATGTCCTAAGCACAGGTTAAATAATAAAAATAGTACCCGAAATAGGTGCGAGCCAGCAAACTTGAGATGTTCGATACTGATCCCATAATGGCCAGGGGATCCACCTCTAGAAATCTTTTTCACTACCTGATCTATTTTTTAACCGTAAAAGTTATTTTCTTTTCTTCGTTATACACCATATTTAGCATCGAGCGTGAAGGCCCAAGTGGAGACTTCACTGCAAAATTATCTACGAATATGTAGGCAAGTTTTTCAAACTCTGTTACATCACCACGGCTGACGGACAGGCTCGGTATACATTGTAATCTATTGTTACATTTCCGAAAAGAGCGAACATCATTTTTTAAAATATGTGAAACTAGAATATCCATCTTAACTCGATTTTCGTGATCTTGATACCACTTCAAGCGAGATTTGAATATTTTTCTAGCTTCCCACATTTATTCATAAATAAAACCCGAAAAATTTTATCATGCCACTCCCACAGGTGAAACTTTTACCCTGCCCACCAATGCGCTTCCGCAACATGCCTGTTCCAGCCAGCACCTACCTTTTTTATTTTTTACAGTTACGCCCTCCTACAGAAGACGCCTTCAGAGCCATTACAATATTTGTATACAAATTATCTATAACAATCCTGTGACTAATATCAGTACAGAATTCATTTGGGTAGTCAATGAGACGTAATATTTTATAACATTTACTTCGATAGATGTCTATTGGTTCCGACGTCCTCTTCCTCCAAAATACTACACTTCTGACTGATTCTATTACAAGCGAGTTGTGGTCTGCCCAAAACACGTCATAAATAAGATAAACATTCTGTGTGGAATATCGCCGCTTTAGTTACTAAAGAGTGATGGAGCCACCTATTCTACCCATAAACATCACGAACAAATGTATACGAATTGGATAATATACTTAACATGTTACTGCAAACGCAAGACCACTCTTGATATAATACAAAAGTTCGATAATTCATCATAAAATCGTTCATAGGGATGAGCATTATAACCCCCAATGTCTGTGCTAAAGCTGTCTACAATAGCACTAAGTACATCCGTAAAATCGATTATGTTGGCTGCCTCGTCTGTTGGCATGTGCACGCATGTACATGCACGCGATGACATTACTTAAAATAACCTTTCTTTTGAAATTATTTTAATAGCACGTGTTATCTCTCTTAATAATTGTAACATGGTTAAAAACACTACGCCACCAAAGCAGAGCTGCATTTGTGTCCATCGCCGACATGCCCGTATAGCTGACATTGTCTTTTATGGTGCTACAAAAATCGATTTCGTCTGTGAATAACCACGTCTCTTGCAACGCTATAATTTAAAAATTCTTACAAAAATTGCGTATGTTACCTATGGAGTGTTTTACGATTTTACAATTAACCTCTCAACCCCCTAGCAGTCTCATGAGACCGCGGCCACATTCCGTCTAATCCCTAGCGGTCTCATGAGGTCGCACCTACCTACAGCAGTTTAACCCATAAAAACTTATATATAGAGACTACTTTTCTATCAAAAAGTTTGGCATTATATAATCAATACGAAATACTTTATCCTCTAGTGCAATAAAAAACAGTTATCCTATGAATATTTATTTATAGTCTACGTTTATTTTGTACGCCATTTTCGCGTGAATGTTATTGTGTTGATTTTTGGATTTTTCTAGTGCTTTTTTTTTGTTAGTATAGTGTTTTATTACAAAATTGTAATGAAAGTTTTTGTGTGAATATATTTTACGTAAATAATTTCGAGTAATATATATTGAAATAATTGTGGCTTTCACGTGTAGACTCAGTCAGTATTTGCCTGCATGTATTGTAAGATAATAAAAATATTTTAAACAATAATATAGTTTATTGCAAGAAGTATATTCTTTGGATTTATATGAGACGTCGTCATGCTAGCAACTTTCGTGAATTTAGAGTATTTAATAAACACAGACTTTATACTTAAATATATTTTTTAAATTTATGTATTATTTTTGATGGCACGTTTGGCGTAGTGGCTGAACCATCCGAATGCAGCGTCGCGGATCACGGGTTCGGTTCTCGCATGGAGCAAACATTTTTACTAACAAAGAAAAAAAACGGCATATATAAAATAAATAAATAATTTTAATTGCATAAGTTGAAAAAAAATGCTATGCAATAGCTTTACCGCGGCAGTCCCCGAGTGCCACACGTATTTTTTGCAATATAAGCCTAAGCCTAATTTATTTTCATACAACTCAGTTAGATCAATCTTACTGTAAAGACCCAACATAATTTGACGCGCCTTTTAATTTATAGGCCCATAGATTGCTTCAATAGGGGGAATTTTTCATAGTTGCCTCGCTTGACAGGTAGGTTCGTAACCTATATATTTCCTGTTTAAGTTTCCTTCCCTGTGTCGCCTATAACGACAACTGGACAGCAACATATTCCTGATAACAGCTGAATAAAACTACTCCGGTTGCCCACCCGCTTGCCAAGCGTGGCATTTATGGCCCTACAAGGCAAACTGTGGATCAATATTCAAAGTGGACTTTGGATAAGCTGTAGTAATTGAATGAATTTAATTTTCATAATATAAAAAAGACGTGTGGCACTCGGGGACTGCCGCGGTAAAGCTATTGCATAGCATTTTGTATCAACTTATGCAATTATAATTATTTATTTATTTTATTTATGCAGTATTTCTTTTTCTTTGATATTAATTCAAGTTACACTTTTTGAGCGTGGTGACTGATAAGAAAACAATTTTTTTTCTTTTATTAAATATATAAATAATAAATGTACTTTGTTAATTCATATTCAAAACACTTTATACACAAATTTTACAAGTACAGCTATTCACTGTTGTACATCAATACCTATACACCTATATACTTTCTCATAAACAGCTGCTTATGTATTCAACCGATTTCGGAGCAGCTCGTCTCGATTCGTGCGAGCTTCGTAGAGTCGTACAATACGTCTAGTTGCACGTACATAAACACCGTGTCGAAGAATGCCGAAAAGAAACGACGTTAGACCATGCACGGCCTTCAAGCCACACCTCCGTGCCCGTCGGAGTGGGGAGCGTGAGGTTTTTTCGTTACGGAATAAATTTCTGGATTCGGTCCCCGCGCTCAAGGCCCGCGGTAGAAGCTATGCAATAGCTTAATATTCTTATTTATAAAATCCTTATTTCATAAGAAATAATCTTACATGCGCGTTAATTAAATAGTAATATTTTTTTACTATATATCTAACATTAAGAAAGGAATTTATTGCGAACCGAAGGCTTTGTATTCACGAAGGGAAAGCTTCAACAATCTCAGTTTGAGAGGGGCCGGTCATACGTCTATTGTGTTTTTTATTGATATACGTGGAGTTGAATTATAATGAATCTTTTTAGTTCTCTGTGAGTGTTGATGCATATTATACAAGTCACCAGTGATTTTTCCGAATCGATGCGACATAAAGACCTTCAAGATAAGATCCTCTTTTTCATAAGGCCGACAACATCGCGTCTACAATTCTTCGGTGATGCAGTTGTTCATGGGCTACAGGAGTCGCTTACCATCAGGTGAGCTGCATAATCGTTTGCCCGAAATATTGTTGTAATTTGCGGAAATAGGTAAGAATGTGAAAGTTACCCAGATGGAAGGCTAAAAAAAGAGAGAAAAACAGTCCACCTGATAAAATCATCTGTCGGAGGTCGTGAATCTTGCTGGACTTCCACAGGACGAAAGTGTTTAATTAGTTCTCTTACACCGGTAACACACATTCACAGTAATTTCTTGTAATTATATATCGCTAGCAACCCGCCCCGGCTTCATCTTGATCTTATAATATGGCGTATTTGTGATAATCTAATATTCTACTTAAAAAAATCGAAGAAAACTCTCCTGGCATTGCTCCCTACGTAGATACATTTTATTACAAACAGTTCAGCCATTCCGAAGATTGGCGCGGACAGACGGACAAACAACAGTTTAAAAAAGGTTATTCTTGTCTTAATAGTATACAAATGAGATTTTCATCTTTTCTTATAACCCTTCAATCTCTTAGCGGTCGAATTCGACTGCGGCGCTATTCGGTCAAAATTCATGCGGTCGGATTTGACCACGCACACCCACAGCACTTTAAACTATTAAAACTTATAGTTATAGACTATTTTTCTATGAAAAAGTCTGGCATTATAGAATTAATATGAAATTTTCTATCCTCTAGTGCAAGAAAAAAACAATTATCCTATGGATATTTATTTATAATCTACGTTCATTACGTACGCCATTTTCGTGTGAATATTATTATGTTGATTTTTGTATTTTTCTTGTGCTTTATTAGTGTTTTAGTATAGTGTTTTATTATAAAATTGTAATGAAAGTATTTGTGTGAATATACTTTATCTTTTTACGTAAACAATTTCGAGTAATATATATTGAAATAATTGCGATTTTCACGCTGTCGACATTCGCTTAGTATGTTTTTTTCTTGTTATCAAAAAACAATAGTTTTTTTGTAATCATGTAAAACCTGACTTTTATATAGAGAATTTTGTATAGTTTTAATTGCTGCGGGTTGGTGCGGTGCATGGGATTTTTATGGGGATTGAAGGGATAATTTGGTTAAAACCTTTAATTTTGTGTTTTTTTATATTGTTAAGTATTTTTTAAAGAATGTATAGTAAGAGTTAAAGAAGTTCTCATAGGGTAAAATATTTATTTAGGCTTAGTGATTATTTGTTTGCAAAATTAAAAACAATATTATTATTATTAAATGGCAACGCAGGTGAAGTTTTGACAGAATCTATTGACAATTAAAGACATTTCTCAAAACAAGAACTCCAAGATTTTTGGATATACGAGGTGTGTTCAAAAAGTAAGGTGACTTATTTTTATGAAAAACTATTTATTTATTCTTCAATATTTATGTTGTCTCCTTCAAAGTAATCCCCCTCAGATATAATACACTTGTGCCAACGCTTTTTCCAATCGTCAAAGCATTACTGATAATCACTTTCTGGTATAGCCTTCAGCTCTTTCAGCGATGCAGTTTTTATCTCTTCAATCGTTGCAAATCTTCGTCCTTTCATAGGTCTCTTCAGTTTTGGGAACAGGAAAAAGTCACATGGGGCCAAATCCGGTGAATATGGTGGCTGAGGCATGATTGTAGTGTTGTTTTTGGTCAAAAAACCTCTCACAAGCAACGATGAGTGAGCAGGTGCATTATCGTGATGCAAAAACCATGAATTGTTTACCCACAATTCGGGACGTTTCTTACGTATTGCTTCTCGAAAATGGCGCATAACTGCAAGGTAATACCCCTTATTGATCGTATGACATTGTGGCAAGAACTCATGATGCACCACACCTCTACAGTTGAAGAAAACTGTAAGCAAAACCTTCACATTTGATCGAACTTGGCGTGCTTTTTTTGGTCTTGGTGATTCAGTGTGCTTCCACTGGGACGATTGAGTCTTAGTTTCGACGTCATAACCGTATATCCATGTTTCTTCACCTGTTATGACCCTTTTGAGCAAATCTGGGTCGTTGTTTACATCATCCAATAGCTCTTGAGCGATTATCATGCGACGGTTCTTTTGGTCGAAATTGAGCAATTTTGGAACAAATTTCGCTGACACACGTTTCATGCCCAAAATATCCGAAAAAATTTCATGGCAAGAGCCAACCGATATGTCAATATCCTCCGCAACTTCTCTGATAGTGATTTGACGATTTTGCAAAACAATTTTCTTCACTATTTCAACGTTTTCATCGGTTGTTGACGTGCTGGGGCGTCCAGAGCGAGGTTCGTCATTGGCATCTTCTCGGCCATCTTGAAAGAGCTTGTACCACTTATAAACGTTTTTTTTTACTAAGAGTAGACTCACCGCATGCCACTGTCAACATTTCAAGTGTTTTGGAGCACGTAATTCCATTTTTTACACAAAATTTGATGCAAATTCTTTGATCCATTTTTTTTTGATAGAAGAAAATCGCCGAGCACACCAAAGTACGTCTGACCTTTGTAACTGTCAAAAATAAACTAAACATGCTATACACTTCAAACTTGAAACATATGCTCAGGACATGTGTACCAACGCAACAAAATACAAAAATCGAAAATCGAATGTGCGTTGCCCGCGAAATTCAAAAAGTCACCTTACTTTTTGAACACACCTCGTAAACCTACACAATTACGGGCATCATTTTTTATGTGTTCGTTAAGTTACCTTACTGTTGGTTAAGCAAATCCGAAGATTAGCCAGGGCAGACAGAGATACGGACAAAATTTAAATAAAAAGCTACTCGTGGCTTCATGGCATGCAAATAACACGTCCAACTCTATAAAAACAGTTATTTCGATATTACACGCAGACACTTCATTTTTTATTTAAACGTTTGTAGATAGTATGAGAAATGAGAAAATATTATAGCATGACTCTACCACGTATACTACGAGAAATTTGAATATAAAAATGAATTGAAAATATATTATATTGCTATACATGGTAGAGCAATGCTGCAGGTATATTAGTAGTATAGCTGTACCACGAATGGGTCGGCACGACTGGGGAACTCTCACAGAATAACAGCGTAAAATAGTAGCTTAATGGTGCTGTGTTTCGTATGATGAGTGTAGAGAACCGGAGACCCTATTTTACTGGAAACGAGGCATTCCATCTTAGTCCTCACGGATGACAACGCATCTGTATTTTGATTTGTAATTAAGGATAGATGTAGATGTCTATGGGCCACAGCAACCACTTACCATCAGGTGGACTGTGTGCTCGTTTTTCACCCTATTTTATAAAAAAAGTGATAATATATTAAAAAGTAATACACTTATTAATTACAAATATGATCGCCTGAAATTTTCATCGTTGTTGAGCCAATCCGCAATTAAAAAAGCTTGTAATCTTCTAAAGGTTTCACTGGACGTGGAAAAAAAACTAAACTATGTCATTATGTATAATCGTAAGAATGTATAATAAGTGTTGACTATGACCTACAAAAGGTAAACCATAGTAAATTTAAATTTTAGAAAAAAGAGAAAAACGTCATCAAAAATTTTTTTTAAATAAAATTCTGTAATAAATTTCTACATATGAGTTTATAAATTGGTGTTGAGAAAATGTGTAATGAAGAACTAAAGTTAAAAAGGTGATGTTACAGTTGAGGCACGGGCCTTCTTTCATTTCTGCGAGGGTTTTAGGTCAAAGAAGTGTTTGCCACGATGCCCCAATGTGTGTTGGCGAACACGTGTCTTCGAAATATTTTTTTTGTTTTTTAGACATACAGACTTCCTTACGATATTTTCCTTCACCGCCGAGCACGTGGTAAATAAGCACTTTAAATTGCAATTTACAATTCATTGGTACCGGCAGGGGTTGAATCCGGGTTGTCACGTACTGTGAAATTTACAGCGAGTCCTAACTTTTACAGCGAGCCTTAACCTTAGCAGCCTCGAGGGAAACCAGTCCGTTATAGTGTGTAATTCAAAGCGAAAAGCGAGGACGATATTATTTTTAAGGGTTTTACTGTTAGCTGTATTTTTCTTTCATCTCTAAAGAAACAAAAGTCTGTTCTTTGATCGAATCTGTTACTGATGAAAAACAAAAATGTACGTTAGTTTACTTTTTCGATATTTATTTTTCTTCTTATTCTTTGTTCCTTTATTAAGTTCTGTTCAAAGATTGTAACTTATGTGAGTAGTATTTAAATTTTAAGATAGCTATCTATTCCTAGAATAAGAACATGCCAAAGAGAGATAGAAAGGGCCGCCGGGGACTGGAATCCGTTTGTTTGTTTCGTTGCTCATGTGAGGAGGGGCATATTTGCCATAGTTGCCACGCTTTTCGAGCGGGTTGGCAACTGCAGTTTTCTATAATATTATTGCTGTTATCAGTAATATGCTGCTGCCCGTCTTCTGACTGTCTCCTTCGGTCGCCTTTTACGACACCCCACTGAAAGTTATGGTATAATGTATATTCTCAATCGCCATTACACAGCAAAGTCGTCTAATAATATTAAAATAAAGAGCTGATGATCTTTAAACGACTGAAAAGATTTTCTTGAATTATAGCTAAGAACAATCTTGATCAAATCTATTTTCAAAGAAAAAAATCTAAGATGCTACAGATAGATACAAAGATACACAAATACTCAGATATTAAGATAGTCAGATGCTCAGTTACTCAGATATACAAATAGCCAGATACTCAGATACACAACAAGGAGAGGGGTACAGAGGATATAGAGGATAGAGTTTTATTTAAATATGTAAATATAAGAAATCATTATAATAATCTTATTGATAATATACTTTCGTCATAAGAAAACTTTTAAATGCGCCTTAACAAAACACTAATAAAAATTATTGTACATTATACATTAAGAAAGCAATTTATTGCGAACCGATGGCTTTGTATTCACTGAGTGAAGGCATAGTAAAAACAATATCCTACTAGTCGTTTCTACTATTGTAAAAGCCTCAACAATGTCGGTTTGAAAGAGGCTGTTCATACGAATTTTGTGTTTTTTTTTAGTTTTTTTTACCACTGGTTCGCAAAAAACTTCAGTCCTGGGTAGAACCAGCGAGAAACCCAGCGGCACCTTTTTTAAACATATTTCAATTTACAATAAATTTATTTTGTACCATTTTTATGAAACCAGCATGGTGGCGATCACCTTATTCCCAGGGGTCATGTTTATTTATGTATTCATTTATAATATAATAACCTTTTGTGTACATCTTTTCTTTAATAAAAAACATAACTTTTTTAATGACAAATTTTGTACATTTTCTAGGAATTTGTTGTAAAAGCGTATACATTGCCCCATAAATAAATTTACTAATTCTGTGGAGTCTAATTTTAGTAACATTAGTAGATTGCTTCATTGTTCTAGTGATTGTAAGCACGACCATTTGTGGTTATGACTTAAAATTTATTAATCTTTGAGAAATTCCCATATTTTAATAGGGAAGTCAGCGGTGATAACGTGACCCAGAAGATGTCTTCCGCGTACAACTTCCTTGTGCAATCGACCAACACCTAAAATTTTTTCCAGACTAATAGAACTTAGGGACCATCAAGAAAAGAGCCTGGACTTTTTTTAAATGTCAGCAACGCAACTGAAATCACCAGGGATACACTTATGTTCATAGGCTATAGTATATTCACTTACTATCAGGTGAGCTGCATGACATTTTGCCTCTTCTTCTATAAAAAGAAGAACGTAAAAACGTTCTACTGCACATGATCTCTCTGTAATCGTGTTGAATTATCATTCTGTTGGACAATTATATTGTATAAAAATAGTCGTATTGTTGTTCCTTATCTGACTACTCTTTCAGTTGACTGACTGAATCTGACTGAAATAGCTACTCGTGTTGCAGAAAGGATTTGTCTTAATTGTCACGCTTTGTACGCGGGATTGAACAGCGCAGTACTATACTTTTACTGAAAACGATGAATTCCATCTTAGTCCTTACGAGTGACATTGACGACGCATCTGCATTTTAAATCGTAGTTGAGAGTAGATATCAACGTCTATGGGTCGCTACTTACCACTGACTGCTCGATTGTCGACGATATCCTGTACCTTGGTCGCTGTGGTATAAACCAGTCGGTTGTGCTAACATCTTATGGATAACATCTTATGGTGGCTATTACAGCCCATGGATACCTAAAGCTAACTTAAAACACAAAATGCTACAGTTGCGATTTCATCTGTTAGGATTAAGATTTAATGACAACATTGAAATTACTGCTATTTTTCTGCATAAAAAGGTAAATAATGTGGTACGTACCAAGATGGAAGGCTAAAAAGAAAGACCGAAAAAGAGTCTTAGGAGCTAATAAAATCATTTTTCTCAGGTCGTGAATCTTTCTGGCACTTCCACAGGACGTGTTTCCAAAGACTGCGTGTCAAAAGGATTATCATAAGATAGCATAAGATACTTATACTCTAGGAGCGTATTTTATTTTATTTGATTTATCGGCAAGGGTTTTTGTTTTGATTTTTTTACTAACGAAAGCAATGATATATTTGTTTAAATTTTTTTTCATTTCATAGCTTCTTTTCTCAGACTTAATAAAAAACATTTTTAAAAATGTATAAAAATATATTTTACACAAATAAAATATATTTTATCTGTACAATATTATTATTATTAAATGGCAACGCAGGCTTGACATCATGTATTAACGTGACGTCATTTTGATTTAAGATAATTCAGTTCGGACAGACATTTTTTTTTAACTTATACGTATATAGATAATTTTAGAAACGTTAAATATAAAAATGAATTGACTTTATATTAAAACGTGATATACGTATCAACAACAAATGTAAGCGCTTGAAACTTACACCGTTTTGGAGCCAATCTGCCATTAAAAAAGCTAAGAAAAAACTAACCTTTTTCATCATCTATGATCGTAGGAATGTATATTGAATGTTGACAATGGCCTACAAAATGTAGAGTACACTTCAATATTATAAAAAAGGAAACCGTATACCAAAAAATAATCATTTAAAAACAATTCAATCGGCATCAAAAACTGCCGATTGAATTACATGACGTCAACTTAGGCGCGCAACAATATTTTTAGTAAAATTCTTAAATAAATTTCTACATGGTAGTTTTTGAAGTCGGTGTCAAAACAGTATAATGAAGAATTAAAGACCTCAAATTAAAAATAGTTGTGTGTAAACTACTCATTCTTTTAAATTTTTATTTCAGTTTTTTACCTTGTGCTAAACGTTTCAATTATTCCCTTTTTTAAGTTGACTTTACCGCAAGCCCAAGTTAACGACTAGGATTTCATCTGAATAACAATAAACGTTTTAGTATTATTTTTCTACCATTTTATTTAAGTTTGGAACTTTTGCTGCAAATTTAAATGGGCCCACCCTTTCATTTTTAATATAAAAGTAATCATTAATCGTTTAACTTAGCTTTACTTGCATCTAACATTTGTTTCAAAACTTTTAAATCTACTCCTCAACCGGTTCTCATAGAATGTGTATACAAATTTTATCATCCAGCGCGACAGGTGTACTCTGTACAGCCGGTCTGAAATTATACTTATACCTTTTTTGTAGTCGCTTAGCAATACAAAACTATACGCGTCGACATTCGTTATACAGTGTGATTCAAAGCTAAAAGCCAGGAAGCATATTATTTTTATATGTTTTACCGATAGTAGTATTTTCCTTTCTTCTCTGTAGAGACGAAAGCCTATTCTTTGATCGAATCTGTTACTGTCGAAAACAAAAATGTACGTTAGTTTACTTTTCCGATATTTATTTTCCCTCCTATTTTTTTTCCTTTATTGAGTTCTGGCCAACGATTGTATTGTGATTCCGCTTTAATATAAAAACTAATATAGATAAGTAATTCTCAATTTTAAGATAAGCGTATATTCCTGTAATATTATTTACTTCCACCCATCTATTACAGCCTATCAAAATTCCACTGCTCAATATAGGCTTCTTCCATTGATGTTTATATTTGCCATAGCTGTCACGCTTAGCAGGCAAATTAGCAACAGCATTGTTTTTGTTACTTTGCCTCTTCTTTTTCTGCTTATTTTCCTTCTGTTGGCTCTTATGATACCTGAGTGGATGATATGAGGTAGTGAATTCTGTTACGCCGCCACTACATGGCATGATGGGATAGGGTACTGCACCGAGGTGGCTGCTGGTGTATTTATTTTTTATTAAGTTTTCTGATTTTCCTACCTAATACATTGTTTTTTTTTAATCTAAGAAGAGGTACACGGCTTAGTAAATAGTAAGTAATCACTGTCATTCATATAAATCCGCAGCACCAAGGGAATTGCAGGTGCATTGTCAGCTTTCTCTAAAGGAGTAAGCTGTTTTATTGAAGGTCCCCAACAGCCAGTCTCAATAGCCCATCTATCTCTTACTTGAAGTTAAAATGTCTACTGTTGGTATCTATAGTGAAATAATTTAGTTTTAATAGTCAAAGATAGATGTAAATATTTAAACATCACATTCAACCATCGCTCGGGGGGCTTATCGACTACCTGAGTTAAGAGGGTTCATAGAAAGAAAACAGTGGAGTATTTCATGTGAAGGTCATCACATAAACATAACTAATATTTGTCACCTATTTTCAGTGCATTGTGAAGAGTAAACATTTGGCAATAGATGGCATTGGGGATAGTGCATACCCTGTACTTCATATTTTGACACCACTGCTCAACCCTTCATCTGTCACAAATAATCGTTACAATGAAGTACAGATAAAGACTAGAAATACTATTGAAAGATAAATATTAATATTATTTTATTAATATTTTATTTAAAAAAAATCATGGGGATAAAATAAAATACTTTCTAACTCTTCAGATGTTTTGGTGTGTTGAAAAAGGCGCTTTCATGTACTCTCTCTAAAAACCCGTGTAGTTATCCAGACAAGACAGGCCATTATTATTGCCACCTCTGTTTTACACAACATCTGTCGATTAAATAATGTAAGGGATGTGGATCCAGAAGTTGCAGTGCCACATGAATCAGGTGATATAGAATAGGTATTTTAGTGTGTAAATGTTTCATTATATTAGAATTTCTGTGTAAATAATGTTAAATTATACAAAAGTAAATGTGCTTTATTTTAATAAAAATTTTATTTCAAAAAGGTTAATATAAATCAATGTATAAAATATTATATTTTAGAGTAAACTCATTAAAAAATTATACAATTTATAAAAGAACACCTGATTTTCACTATATACACAACCTTAGCATTAGCACTACATTAATCACAGTTCACTTATATAATTCTTCGAATTCTAATTGTAGTTTTATTTTTTCAAGTTTAACAACTTCAGTTTTGGCTTCAAAATATGCAGCCATAGCTAATTCCTTTCTTGTCTGAGCCCGTTGCAGCTCTTCAGAGGGCTTTTGGTGTGAAAATAAAAAAACAGCGTTAAATTCTCATATTTTACAATCTCCTAGTTTGATAGATTTTATGAGTGATGACCACAGAGATCAGGCACAGGAGACGGTATTAAAACATTTTGGTAACCACTACTATCCAAACTACATTAGAAATAACCGAGAACCAACTGTACTACATGCCTATTTGACACATTGGCTTGTTCATCAAACAATCGGGTGATCAGCCTTAAGATTTCCTGATGAACCAAAAAAAAACACAAAGCTGTGAAAAACCTGAAACAAGCATTCACACTACTAGCCCATAGAGACGGTCTGTTTTGTTTGGTTTTTTTTATAGAAGAGGGGGCAAACGAGCATGCGGCTCACCTGATGGTAAGTGACTACCACCGCCCATGAACAATCGCAACCCCAGGGGCATTGCAGGTGCGTTACCGGCCGTTGAGAAAAGATTAAGCTTTTCTTCAAGGTCCCTAAGTTGCAAACAATTGCAAAGAGAGATTGTACGAGGAAAAAACTCCTAGTAAACACACAGTGGTCGACCACCAAGTATCCAGATGGTGAAGATGGTATCGTGAATTTTGACGCGATTTGCGTTCGTGAAATTTGGCTGCCGGAACTAATCCGAACAATTTCTCAGAAAACTCCACATGGTAGATACGATAGAAAATACAAAGGGATGCGACATCCCTAGGCAACGCCAGTAAATCGAGCCGACCTGAAAGAACACAGTCGTCGACAATTCTAATCGCTCTGCGCTGGATGCGGTCAAGTAGAAGGAGCTGGCACTGGGATGGCCCGGCCCGGAGACGAGAACAGTATTCCATATGGGCTGAACTGGCGCTTTATAAAATTGCAAGCGAAATACTGTCTCGCTCTGTTGAGTACGTCAAGCTTTTTGGAGGCCAATTTGGAGGGGACTCCAAGTGACCACTAACTGTACATTATTCGATATGTCGACGTCGAGGATTCCGATGCTGGTTGACGCAGCAAGTTAATGCGCAAACTTGTCTTCTGGGGATTGAATTGGATTAGATTTAGCCGCCCCCAATCCCAGACTTTATTTAGCAAAGACACGACTTCAGACAAAAGTTTGTTCCGGAACTCGTTGACGATTTCCCGATAAATATTGGCACGGCCAATATATAAGGCATCACCAGTTCTGTCATCTGCATAGCAATGAATGTTACCAATTTGCAACATATCATTGATATACAGAACTAACTGCATTGGTGATAGCACGCAGCTTTTTGGATCACCAGCGTTAGTAGGCTTATAATCAGAGCATGCACCGTCTACTACAACCTTGATGCTCCGATTAGCAAGAAAACTAGTCATCTAATGGCAGAATTTCTAGGGAAGCCCATGGGAAGGGAGCTTTAAAAGAAACGTTTTGTTTAGGAACCGGGTCGAAGAACTTTGCTATGTCCAAAATAACGGCCAAGGCCTCCCCCTTGGACTCTAATGATTTCGCCCATCTACGAGTCAGGTAGACTGAAAGATCATTTGTGATGGACTACATTATTTTGGAGAACAATGAGGTGATGGCGATAGACATGTTGTTGTATGGGTCTGAGCGGTCACCTTTTTTAGGGATCGGGTGGACCAAAGCTGTTTTCCATGGATTCAGGACTACGCTTTGAGAATAGGACTACTCGAAAAGACGCCTTAAAATCGGTGCCAACTCCGGAACACACATCTTCAACATAATGAGAGGGACTCCATCAGGCCTACTCGACTTACTGACATCAAGGGAGAGAAGTGCTTTGCGAACCGAGCGCTGTGTAAACTGCACATCTGGCATGGAGCACTCATACCGCGGATGGTTGGTGATGTATTCGCCTGGCATCAAGAGTTGTGTTGGATGCAAAGGTAGAACCTAACAGTTCTGCTTTCACCTTTGCGACTTGGGTTTGTGAATCGTTTTCTCTGTGCAGAGATGGAAGAGATGACCACCGGTTCCCGAAGGAAGGGGAAATAGCTTCTTGTCAATTCTGCCAATGTGCTCAGACCTTGCCTTAACAATGACTTATTTAGTAGACAACTAACAACTGAGGTAAAATATGACTTACAGTGTTTATTAGGATTATTAAGAATAAATCTTTTTGTTGTGAAATTTTCACTCACTATGACCACTAAACTCAGCACTAACACCATCTCCCATCAACAAATCACTATTAATGGCATCTAAATGCTCCGACTAATATTGTAAATCAATGACATCCACAACCACATATTCGATTCATTTCTTTTTCCCAGACACCACTAAATTCCACATTGAACCCCGTGCATGTTCCTCCTAACATAAATTTTATACAGTCCATTGCTTCATAGGGAGGGATGTATATTTTTCCACCACCGATCTGTAAACAAAAATATTTAAATAGAAATAATACTAATACAAATAATATTAAACCGTATTAAGAAGATTAGGAATATCTAACAAAATGTTACGAAATATTCGATACTTATTACAAACCCTTAATTTATTTTATCTTATTAATTCCTTGCGTTGACCTGCAGACTTTTTTAAGTTTTCTCACTTTAAACTTAGTTGCTCAGGACGCCACAATTCTCCCGCCATCGTACTACAATCCTGCGCTATGTATTTTCAAGCTTCTTCCTTTATTATTTGTAGCATTCGTTGCCTTAGTAGTAATTACTTTTTGCTTGAAAATCAAGTCAAGCAGGAAGAGTATTTCGTCCTTCCCAAAGGCCCTCGCCTTCATTTGAAACAAAATTTTATAGATGCCTTACACTTTTTGTGCGAATTTAAGACAAATATCCAAGCTTTTGTCAGTTACATTTCTGTAGATGTAAATAACACGGCAAAGAGTTCACAATACTTACAGTATTTTTTTAAGCCATGTTTATGCTTATCGATGATAAAATAACGCTACACATAAAATTTAATAAAGTTATTTCTGCTGAGGTTCTTGATGTTTGATGTGATGTTTGAAAACACAAACTGTCAAAGCCCATCTCTAGTCAGGCAAGTGCCAATGTGTCAATGCCGAACGCCAAGCGCTGCGTTTCGTTGCTTCAAAAAAATCTTTCGTTTAAAATTATAACATACATCATAAAATGTTCGTTTCGACATATTTTAAATAATTTTTAGGTTCATTATATACTTCCATAAATAAAACTTTGTTTACGAAACATCAAGCTTCAAGGAAGCCTTTATTATGTGAAATTAATTTTAAGTGTAAAATTACCTTATCTCTCTTACTAGGTGGTAGTGTTTCATTATGTCAAGTAGTTTGCTTGGGTGGGTGTAGTCCTCATTAATTTCTGCCGCCAAACAGCGGTGCGTGCACTGTTGTTTTCCGGTCTGAAGTAGGTTTATAGAGAGCCAGTATTATCACCAGCTATGAGACATTCCATTTAGTCCATAGAAGTCATTGGATCCGTAGTCTTCTGTGTTTGTCTTTATATTAGTAAAGATCCCACATTTATTTATTTTCAACATCGTAACTTATCTAACCCAGATATTACTGAAACTTTTTTTTGTTTCAGAACTAACTGATTTTTAATAGGTTGTACCAAAACGATATAGTATACATGAATAAATATTTAAAAAAAATATTCGTGGTCTGGAAAAGACGGAAAACGAATGGCGTTATAACGCCCGGTAGTAAGATCAGGTTCTAAAAGTAAAACATTTTTGGAATTTAGTAAATCACAAAACATATGCTTACAATGGTTTATTTGCCAAGAATCTAAACTTTGGTATGATAGGAAATAAAACATATTTTTGGGTGTAATGTTATTTCGTTATTTGGATCTTCTGGTGGAAAAATGGAAATTTCACTTGGCAGATCGTCATCAGAATCTATATTGTGTAACGCATCAACTATGTCGTTGAGATTCAAAGGTCGTTTCGTCAGTGATCTAAAACATAATTGTAATAATAAATAAATAGACGTCAATTTTACTACCGGGCGTTATAACGCTACAAGTTTTTACATAAGATAATTTTCATGAAAAACCGTGAAATTCAAGTTTATTTTATGTTACATTTATATTATAATAACAGTTCTTTACGGGATTCTACGTTGTAGTGTTTAAAACTTTATGAGTATATTTAAAAAACTAACCTTTTTGAAGCCATGTCGCAAAGCAATCACACTGTTAATTTAAAACACATCTTAACTTCAAAATAATGGAAGAAATGTGACAAATAGTAGGTGCACATTAAAGACGGATCGTTTCTGATGACGGTAATGTAAGACGATCTTTGTTTATACAACATTCAACATATAAATTTGGCGGGTACATTTATCATTCAATTAGTGGCGTTATAAAGGACGGTAGTAACAAGTGGGCTAAGAATAGCTCAAAGAGCCGAGAAAACTCAGTCTTATTTATATATTTATTGATTAATTATCCCCATGTGCATAAATAACAAACTTAAATTTAATGAAACTTTTAAAAAGTGCATTTTTTAAAGGAACGGAGTTTTTTCACCTTTTTTAGTACATTCCAACAGTGTATTCACTAGGCTCCGTATTATGGGCTTTCCTATTGTGTGAAGTGTTTGTCGTTATCGTCAGACTTATCACCGCTGGTGCATTTCACCCGATGATGGAGTCTTATGGTCAAATACTCAAAAGCTACTTAATTTTATAATGGCGTTCAATGTCTCGTGGTGTCACAGTCACTTTAATATAAAATGGTAGAGACAGGAGACATCACGGGACTTAAGGACGTCTTAAAATTAAGTAGCGTTTTAGTATTTGGGAATTAGTCTTTTACATCTTTCGTATACAATAGGATAATATCCCATCATCTGTCGCGGGTTAAACTCCCCATTTCTTTCTGGTCTTTTCCATACTTCTATAACTAGTTCTCAGTGTGACAACGCATCTGTAGCTTTCTTTGTTTGAAGTTGGTTGCGGGTGTCCATGGTCTAGGAGCCATTTATTATAAGGAGTACAGTAAGTTTTGTTTATCATAGAATGATAACAGTGTAATCGATTATTTTACGTCACCACTATACGGCTTGACTGCTACCATATATACATGTGATAGAGCCATGCTGCAAATATATCTGTAGTATAGTTGTAGAATATCAGAATATCAGCGTAAAATAATAGCTTAAAGCTATTGTGTTTCATATGGTGAGTGTAGAGAATCGGAAAACTCTTCTCATAATCCTCACGAGTGACAATGCATCTGCATTTTGGTTCATTATCGAGGATAGTTGAAGATGTCTATGGGCCGCAGCAACCACTTACCATCAGGTGGACTGTGAGCTCGTTAGTCACCCTAATCCTATGAAAAAAAATATACACTAACACCTCACTACAATACTCCTTATGCTATTATATTATGATTTTATTACATTTTTTATATTTTATTTAACGTTATTATAAATCATCAAATTCCCATTGATGGTTGAGATTCACAAAAGCTGCAATAACAATAATATCTTGGAGACTGAATTTCAGTCACAGTCATCTAGTCTCGACTGCTTGCTTCTTAACTGATAGACCCAATAACAGATATTAGCTTGATCTGGGATTGGAACCTAGGACCACATGATTAGCAATCGCGCTCACGACCACACTTTCACTTAAAATTTTGAACTTTAACGCTTTGGAACTACTTTTACGAATTTTATCGCGTTTATTTTACTTTTATTTTTAATTCCCGACGTTTCGGGCGCTTTTCAGCACCCACGATCACGGGGGACTGAGATGACTGACGTCCCGATGTCGTTGTTAAACCCGGAGTACCTTCAGCTTTTTTAATTATTGTTTATGGTCCGATCTATGCAAAATGAACTGACTACGTCCTGAGGTCTTGCAGTGGTATGCTTGGGTTTAGTTTTAATTTTATTGATTATAGGATCCCAAGCAGGTGGTAGTACCCAGCCTCTTTCTCTGTTGAAATTAGGATGTTTTTTTTTTTTTAATTTCAATAGCCTCAAGTATCATCCTCGGAAGGAATCGGTGTTCTTTCGCGAGGATTTGTGGTCTATCAAATCTGATGTAATGGTTGGGGCCGTCTAGTATATGATCACAAACTGCAGACTTCCCGGAACGTTGATGCTTCACATCAGCTATATGTTCTTTTACGCGGGTCCTAATTGATCTTTTGGTTTGTCCTATATAAGAGAGACCACATTTACAATCAAGCTTGTACACTCCTGCATCTTGTAGAGGAATATGACACTTGACGGATGGTAGGAACTGACTAATCTTCTTCGGTGGCTTGTAGAATGTTCTAATAGAAGCTCGCTTCAAGATATAGCCAATCTTGTCTGTGACACCTCTGACGTATGGTAGTATAGCCTCCTCTCATTTCTGAGAGTGTTTTAGGGCAAGGAATAGTCCGCCGCGCTACCCCAATGCGTGTTGGCGAACTTTCACATGTCTTTGAAATATATTTTTTTCTTATTTCTCAGACATGCAGGTTTCCTCACGATGTTTTCCTTCACCGCCGAGCACGTGGTAAATCAGCACTTAAAATTGCAATTAACAATTTCATTGGTGCCGGCGGGGATCGAACCCGGTTTGCTCGCGTATTGTGAAATTTACAGCGAGCGCTAACCATCTGAGCTACCACGGCTCTATTTGTGCGAATACTGATATAAATAATTTATATGTTTTGTAATTTTTTTTATCATTAATATGCAGTACGTTTTCATTGTTTCGAAAATATGGCGGCCACTCGCAAAACTCTGACTAAGGAATTACTTATTGAGCAAACATATCGTGATGGTTATTTTGCTCGCATGCAACGTATTTTCGATCTTTCAAAAACAAAAAACGATGCCACTATTCAGGAAATGTTAATGAAACCATCGATGATATCAGGAGTGAATATCACAAGTGCATCCAGGACATCAATTCTATAAATATGGAACTAGATTCCGAATTTACTCCTGAATTCAACACCTGGTGTAACTTTGAAGACCTGTACTGCCATGATAAACACTAACGATGAATGCTCCCAAGCCTAAGATCGCGTTTCCTAAGTTGCCTCCCATAGAAATTCCGAAGTTCCACGGATATCCTTCTAAATTGAGTCTCTTTTATAAAATATTTAATTAAACTATTAGATTTAGAATACTGAGTTATCAAACTCAGACAAAATTTATTGTCTGGTTAGCAACTTAAAGGCAAAGCGCAACATGTTTTTGTGGGTATTAATTCCATTGCTGATAATTACCATTATATTTGGGATGCGTTAATAAAAATGAAAAAATATCAGGAAAAGCGTTACCTCTCGAGTGCTTTTCTTGACTCGATATTAGAGATAAAAGCATTATCTAATCCCGATTCAACTCAATCGGAAGCATTCATAGATAAATATTTTTGATTGATAATATTTAAGTATAGCAAATCTTTGTGATTATGTGTTTGTTCATTTGCACCCAAACGCTTAGATCGCGATACTACAAAATAATTTGAAATGTTTGTCAGAAATATCAATATAACTACTTATGATAGCTTGATTATACTACTACCCAACTGTACGATGACGTCGGGATAAATAGAAATAAAGTTATAATAATTAAACGCGATATAATCCGTAAATAACAGTTTTATTCACTTTGGTTTTAAATCAAATTATGGGTAATTTGTCTACCGTGCCCGTTGAAACCACGTTTCTAAATGCCTCTTAAATGCCTACCGCTGGCTGATGAAAAATTATCTAAGTCGTCATAAGTCGAGATACTTCTCGGAGCAAAATTATTTATTGAGTTATTGCTCCACGGTAGTAGCTGGATCCCCACAACAGCCCTCAGCGTTTTTGACCACAATAGGCTACGAGTCCTGGGTAACGCGCAAGTAGAATTCAACGACACCATTGACATATCTTATAGTAAAGTGGTCCAGTAACTCCCATGAGTTACTAGAAAATGTTCACGAATCCCATCGGTTAGCTAAAATAATCGATCAGAAAAAAGACGAGTCTCTTAAAATTCTTGGCATGCAATGTTTACCGGCTTGCGATAGTTTTTCATTTACTATTTTACCGTCCGACCGAATTTGTACGAAACGCAATATGCTATCAACAGTGGCTCGCTTGTGGGATGTACTTGAGCCAGTAGGACCGGTTATCATGTACGCTAAACTCCTTATCAAGGAAGTTTGCTTAATAAAGTTAGATTGGGATCCTGAAAATCTTGTCAATGCATGGATGGTCTCAGTTTGAATCAGAGTTATCGCTTATTGCAGATTTAAAAATACCGCGACTTATTAAGGTGTTCGAGAATACCTTTTAGGTTTTTGTGACACAAGCGAGCGGGCATATGAAGCCTTAATGTGCGCGAAATCGAAAGTATCGCCTAGTAAAACCGACTTATTACGACGCCGCGACTCGAACTTATGACTGCCTTACTGCTTGCGAAGCTACTACGCGCTGTGTCAGACAGCTATTCATCGCATTGTAATATTAACCGCATTTATGCACTTTCTGACTCCACCGTAGCGCTACACTGGATTAACACATCTCAACATCCCCTGCAGGTTTTTGTCGCTAATAGGGTTTCCAAAATTCGGAATCTCTTACCAGCGAAAAATTTCTATCTACTGACTGTTTATCCCGCGGTTTATTACCTTCGCAACTCTTAGTTCATACACTATGGATGGGTGGTCCTAGCTGGACAAAAGGAAGAGACTGATTGGGCCATAACATGTTTTAAGCCAGAAACTTCTTACGACGTTCCAGAACTGAAATCGATAACACTCACTGCAACTACCGAAGATATCCCATTATTGTGTCAGGTCACTTCTCGACATTCTAAATGGACCACAATTGTATAACTGTGACTAACTGAACTAACTTTTGAACACAATTGTATAAATTTATAAATTTCTTAACTATTTACCGCGCAGTAATTTTATTTCTGAAAGTAAACTTCATATTGCTGTACAAATTACCCATTTCCGCGAAGAATTTAAGCAAGTAAAATTAAGTAATATATGTCAGAAATACATACAGAAATTAAATCCGTTTCTTCACAACGGGCTTATCCGCGTTGGAGGAAGATTAAGTAACGCTAACTTAACCTTCGACCATCGGCATCCTATTTTGTTACCTAGAAAATATCATGTAGTGAACCTCATTGTCGATTATTATCATCGCATGCATTGCCATACCGGGCCTAATTTATTAGATAGTTTATTAAGACAGAGGTATTGGGTTATTACCGCAAGACGAACTATCCGTTCGATAATCGATAAATGCATTCATTTTTTTCGCACATCACCTAAATCGATTTGTCCGCTTATGGCTGATCTGGCCCCGGCACGAACTCAAATTTTACGCAAAGCGTTTGTTCAAACGGGTTGCGATTACAGAGGATCGCTGTTCATTACTCCAAGACGTGGCCATGGCGTTCGTAGCCACAAGGCGTACATATACCTATGTATATATATTAAGAACATAAAATAATTTTGTTTGTCCAAGACTAAACTCAAAAAAAGCTGTCTCAAAGGTTTTGGCAGATGGCATTGTTTATTAAATTGAAGATAGGTTGAAGTTGCGATACACATACATTTTATTATTATAATATCACACACTAACACACCCGCATACACACATAAACGCACACGCACGCAAAAATATATTTTAATATTTTACAAATAGAAATGTAAATATTTAAAGGCTTCTTTAGTACAAAATATGTCCGAAACTTGTTTATATATATATATATATATATATATATATATATATATATATATATATATATATATATATATATATATATATATATATATATATATATATATATATAAACTAATAGAGTAATGTACTTTACATTACTCTATTAGTTTACTAGCTGCCCCGGCGAACTTTGTTCCGCCTTAATGGCAATAAATAAGCAGTTTGTGTTTTTTTTTTATTGGAACAAATACAAAAAAATTAAATATCATCATTAATCATTCATTATTATTTCTGTATTTTAGTACATAGGTTGCTCTTCACTAAAGTACCTTGTGATACATGACACTTTTTGTTTTATTATCAGGCGCAAAAACAAACAACGCAGATGGTCTTCCGACCCGTGAACATGCCACGTATAATTGACCATGGGAAAAACATGAATGTTCTAGATTTAAACCACAAACTTTTGAGGATTGGCCTTGTGATTTGTTGATGGTCATGGCAAATGCAAGACGTATCGGAAATTGAAGTCTTTTAAATTCAAACGGCATATCGGTTGGGATCATCGGGATCCTCGGAATAAGAACTTCCTCACCTTTGAATTTTCCTATCATTATCGTAGCGTAAATTACATTGTTTATCAATTTTCTAACCACCAAACGCGTACCGGTGCACAGTTTTGGTTGGTTTATGTTTCGAAGCATGATTACTACGGAGCCAACCTTTAGGCGTAAATTGTGCGGTGGTAAGCCAGGCACGTCTAAAGAGTTTAAAAATTCAATTGGATTGTTGGTGGCTTCATCTTCATTTGTGACGCAGTCAATAGATTTGAATGAATGCATTGTTCCAATGATCTTATTTTGAATTATGTAGTTCAGATCATCTACATCTTTATTCTTAGCCGCTAAAATTGCTCGCTCACTCAACCATTCATTATTTTTGTAGTTAGAAATAATGTTTGGAAATACATTGTTGATAAGTTCGTCTTTTGATGAGACAAAATTACAGAAATTATTTGGAAATGATATTAATCCACTCGATTCATCGACAGGTACTTGACCATTACCGATAGTCAGCAATTGCTCCGAGAAATCTTCAGCAGATGTATCATTAAGCAATGTAACTCTCATGTTTGTTGTCAGCTGCAGTTTCTTCACATAGCGCCAAAGATTTGACGATTTGAGGCAAGCGTTTATTTCGTCGGCAGCCGTAGATCTTGGAATTACTGGCAGTATTTTGCGGAAATCGCCAGACAGTAAAATCATTGCTCCTCCAAAACATCTCGAGTCATTGCGTAAATCTTTTAATGTTCGGTTAAGTGCTTCTAATGCACGTTTATGCGCCATTGTGCATTCGTCCCAGATGATGATTTTTGATGCCGCTAAAACTTTGGCCATTGCTGAGTGTTTGAAGATTTAACGGTAATTTTAATGCTGAATGAGCCGTACGGCATCCTTCTAACAATGTGGCTGCTATTCCAGAAGAAGCAACTGCAACCGCTATGTTGGATCTCGCCCGAACAGTTGCTAAAACTAATGACATGAGGAACGTCTTGCCAGTTCCACCAGGGGCATCTAGGAAATATAAACCACCATTTTCATCATCGATTGCCTTCATTAAAGTATCATAAACTTCCTTTTGTTGGTAATTCAACAGGGGTACATTCGTTTGAACTACTAAATCTAATTCCTGGTGATCATATTCACGTTCTCGTTCCAATTCTCGATTAAATGCGTCATTCATTTCACGATATGGCGCTGGCATTCCTAACCTGATTAATAAATTACCGCACATGAGGTAACACATATCTTCGATCAAGAGTAAAGCACGATTATGTATCTCCTCATTCATCTCAATATCGTGATTTCTGGAACTGACACGAATTTGATGTAAAATATCTTCTGACATATTATACTTGTATTTGTACCACAGGTTACATGAGTTTGATGGAAAACATGTCGAAATTATGATAGCGAATAATGTGCGAAGAATGCGCGATTGTCGTATCCCAATGGGTATCGTTTTCTAATAAGTTCAATTCTTCACATGCAGCACGATATGTTGGGAATATTACACCATTAGCAGTTCGTAGTGTCTCAAATGACTTTGGCCCACGCACATTTACCAGCAACAACCGAAAATAGAAACATTCGTCATTCTTTGGATGAACTGTATACATACGACCAAGAACATCAGTAGAACGCACATCTGGATATCCAGGAACCGCATCGCCTTGCTTCCGTCTTTGAAAATTCTTCGATGAAGCATTCCAAGTATAATAACGTGGCATCTCCGAGTAAAACAAAGTTCGTGCAAACTGATCGCTTTGGCAGATTGCAAAAAACCTGGTCAATGTAGTTACTGGAGGTGTTTCAGCACGTTGCGTAGCATTCGAAGCCGTGAAATATACTCGTTGACCATTCTCCAGATGCACCGCCAAATGCGTAACAGTAGGATGACGTTCGTGAATGGGAAATGCGAATATACGCCAAATCGCTTCATTACAGTTCACATAACGACCAACTTGATAGCGTGAAATTTCATCGTTGATATTCGAGGATTGCAATCCAAAAACTGCAATATCACTGCCTTTCGTGACATATTTGCAAATATATTTTATGGACTAAACTGAATTGCAGTATTCAACGTTGCAATGTGTCTTGAACGTTTTAGAAATAAGTGGCAAATACGGAACAATCCAACTGTTGTCGACAACGAAATCCATTCTTTTCACTTTCATTGTGACAGTTCGACCGTTGTCATCTGGTGATCTACGCTGATACAGCGGATAACCATCGTTGCCAGTGACAGTCTTCGCCGTTAATTTCCGTGGATATCGTTTAGAGCACTTTCCATCGACCATGCAAGGTGATTGGGGATTGATGGCACCACACGGTCCATGAATTATATTAGTAGTAACAACATCATGTAGGTCTGGATCGACTTCATGATCAGGAATCTCGGCACATATGATATCATCTATTTGGTCAGGCTGAATTCTTTCCACTAACCAAATAAGAATGTGTGCGTGCGGCAGGCCTCGCTTTTGCCGTTCGATTGAATACATCCAGCATCGAGTGTCTTCAAAGACGCGTTGTTTAACAATAAAGTTCATCAGGGACCGAATTTTTTGCCTGAATATACGTGCTGTGATGTCGTGTCTATCACTTGATGGTTGTCCGGGAAGCAGCAATTGAGTAACTTCTATCCATTTTGGATTACAGGTGAAAGTAATAAAGAGATCTGGCCGACCGTAATGACGAACATATGTCATTGCATCTTGTGCATATTCATGCATATGACGTGGACTACCAATGTACGTCGCCGGCAGAATAGTTAATCGAACAATATTAGCTGCATTTTCTTCAGTACTAACTGCATCACGTAAATGGATGTACTCCTCAGAACGCAGTTTGGCTTGGTTCAACCTAATGAATGTTAAACGTTCCGTTTCTATTTTTACATACATGTCAACGCAATACTGCTGAAACGATCGACGAAACCGCAGCAAATAGTTGTCAGCATTTTGACGAATCATCAAACGATATGCGTAATAATTCATTGAGCTAACTTTCTTTGTAGTTTCTTCACCTGAAATTAAAAATTTGTTAATTAACCATTTCAAAGGCAAATTTCAAAGGCAAACAATACAGACATTAACCATTTTTTTTAATAAGAATTATTTTAAATCAGTGTCTTTCACAAATAAATGAAATAAATTATGATACTGATACTCACCATTCAATGGATTTATCATTTTAATATTAAAATAATATCCATCTTCTCCTTGCCAAAACATCAGCGGGTATTGCAATGCGTCATATGATCGATGAGTTTCAGATATTTGTTGCACTTGCCCAGTATCGCGACGTGTAAGCACAATATCGCGTTTTTTCAATTGTTCACCAACAATCAGGATGGCAACTTCGTCTAATGTTGGAGCATTAAATGTGCGTTCATGTGTTCCAGATGGTCGTTTATCTGCTTTGATGACAACTTTATAGTCATCACTTGGCATGCGCTCTAAAGCATTCTTAAACATCCTGACCAACGCATGATGTTTATGAAGCAGACACTGCAAGTCCTGAAGAATTGCTCGCTTCATTCCTGCATTGATCCCTAGGCGTCGATCAAGTTGTTCTTCCATGTTGCCCATGATATATATTTGTAAAAATTTATTCTGTGTATCTTCGAAAGGTAGTAATGATCCAATTCGATGGTGAATCTGTCCTTGTATCTACAAAATAAAAACCAGACAGTATTAACTGGGTTATAAACACTTTTTTCGGTCGGAGATTAGAGTTCAGAATTAGCAAATATTTTTGGGTGGGAGAGTAAAGTTCAGATAAAGTAAGTTATTCTTTAACTACATTCTATGTAAATACAAATATAAATACCTTAAATGTCGGATTAAATCCTCGTTCTTCGATAATATCTGCCCCAAATGACGTCATTTGGAAACAACCATTGTATTTTTGAGTGCTTGCAAGAAAGTGGCGTGATTCTTGTGTTTCGCCACAAAGCAATGAATACAATGGCTCATGTGGCGGAGTCAACAACGGTAATTTCACTTTACCATTAAGGCAGCATAATCCAGCCGTTTCTCCGGAAAACTTTAATGCACCACAATACTCACAAACAACGTCCATTTGCCCAATGCAAACGCTAGGATGCAAGCTATAATCATTGCTGCAATCGTATCGAAACGCTGCTCGATTCAAATCAGCACTTGATAAATATCTTGTTTTGCGTCGCAAATTATCTATCTGTTGACCTCTGTTGTTGATTCCGCATTGCCAACCGAGCTGTTTCACGGGCTGCTTCACTTTGCTCTCGTGATTTAGAAGCACGAAGTCGAGCCATACTATCGCGGCGCTGTTTACGTGCAATTTCTTGTTCTTCTTCAGTCCTTTCATTTGCAGTATTTCGTATTCTTCTTGCATTTCGGCTTTGTCGGGAAAGATACGATCGTCTTGCTCGCGGCATTATTAATTAAACTTCACTTCACTTCAATTCACCTAAAAATTTATTTCAAAACTCCAATTTTCAACCATACCGAGTTTTATAGTTCACTTCACTGTTTATACGAATGGGCAATGGCACTATCATTACATTATAATTGTTAATTATTTATTTAATAGAAATAGTTTGAATATTAATTTCTTACAAATATCAAATTGTCATCTATACGTCATTACATAGCTGTCATTATACGTCAATTACATAGCTATCATTTGCGTTTTGTTATTCCAAGTCTGATTCTTTTTTGTTATACCACGTTTTATAGTGACTGACGTTTCATGTCAAGTCACACTGGAACGCTGTCGAACGGGATAAAAAGTATCTTATATCCGTATTCTGGCTCTAAGCTACCTCCGTACCAATTTTCACCCAAATCTGTTCTGCCGTTCTTGAGTTATAAGTGGTGTAACTAGCACGACTTTCTTTTATATACATATATAGATGTGGAAACCAGATAGACTCTGCTTAAAAACCTCTACATATCGGCTATGTATTCTATTTGGCTGATTCTAAGACATTATTCCTTCTAAACGATTATTAAATTTTAAATGATTTATTATAATGGTTGTTTGCTTGTGGTAGTTGTATTTTAAATGGCAGAGCTTGAGGCAATTAAATTGCTTTTCGTTCATACTTTGTTTCGCAAAACTTTTGGGTTTAATGATACTTTCAGAACTTTATCTAATTGATTTCAGACTTGAGTGGCTACTAATTACTTAGACTTAAAAACTCAAGTCGCATAAAACGGTAATCACGCTTTGATAATCGTAGTAAATAAAATGTTTAAACTTGAAGGCTATTTCTCTGAGAACTCTCATCTAATTTATTTACAGAAAAGTGACTTTATAATGTATAATGTAGAATAGTCAATTTTACTTTATGTTTATGAAGCAAATGATTTCCAGTAGTGTTCGGGTGTCCCCGCAATCTTCATGCTAGGTACTATCGATGCTGTGGCTCTGTTTGCGTCCCTAGGTTATATGTGTGACGCCTCGTCCAACTGCTATTCTCTCAACCTATTCACTCCAGCAATGATAATAAAACCAAAAAAGAAGAGTAAGTCTGTACAGTGGTTGCACTCCCTCTCCATCAAAGTGCAGCTCCCAAACATCCGAGGCCTGCACTGTAATCTCAATGCAGTCCATTACCAATTTGGGTCTGACAAGCCGCACTTGCTTTTCTTGACTGTACCTTGGCTATACTGGGTACAAATTGGAGCATAACTTCCATTAGCGCGTTGGAGTCTGTGTTTACGTCCGCAACGATATCTGCTTTAAGCGTCTCCGTCACTTTGAAGACCCTACTTTCTCTACGACCTGGGTATTCATAGACACAGGAATTTATAAAATTATTTATTCATGTGTCTATCGCTCGCACAGCGGTGACCAGGAAACAACAAGGCTATTTGAATACCTCAGCGATGCCGTCTGATGTGGCTATAAATCGGTACCCTAATCCACAGTTGGTTTTTCTGGGGGACTTTAATGCCTGTCACCAACACTGTTTGTTCCCATACCAGAAGACCGACCACGCTGGGAGAGAGGCGTGGAACTATGCCTTGTCGCTAGGACTCTCCCAACTGGTATAACAAGCACTTAGGGTACCTGATGTGGATGGGCACATAGCCAACTGCCTCGATCTTCTGCTTACGACCGATCCAGGCAGATACAATTTTCAGGTTACCTCACCCTTGGGAACTTCTGACCTCAAAAAAAACCGTAAAAAAAAACAAGTTCGGATGAGATGCGGCATTTCTTTGCATCTTATCCTTGGCGGCAGGTCTGTTTCTCGTCCGAGATCCGTTGAGCTGCGCAGATACCATAACCGATGTGATACGTCAAGCGATGGAGTATTTCATCCCCTTTGCTGACGGGCCCATTGGTGGTAAAGCTCGCCCATGGTTCAACGTCGAGTGCGCTCATGCTGAAATGCACAAAAATGTGGCGTACGTATCCTGGGTCGATGCTCGAGCCCGCAAAGCTTCGGATATTAGCCTTAAGAAGAGAGCCTTTAATCAAGCCGCAAAGTCTTGCAAGAGGCCCTTGAGAGCAATGGGGAAGCACTTGCTGTTTCCCTTGCTGTCTCTGTGTCAAGGCTTTTGATAGAGTTTGACACGCTAGCCTTTTGGGTAAATTTCCTGCGGACGGCCTATCCCCTGGCCTAGTTGAATGGATAAAATATTTCCTGAGTGAATGGTCTCTCAGGGTCGTCGTCGATAGCTGCTCCTCTGATCCTGTGTCAATCCTTTTTGTCCTGTGTGAATCTCACACTACAGACAGTCTCCGAATGTGGCGATGCCAATCTCGTGAGATTCAACGCTGTCAAAACACAAGCGTGTCTTAAAACCGCTAAAAGGAGCCTGCTCACTCTGGCTCCTACTTTCCGTAATGTATCCTTGAGGTACATTGACCCCCTTTAGTTATTATAAGTCAAAGAACATAATATACACTACGCGAAAAGAAACGACACTTAAGCATGTGTGCACGTAAAATCGCTTGCGGCTATGTGTGGGTGTCTGGATGTGTGCGGGGGCCTTGAGAGGCGCGCGGGGCGTGGAACGGGCAGTCGCCGACTGCCCCGGCCGAGGGCTGGTAGTAATACTAATATTCGTCAGTATTAGTTAATATGAATATATTTGTCAAGTGATATAATATTTCAATTAATATATGAATATTACTGATATCTTAATGTACATATTACTATTCTATTCATGTAGGTATTAAGTTTATGTTACCAAGTAACGTTATTAGTTTTTATAGCCGGTTTATATGCTTTGATAAATATTAATGTTGTTATTAAATAAATGATATTATAGTATATGTATCAGTATTACTGAAAGTGATTTTAAGTGATTAGAATTAAAATAAATTCCACTGCACAAAACAAGGGGTATAATTTTTAATAATGTTTTATGATACCTAAAAATATGTGAACTCATTTTAATGAAAGTCGGTATGATCTTAACAAGAATTATGGGGAAATACCATGACAATAAAACTAATATATGACCAATAATTTTATTATATTACATTAACTGAAATATACACTATTAAAAATACCACTAGAGAGTCAAGAAATTTTAGATATCTGTAAAGATTTTTTGTATTTGATCATTGTTGTATTTATGGATTATTTCATTAGAAATAAAAATGACTTATCTCCTTAACACATGGGGAACCTTTGGATTTTCTAAAACAATATACATGCTACAAATTTTTGCAATTGTTAGAAGTAAACGTAAGTAGAAACGAAAATTAAAAATTTATCGAAAACTTCAAAAATATATAAGAGTAAATTATTTTTAAAGGATAGTAGGTAATACTGATTATGGCGTACTGAAATAAAGAAAGAAAGAAAGAAAGAAAGAACCATTTATTTGATAATCACACTTTACACACAATTTTTGAAATTTAAATATAAATATGATGTTATTCAATAATGACACAAAAAAATTAAATTAAGTTAAAATTAAAAATTAAATAAAAATAAAAAAAAGAATTTTAAGATAAAATGTGACATCAAATAGGTCTCCAACTCAGCATAATGCTGCAGAGGCAGCGCTGGTTTTCAGTTGGAACCTTGTGACTTCACTGACGAGTCGGTGTGTGAACCTTGAATTACGAGTAACTACAACTTATAGACTAATAGTAATTAGGCAGTGGGTTAAAGAGTAGTGCTAACGTACAGAGTTAACACAGACATACTGTATTAATATCAATATCAATATAAATGGTGTGTAGTACATACACTATACCTATACTTACATAACATATTTGGTTCTATGGGGAAGATAAAGCAAGGTAGCAATAAAATTTGTGATTTTAGTACATATATAATTTATATTCTGTACTCAAAGGGACACGCCACGTTGCGAGACGAAATAAAAAGTGAGATTAAAAATAAATAAATAATAAATGATCATTCATCACATATGTAACAGAAATAAACAATAATCAATAATATTTGAACATGGTGTAAAACAGTATGAATATTATTACTATTTTGCGTTCTAAACGTAATTATATTACGTATTTAGAACTTGTTGTGCTAAGTAATAGAACTTTAGTTTGTTTTTGAAACTATTCAGTGATTTTAGGGAACGAATAGGTGGTGGTAGATCATTCCAACAGTGGGTTGCTGCAAATTTGAAACTACCTCGAAACGCAGCTGTGCGGTATCGAGTTGTTACAAGGGAACGAACAGAAGCTCTTGTATTATATTTATTTTGATCTCGAGCCCACTTCAGCTTTTGAAAGAGGTATACTGGTCGCTGTTTTGTTATTGTTGAGAATAGTATAGTAGCAAGGTGTAATTTTCTCCGGGCACTCATTTTTAACAGATTAGCGTTGTTCAAATAAGGCGTTACATGACCCTGAGGCGGGACAGTGAAACAAAACCGAGTACACGCATTTTGCACCCGCTGTATGAGCTTCTCTGACCTTCTCAACAGTCGTGGTCCATAGGCTGCATCTGCATAATTTAACTTAGACAGTATTAATGACTCACACAATCTTATTCGGATATCTTCACTGAGGTATTGCCGAACTTTATACAACAACTTCAAACGGAAAAAGCAACTGCGCACTCCTTCAAGTACATGACTTTCAAATCGCAAACTAGAATCAAATAATACACCTAAATTTCTTGCCTCAGAGACTTGCTGCATAGGTTCATTATCAATTATAACTAAGGGCTGAAGCATTGATATATTTTTGATATTTTTATTTGTTCCTAGAATTAAAAAATTTGATTTTTGTGGATTTAGCACAAGAGAATTTTGCTTGGACCATAACGATATACGTTTGAGATCTTCATTCAATAATTTGACGGCAGTTTCACAATCTTGAGGAAAAAAAGATTTATATATTTGCAAGTCATCTGCATATAAGTGATAGTAACAATTTTTGATACAGCTGGTGATGTCTGAACTATATAAAATAAATAAAATAGGACCCAGGATAGATCCCTGTGGGACACCACGAGAAACTAAGTATGGTTCAGACATAAGTATTGTGCCATCATGTTTTGTTATACTAACATATTGCAATCTATCTGTTAAGTAACTATGAAACCATTGAATTGTGCAAGCATCAAATCCATAGAAAGATAACTTAGACAGTAGAAGAGTACAATTTATGGAGTCAAAAGCTCGTGAGAAATCTAAAAGAGTAAGTATTGTCCCCATTCCCTTATCCTGTGCTGTTAGTATATTATCAACAACATCAATAATCGCTGTTGTGGTGCTATGGTGTTTACGAAAACCTGACTGTGATAAAGGTAAGATTTTGTGTACCTCTAAGTATTCGGTTAACTGAACGCAGACCACTTTTTCTAATACCTTAGATAAACAAGGCAAGATGCTTATGGGGCGTAGATCTTTTAAACAGGTTGCCTGTTTTTTTTTTAGGGATAGGCTTTACCACAGCTATTTTCCATTGATCAGGGAAGGTAGAGGTGGTAATAGATTTATTCACAATGGCTGTGATAACTTTCAATGTATGTGGCAGTGTCATAAGTAACATATCAAGTGTTATCTGATCCACACCTTGGGCGTTAGATTTCAAACTCTGAATTATTTTAGCTATTTGGTCCTCATTTGTTATATTTAAATGGAAAATACCTGGCCCATATTTGTTAAACTCATAAAAAGTAAGTTTTGAAAGGTCTATATTATCATCACCAGGGATATTCAAAAAATGTTTGTTTATTACATCAGGATCATTACAATGATCTGGCAAATTTATCTCAGCCTGTTCCTTAGTAATAATATTACCTTTTATACTTTTCCATAGAGTTTTGGGGTTATTTAAGTTTTTATTAATATACGTTTCAAAATATGCTCTCTTTTCAAAATGAATAGCATTAGTCACAAGGTTTTTTAGATCTTTATAGGCATTATAATATTTATCTAGTTTAGTTTTCTTATACCGCATGAAATAGTGGTTTCGATGCCTCATCATGATTTTAACTGTATCAGTAATCCATGGGTGAGTTTGTTTTTTTAATCGCACTAATTTATTTGGGGCATGAAGGTCAAAAAGCGTTATTATATACGAATTAAACTTTGCTACCATATCATTAACATTGTTGAGATATAAAATACTATCCCAATCATTACTGTTTAAATCTGCATTAAAATAGTCTACCAAAATCTGCTTAAGTGGACGAATGTAAGCCTTACGTGTAATTAACTTATCTTTTTCTATTAGAAATTGAACGGATATCACTGCGTGTTGCCCTAATTGTGGTATATGTGAAACTGTTTTGTTATAAACACTTATGTCAGAGCATACCAAATCAATGAGTGTTTCACTGTGATCTGTATAATGTGTGGGCTGAGATATAACTTGAGATAGACGAGTATAATTGAGAAAACTAAGAAGAAGTTTAGTTTTGGGGTCATCTTTATTTAGCAAATTTATATTGAAATCACCTACAAGAATCATTTTATCAGCTCTTGTGAATGAAACAATAGATGAAGTGAGGGCATCTAGAAAAATATTTACATCGAGCCAAGGCGGACGATAAGCTGTGCCAATCATAATTTTCTGTGTATTTATCGTGAAAGAGAGCCATATTTGCTCAACATCAGTGAAAGGAGGATGCGGGCAAGTACGCACTGCGATCCCCGAGCGTATATAAAAGCCAACGCCACCTCCACGGCCGCCGCGCACGGCAGCCGGCCGCGGCTCGTGCCGCAGCCGGTATCCGGGCACAACGGGCGCGCGGCCCTCCTCACCCGTCCTCAACCATGTTTCGTTTATTGCCATAATGTCAACCTGGGAATCCTCTAAAGCAGCTATGAATTCGTCATGTCGTGTACCCAGTGACCCAGCATTAAACAAACCAATTTTGAGTAATTTATTTTTGATTTTTGATGAGTTATATTATATAAATAATTTTTAATTTCTTATTTCTGTATTTTCCCCATAGATTTAAATCATAATATATAAATGGACGACAAAAACATGTAATATAATATAATATATTAATAACATAATATTTTAAGAGATGTTTAGGAGTGCAAATTTCATTAATAATAATTGGTAACTTATATGAATACATATTAGTCTGCGGTAGCAGTATAAATATTTCGCGACTATGAATATTTTTAACACTATTTAATTTATTTTTTACAAAATTAACAAACGAACATTTTTTTATCTTATGCATAATATACACAAAAACTAATTTACGTATTGACCCATGATAAAATAAAATATAAATTCTATAGTGAACACAAGTGTCATAACAAATTAAAAGGTTTACACACCGTTTAAAAGTTACGTACTTAAGAATAATTTTAAAAAAAGTATAAATCTTACAACAAGAGGTACATTCATGATTTTTTATATGCATGTGTGTACAAATATAAATAATATAAAAAAGAGTAATGTTATAAAATTAATTTGAAAGTGGCCTAACTGCATCGTCACCAAAAACACGGATCAGATCTGTCTCAGATCGGATACAATAAGCATTCTTCCCATCTCCTTGGCGAGCATAGATTCTACCATATCTGGTCCATGTATATCTCCACCGTAGCTGCCTTGTTGCCTCTCGTACTCGGTAAAATAGTTGGCGATTAGCTTTTGAGAGACGCTCATTAATATAGAAGCGACAAGGTGGACCTGGCAGACCAAGGTCAGCGGTGGTAGCATTCCTCCGCACGCGTGCGCTTCGCAATAACTCGTCGCGCAGCTGGCGGCGCGCTAGACGCACCACCACTCGACGCCCACGGCCCCGATCTCCATCCGCATTGTCACCCTGCTTCCTTGTTCCTACACGATCCGCGAAAACAATGTCCCTCTCGTCCAGCGATACTCCCAGCTTCGCAGCCACCAACACGACCGTATGAGTAATGTTTTCTGTCCTCTCTTCCGGAATATTTGTGATTTCAAGGTCGGCTGCAAGCAACTCCTGCTCCCGATCATTAAGCTCACGCGTAAGTCGGGACACGGTTTGTTCGAGCTCATTTATTTCGACTGACCTGTTACTGTTGCTTTGAGTCTTCTGTTCTAGAATACTAATCCTGCTTTCCATTTCATCCATTCTCTTATTACTCATCACTAAAGATTCCCGTATTTCAACCATATCCCTCCGAAAGTCTTTTAACTCTTCCCTAACCCTACATAATTCCTCCCTGAAAAGTCGAATTTCTGGAATCAGTTCCCGATGAAAAGACTCAGGGGAGCTAGTTGCAGTTTTTTCTGTGTCACTGCTTGTTCCGGAGATTGTAGGATTTAACATTTCACTCTCGGCAACCATGCCCCTAACTGGAGTAGAAGAGTTGTTTCCCTTTGGCACAGTCTTTTTACACTCTGGACATTGCCAGCGTTCATGGATCTTAGAGCGGTCAGAGACTCCAACACAAGCTCGATGATATAGCATTGGACATTGTCCGCATTTAACGGCCTCTGCCGTAGAAAGGAATTTACCACAAGCTCCACATTTAACCATATTCAAGGAGTACAGTTCAAGCTGTTTATGTATCTTATATACTCCACTCACCCACTAATGGCACTGGTATATACTATTGGTATGTAACAAGTACGGAGGTGTGTGCAGCAAAAAATATGTAGGTATGTCAAATAATTAAGTTGTACGAGTGAACGCAACTAACAAATAACAAACAAAACCAATGACGTTCATTCACTTGTTTTATGTTCACTATTTTATTAACTACACCAATTTACTGCAAAACACTCACTGGTATGTAGTCTTATGTTAACTATCAAATAAATAAACTTTAAGCTTAAAATACTGCGTTAGCAATTTTATTCGCTAAATTATAAGCAACAGCTGATCACTGCACCGACGCGTCCGCGACGTCACTCCTAAATACTAAGTGTTGGTTAATTATTTAAGATTTCCATTAACTGTCTTGCATATTTTGTTTTGTCGGAAGTTTTAATATGCCTCACTTAATAAAAGTTGATTTAAAATTGAACGTATCTTTAACTACCCAAATACATAAAGTTTACATAATATATAACATACTCCTACTATGTATCTTCTTTGGTACAAGTCTATAATATTCCATTTCGGTTCGATATCAACCCTAGCATTACACGCTTCGACTCAAGGTCACCGGCGCTTAAGCTCTCACGTACAGGGAGTGTTACCGCTGTGTATAAGTTGCATTTTCTCCGAATCTCAACTATGGGCAGTTCAGTCCAGAGCTAAAGCAACCCCAAGAATATTGGTGTTCTTGCAAAGATGCTGTGGTATTTCACGCCGGGACAGCTCCTTACCTTATATAAAGCGCAAATACGGTTGTACATGGAGTACTGCTGTCACATATGGGCTGATATTGCCAGCAGGTGAGATTGTGGTCAAGCACTGGCTTATAAAAGTAAAAAAAAAACTTCTAAATGCTATATGAAATTACGTCGTATAATATACGAGTAAATCACCGCGTACAGCGATCATGTAGTGGCGGTGTAAGTATATCCATTACCCGATATAATTCCGTGGTTATTGTAAAAGGTTATAGAGGAAAACAAACCAGGATTTGGGCAGCAGCGTTATTCTAATATCAGCTAAAAATAAAAATAAACTGCAGTTGCCGACCCATCGGCCTGGTAACTATAGCAAATCCCTTATGTGGCAATCTATGGTGGAGGCCTATCTTTAGTAGAGAACTTTTAATATGCTGTAACGGTAATGTTATAGGAGTACATATTCTAAAGGTGTGGACGGCTCTTTTCCTTATTACTTATAGTAAGCAAGGCGCGCCTTAAGCTCAGAGACATATTAGTCTATAAAAGCCAATATGCTAAAAACACTAACATTTCAGAACAAAGACAAAGAATATTACATAATCTGACATAATCTTGGCTTAATTTTGGCTGACGATCTAAGTTGATCGTTACACAATTCAATGATATCGTAAAAGGTATTTTAAGCCCAATGCATTCATGCAATCTCAATGATGTATGCAAACTGCCTGCTACACTTAAAAATAAGTGGAGAAGGCAGTTTGCATACTATAATAACACCTAGGGCTCTAATAAGCAAGTGCCCGCATGCAAATTTTGTTTCTATACAGCTTTGATGATAAAATAAGATTCATGTGTTACAAACTACTTAAAATTCTATACTAGAGTTTTCATATTCTGATTAAGAACCCTAAGGTTACTTAGATCCCATAATACAGACTTCATACAGCTTAAGTTGTGTAATAGCTAATAAACCACTCTTAGAAGTGTACAAACTCTTTTCTACGCTCTTATGCGCTCCCATGCTCCTACTCTAAGTTCTATGTGGGCTGGTATATTTATGTTGATAACGATTGTATGCTTATTGGGATCCGATTTCACGCATACGGCTATTATAACAGACTATTCAGACTAGCTGCTGCGACCAAAAAATGTTCTGGAGTACACTATGTCGAAATGCAGTGTTATGGTGGTATAAAAGAACCACATACCCAGTGGATGTTATAGGTGTAGGGAATTGAAGCGGAATATTGGCAGCAGCATCTTTCTGAAAACAACTCAAAAAAATAAAATAAAACTCAGTTGCCAACCTTTCTGAACTGCCAGGCGTGACAGCTGTACAAAATACGTTTCGAGAAGTTTAGTAAACAGCTTATGTAGCCCTATGGTAGCTTTGGAGCTAAGCACTCGCTGTAAATTTCACAGTACGCGGACAACTCGGGTTTGATCCCTGCCAGCACCTATGAAATTGTTAATTGTAATTTCAAGTGCTGATTTACCAAGTGCTCGGCGGTGAAGAAAAACATCGTTAGGGAACCTACATATCTAAGAAATTAAGAAAATATATTTCGATTACATTATTCGATGTAATCGAAATATATTTCGATTACATCAAGGCGGACATGCCGGACATAGGCGGACATTTTTAATGTCCGCCGTGCTACCCGGCACATTTTTTATTTGCCCTCGAACCTTCTCAAAAATGAGAGGAGGCCTGTGCCCAGCAGTGGAACGTATACAGTCTGTAGTTTTCATTAGTTTCGTTAGTACATGATTTTTGATAATAATGGTTGTGTAATGAATAAAATAACTATTTTTCAGATAAAAATGGAACTTCATAATTAATCAGTAAAGAATTTTAAGTTACCCTCTGCATGCGGTACTAAAATTAGTTCAATGTAAAAGATTCTATAATTTTTACAATTTGCTGCACTCACAACAAAATATGTGTACATTTAAGAGCTAAGAAATGCAATTGCAACTGTATGTACATTCCTATTCATTTTATAAAAATGAAAAATGAGCCTTAACAATTGTGTTTTGAATTGAAATATTTTGCTGTTTTTAATGTTAGCCCAATATTTATTTATAAAATATTTCTGAAATGCCTTTATTTATTTTTATACTTGAGTCGCCAGTAATTTGAAATTTTATCAAAACTTAAGATAAAGCAAAAAAGGAAAGAAGCACTATATTTTTGGAGATAAGTTTCTTGACGTTTAAACAATAAACAATTTTATAACTTAAAAATTCGTGAATATTATAGTTTGACTTTGTACGTCGTAAAGCGTGCTAAATAACGTTATCAATTAGCGTAAGTTTTGGTAAAACCATGACGCTAACTATCTCTAACGACTAAAGGCTTGGAGAATACAGTCCCTAGACCGGTTACATAGAAAATTAAAGAAAAACAATAAAAAATTAATAAATAACGATATTTTTGCACGGAAATGTTTCCGATGCAGATTCATTTTCCAACGAAATACGTTTAAGGTTGTAATTTCGTAAATAACGTGAAGAAAATTTGGAAACTGGAACATTTGTATTTTTACTTGTATTACGTAATAATCGTTTTTATAAAATATATAATTACTTACCAGTACCTTAAAAATTTTTTTTGCATGACTTGTCGTATCTATCAAGCTCTGTATTCCTGGATCCTGTGGATGTTATCCACGCTTTCCTCCTATTTAATAACTAAAAAGTATAGTATTATGACGGAGACAAAAACTATTACTAATTAAAATCATAACTACGTTTACGATTTTTCCTTCGTTTGCCTACTGCGATAAATTTTTGAAATACTTTTAGACTCTCAGTGTTCAACGTGTTTTTAATGCTAAAAAAACACAGTAACTTACGGAGATTATACCTCTTCTGAATGATGTTACTAAAGTAAGCATATCTTTAGCACTTCGCAAAAGTTGATTCAAGGAACTTGCTGGTTCTATAACTTGCTCACAATTTAAGTTTGTAACGTGTTAATGTAGTGTTGGCAGGTGATTTCATGCGACATCCGGACGTACATGTTAAAAAAAGAATTTTTAACTTTCCTCAAGTCGCGCTTATTACTTTTGATCATATATATTGTGACACCTTTCCTTAGCGTGTGGTGGCAGCGTAAGAGATTCAATATCCCACGTCAACAGTTCTATTCATTAATAAATTGCAATGCTAGAGTCTCATCGTAATACGAGTTCCTTATTTTCCATTTTTTTTTCAGACGGAAATTAATATGTATGGAATCAGCACTAAAAATTGAAATAAAAAAATTGGCAATATTACTGGGGATTATGAAGTATAGCAGACGTTGTATGAAATTTAGTTCAAGCAACCTGGTTGTAATAAATTATTATAAATTATTAAAACTTTAAAACTAGAAGAAGAAGCTTTAAGTAACAATAGTACTATATTATTGCTGTCGTAATTTTAAAATTTTGAGACGATTAATTTTATAGTTGTGTGTGTAGTGATGGGTTGGTTACAATATTCGTTACAAAGTTAAAGTTACAGCCCATATATTACGTTTCACTTGTGAGCACAGGCCTACTCTCAATTCTGAGAGGTTTCTTTTTATTTCTCAGACATGTGGGTTTCCACATAGTGTTTTCTTTCACCGCGGAGCACCTGTTAAATCAGCACTTACCAGGCGGTCCCATAATGAACTGGTCTGATATAGTTCAACGCGACATGTCGCTACATGTTGTGTTGCATTAAATAGTACGTTTATCGTGCACTTAATATAAGAAACATGCATCTACATGAAATGCTTAGTCTTAGTTTAACAGGTATTTGAATAACGAGAGTCGCGTATTTTTTCCAAATGTCGAAAACTGAGTATCGAAGTGTCATAAAGTTTCTGTTTAAAGAAGGTTTATCCCCTGCCCAAATAAAAGAACGATTGGATGGCGTGTATAAGGAGTCTGCCCCCTCCTATAGCACAGTGAAAAATTGGGTTTCGCCTCGGGAGAGAAACCGTCAAAGACTTTGGCCACGACGGTCGACCTGTGGAAGTGCTCACTCCCGAAACGATTGCTCTTATCGAAAAGGAGGTTCTGAGTGACCGCCGTTTGAAGATTAGAGAAATTGCAGCAAGGCTTGGGCTCTCTAAAAGTACCGTTCATCGCACGATCCATGAACATCTTCACATGAAAAAAGTGAGTGCAAGATGGGTACCGAAACTTCTTTCAGCGTTACAGAGACAGGAAAGGGTGCGCTGCGCTTCGGATTTTTTGGATCTTTGTGGCGAAAATCCAAAGACTGTGATCGAGCGGCTAGTGATGAAACTATGATGTTGTATTATGATCCACAAAGCAAGCGCGAGTCAATGGAATGGCGTTATAAGGGTGAAAAGCCCCCTAGAAAGGCAAAGGTGCAACAATCGACTAAAAAACTGATGTGCACAATATTTTGGGATTTTCAAGGCATTTTGATGGTGGATTTTAAAGAACGTAATACAGTCGTGAATGGCGAATATTATGCTTCTTTAATATATAAATTACGAGACAAGATAAAGGAAAAACGAAGAGGCAAGCTATCTAAAGATGTCCTGTTGCTCCATGACAACGCCCCTGTTCATACCGCTGGTGTTTCGGAGGATGCAGTTCGTCAATGCGGGTTCACAGAAGTTCAACATCCACCTTACAGTCCAGACATGGCCCCGTCCGACTATTATTTATTTCCAAATTTAAAGCGGGACTTAAGAGGAAGAAAATTTTCAAACGATGAAGAGTTGCAGGCGGCCGTCTTCAGTCATTTTGAGCATAAAAAATGTGATTATTTTTATAAAGGTTTAGAGATGTTGATTCACAGATGTCAGAAGTGTGTTAGTATTCATGGTGATTATATTGAAAAATAAAATTGGTTTCGTTTCATTTCCTTCATTGGTTCATAGTTAGGCCAATTCATTATGGGACTGCCTACGTAAAATCTCAATCAAAATTTTCATTTGTATCGGCGGGGATAGAAACCGGGTCGCTCGCGTACTGTGAAATTTACAGCGAGCACTGACTATCTGAGATACTGCGGTCAATATTGTCATTAGGTAAAATAATACGACAAAGGTAACGTATACTATATTCAGAACCGATCTTAATTATAATATCATTGTCGAAGGTATGACATTAAAATATTTACATATACATAAACAATCACGCCTGTCACCCAGAGGGGTAGGCAAAGACTACAGACTTCCATTTGGCACGATCCTGACACACCTCTCTCACCTTCTTTACGTCTACAAACCTACGCATACATGCTCGTCGGTTAAGGTACACTTAATTTGGCCTGTTTTCAATATAATGCCAGTTTCGTCAACAAACTTTCGCCTAGGACGTCGTTTTCCTGCTCTGCCATTCACTTTTGGAACATAAATTTGCTTTCTTATTCTTTTCACATGACCAAACCACTGAGGCATTCCTTTCTTAATCCTGGTGACAACATCATCTTGCAACTTATACTCTTCTTTTATCACACAATTTTTCACCCTGTCATTCAGATTCAGCCCTAACATACTCCACATAATCGCATTTTTACCGCGTTTATTCTACTCTCGTGCTTCGTCTGCCACACCCAGCTTTTATTACCAATAGAGTATAGGGCCCCATTTACTCTATTTCTCGCGTTCACTCGTCATTCTATATCCTTATCATATCTCCCATCCCTGCTAAATACGCATCCCAAATATACAAATCCATCTACTTTCTCGATTAATTATCCTTCTATTGATTAGAACTACTTTTACGGATTTTATCGCTTCGAGTGCTTTCCAGCACCCATGGTCACGGGGGCTGAGGTGACTGACGTCCCGATGTCAAAGTTAACACGGAGTACCTTTAGGTTTTTTAATTATTGTCTTTGGTCCGATCTACGCAGAATGAACTAACTGTGTTTTGAAGTCTTGCAGTGGTATGCTTGGGTTTAGTTTTAATTTTATTAATTATAGGGTCCCAAGCAGGTAGCCCCAGCCTCCTTCTCTATTGAAATTAGGATGTTTGAATTACCCTTCTATTCTTATTTCACACATCGGTTTACTTTCTTCTCTTTCAAAAACCATAACTTTCGTCTTGCTTGCGTTAACTTTCATACCACTTTCTTTTAATGATCTGTTCATTAATGTAACCATCATTAGCAACTCGGCCCCCGACGACGCAAGAAAACTTGATCATTGGCGTACAAAGGGCATTTGATGGTTAACTCACCCATTCTAAATCCGCATTCTTCAACTTTCAACTTTTCCAAACAACTGTCCATAAATAGGTTAAACAGTCACGGGGAGGCCACACAGTCCTGTCTGACACCTTTGTGCATGCCAAACCAATCCGAGTAGACCCCGTTGATCCTAATACAAACACTAGAGTCCCTATAAAGACACACCAATGCCTGTATCAACCCTGCGCTTAACCCAAATGAGTTCAGTGTTTGCCATAGCACATCCCTGTCCACTTTGCCGTAGTCCGTGAACGCACAAAAACCTTTTGGTTTTGGCCAAAAACTTCTTCGCGATCATGCGCATAGAGAAGACTTGATTTGTATACCCCGTTCCCTTTCTAAATCCCGCTTGCACATCCCAAATATTTATGTACCCTAAATTTATTTGATTTTGACAATTACGTATATATAGTCTAAAGATTTTTCTTTATTTGAGAAGGCAATATACTAAAATATATCAGTATTTAAAATAGCATATTGGACACTAAGTATTACGGCAAGTGATAATTTTAGATTTATCTAGGATTCGAATGAAGCGTTTAGATTTTTTAATTAAATACATACGGAAAAAGTTAGAAGCAAATTTACTGTAAACTTTTCGTCTAAATACTCTGTTTAAAACAACAGAAAATTTAAAGTGCTCCCATGCGAAACTTCAACTACAGAAATCGTTTTAGTTATGGCGGCAAAAATTTATATACGAATATTTTCAATGTTGGTCAGTATACATTAGGTACAGTTTGAAAGAAATTTGAACACACACAGTCTGTTTGACGTCATATTTGTCAGCTATTCCGAATTTTAGGTCACGTGGTCATCTATCAATATTTCGGTATTCCTGTGTCTGATCCTCGCTTAGAGAAAGCCAATTATCATGGTATTAATTAGTTAATAACCATGTTGATTCGCCTTTTCTATTACAAGTAATTTATTATTACACAGCAATTTATTAAAGAGACAATAGAATAAGCCAATCATTGTGGTATTAATAAGTTAATAGCCTTGTTGATTCGTCTTTTTCTAATACAGGTAATTTATTGTTACATAGCAATTTATTATACAGCATGTTATTTATAAGCAATTTCAATTAAACGTCGCCGATTAAGCTATAGGAGAAAAGTAATTTTTGTTATATCTCTTACAAAAACGACATGTCCAGGTACCAAATATTTTTTTTATATCGTTCATAAAAACTTTACGTATATTATTTTTAATAATTTTGATTGATTTCAGTGCACAACACATAAATAATTCACTTCATTTCACATTTACTAAAGTTAAATCATAACTTTTGCGATGTTACGTTTCATTTTAATCTTTAGCAAACAGTACATGTCAGTCTCTTTGAAGGTTTATTCAAAATGTAAAAGCTTTACTGGTGCATATACGCACCAGTAAAGATTTTGTATTAATAGTTTAAGTTTTAAATTTTAGTAAACTATGAAATAACTGTTGTATTCTTTATCTATACATATTATATAAATGTAGAAAAGTCGTGTCTGTAATTCTAATATTATCTTGAAAGTACAAGCGACTAAGTCCTATACCTTTAAACGAGCAATTTATGTATATATATATATATATATATATATATATATATATATATATATATATTAACCGGAATCTCGGAAACGGCTCCAAAGATTTTCATAAAATTTAGTGTCCAGAGAGTTTCAGGGGCAAGAAATCGATCTAGCTAGGATTTATTTTTAGAAAATGTCCCTTTTTCCGTGTTTTCAGGGAATAAAAAAACTGCTACAATATAAGAAGGTAAATTTTGACAGGTGACTGACGATCGTAACAGCTCAGATTGCTGTTGTTCGTAATAGCTCAGATTGCTGTTGATTGATGTTGTTCGGGCGTGATGTCGGTGTTCCGTGGTTCGCGTCCCGTCTTGAGTACCGAGCAAAGCTCGGTCATCCGGGTACTATAAGGTACTGAAGACAAATAAGTGGTTTTTAGAATTTTTGTCTGTCTGTCTCTCTTTCCGTAATTAATTGAATTATTGCAAAACTATCACTATCCTTATAGTTTTAAACAAAGATATTTTTATATACTCGTACGTCGTTGCCAAATTGTAAACTGATCATATCTTAAAGCAGTCTTTCATTTCGTGAAATAGTAGTGGTAATTTAACACTGTGTGTTGACCATGTCATAATATAGCTTGTCCGAATCAATAAATAGAGATCTTTTGATGATTTTAATCTCAAATAACTACACAACATTACTGTTTCGTGATATTATGGTCGTATAATCAATTCGTTTTCACCGCTCGCGGCGCTGATAACGTATTAGTAACACAAACAGAGGTTTTAGTAAAATCAACACTAATTTACACCTTATTTCTGTAGTATTGGGCGCCATAATTAATGTCTGGTACGTGGCACTAACGCCATCTAGTATCTAGTAGCAGAACTAAGTTTTCTAGAAATTTCTACTGTAGAACTTTTTACACCTAGTCGGTCGGGATTGGTATGTACTCAAACATTTCAAATATTTGAGTAGAATAGGGCCTTTATTGGCGATCAAGCGAATACAACTTCGAACTAAAGTAATCAGTAATGCAATTGCGTTTTATTATTAGTGTGTCTTAAGTTGTAATTGGTGCTCGGTAGTTAAAGTCTATTTTGGTATTTTAAACGGCAGTTTTTATACGTACGAACCCCAAGCTCGTAACAATTAGTATCAGAAGCCGAAGTAGGATAAAATCATGCCGATTTTACCGAAGAAAGACACAGAGGGTGTCCGTAACTGAAGTTTTTTTTTTATAGGATAGAGTGACAAACTAGCACACAGTCCACCTGATGGTAAGTGGTTGCTGCGGCCCATAGACATCTACATCTATCCTCGATTACAAATCAAAATACAGATGCGTTGTTACCCGTGAGGGTCAAGATGGAATGCCTCGTTTCCACTAAAAGGGGTCTACGGTTCTCTACACTTACCATAAGAAGCACAGCAGCATTAAGCTACTATTTTACGCTGGTATTCTGTGAGAGCGTGGTTACTTCCCGGTCGAGCCGACTCATTTGTGCTACAACTATACTACTAATATAACTGCATCATGGCTCTACCACGTATAAGATGACGGGGTCAACGCCAGCAGGAGATGGACCAGAAACGATTTGGTGGTGCAACACCGAAGACGTCGGAGGGCCAGCTACTAGCTTCCTACATCTGCACTTGGGTGCTCTAATGAAAATGCTGCAGGAGCAGGCTTACCGACAGGAGGAACGGGCCCGTTGGTTGAAAGAGCAGCAGGAAGAACAGGCCTGCCAGCAGGAGGGTACATGCCTGCCGACAGCAGGAACAGGACCACGACAGGAGGAATTGCTCAATATGACAATCACCTGCCGAGGCTGAAAGACGAATCGACCAATTGAACAACGTGATGATTGACATGAAGAAAATGCTGAACGACCTCAAACTTAGGGATGAAATTACAGCTCCCGTAGTTACTAAAACACCTACGCTACATGGATTCAAAGTGCCACCGTTTGACGGGACTTCTTCCTGCTTGGCCTACAAAATCCAGAGGCTGTCATGAAGGCGAACAACTGGAATAAAAGTCAGGCCATGACTGCTCTCTCACTAGGCCTGCGCGATCAGGCCTTAACCGTTCTAGAAGTTCTGGGTAAGGAAATGCCTTATGAGCAGCTCCTTGAGACATTGGAGGCTAGATACGGCGACACTCAGGTACAGACCGGTCGCTGATTCAAAATGAAGTCCTGTGTTGTAAATGGGAAAATGGTCGGGGTGACCGCTGTCATTTCGAAATTGTTGTCCCTAAAGCTGAAATACCAGATATTCTACAGCTTCACTAAAATGGTTGTGATAAAGGCCATCTGGGGGTTAAACGAACTCTTCTGAAGATCGGCGAACGGTTTTACTGGGTCCACTGTCGTGACCATGTCGAGGACTGGTGTCGCAAATTTACAAGTTTTGTGGCTGTGAAGGGACCTCAAACTCGTAGTAGAGGTACATTGAAATTGTACAATGTTGGTGCACCATGGAAGAGGACATCCCTGAACGTTGTGGGGCCGTTTCAGAAAGGTGCAGGAGGTACTCCTAAGATCGTCCATGATCGGATAGACTGGCGCGTTATTATGGGGCTGTAGAATCAAGTAGAACACTGCTGGGGCCAATTTAAAATAAAATTTATGAGACCTCGGAGACTACAGCTGCTGTGATCTTTTTAAATGACCATGTATTTATATAATCAATAGTTGACTCTGACATTTAGTATCTTAAAATCGGACAATTTTGATTAGCTCTTCAAAATATGAAAACGAAAGGGAAAAAAACCTTGTTAAATTACTATTTACGTCACATTAATTTATTAAAAAATATTTCACTTTAATTCTAATGGTTAAAATCCATTGATGATAAAATTTTACATTTTCTATTTATTTACGTTAGGGCGAAAACACTTTAATGCGACAAATATTTAAGGAATAATATTTAACGAAATTTTACACTGTAACTTAAACATTGTATCTGAGTTAGTTCTGAGAGGTCTATTGTTCGCTTTACGTTGTTAGCGCTACCAGCTTAATTAGGTGCTCTTCCCTGTCTCATTGTCTTTTCTTTATTTGACTACGTGAAGTTGAGCTTACTTTATTTTTGTTTTCGTTTACTGGTTTACTCATTAACACAGTGACTTTAGTTACATTTTGTTCATTCATTATTCATCATACTTGGCACGTTTGGTTGACATCCGCAGTTTAATAAATCAACAAAGCAATAATGTGTTTTGTTTTGTTTATAAGACGTTGCCACCAAACTAGGATTTTCTCCTGTATCAGGAGGTAGTTTACAAACATGAATTTCACAAGGACAAACATTCAGACTCGGAACAATTAATTGTAGGCCATACAAATGCTTGATTGGTTTGGTCATGTAGAAAGAATGAATGAGGAAAGAGTGACAAAGCAAATTTAGAAAAAAGTTTATCGACCAAATTGGCGATATTTTGAAAATGGGCCACGTTAGAAGTACTCTTAACCGACGAGCATGTATGCGTAGATATATGGATGTAAAGGAGGCGAAAGAGGTATATCAGGATCGTGCTAAATGGAAGTCCGTAGTCTCTGCCTACCCCTCTGGGTGACAGGCGTGAGTGTTTATGTTTTTTAAATACTTGTTTCGTGCGGGATTCGTACGCGGCCCTTACTGCTACAACTATCTGTGAAGCCACTGGGCCAAGGAGCCTTAGTAATATAATAATGGCGATCAAGCTCATTTCGGTGATCGCTATTGAAATTCTTTATTGAAATTTTTATTTATATGAGATATTAACGACACTCGAAAAACGTTTGAAAATAATTTTGAGTAAATGTTAAAATTTTGTTTTTGTTAATGTGAATGATCAAAGCAGTTTTAAATTTCCAAATTTTATTACTTTGAGCAGTTTTCAGGAACATTCTGCTGCCCATCTACTGTTTCAGTCTCCCTCTATCGCTTCTTACGACACCCATGGGATGATAATGGATAGTGGATTATTATGCGCCGCTACAATATGGCAGCACGGTTCCATTTTACAGTTACATTTATGAAATGATTTCTTATAATTACGCAAACACTATACATTGATTAAAACCACTTTTACGGATTTTATCGCGTTTTATTTATTTTTAATACCCGACGTTTCGGGTGCTTTCCAGCACTTATGGTCACGGGGGACTGAGGTTACTGACATCCCGATGTCAAAGTTAACCCGGAGTAGCTTTTTAATTATTGTCTTTGGTCCGATCTACGCAGAATGAACTAACTGTGTTTTGAAGTCTTGCCGTGGTATGCTTGGGTTTAGTTTTAATTTTATTAATTATAGGATACCAAGCAGGTGGTAGTACCCAGCCTCCTTCTCTATTGAAATTAGGATGTTTTTTTTAATTTCAATAGCCTCACGTATCATCCTTGGTAGGAATCGATTTTCTTTCGTCAGGATTTGTGGTCTATCAAATCTGATGTAATGGTTGGGGCCATCTAGGATATGATCGCAAATTGCAGACGCATCAAACATCGTAAAACGTTCCGGGTAATCTGCAGTTTCACATCGATTCCTATTAAGGATAATACGTGAGGCTATTGAAATTAAAAAAAACATCGTAATTTCAATAGAGAGGGAGGCTGGGTACTACCACCAGCTTGGGATCCTATAATTAATAAAATTAAAACTAAACCCAAGCATACCACTGCAAGACTTCAAAACACAGTTAGTTCATTCTTCGTAGATCGGACCAAAGACAATAATTAAAAAGCTGAAGGTACTTCGGATTAACTTTGACATCTGGATGTAAGTCACCTCAGTCCCCCGTGACCATGGTTGCTGGAAAGCACCCGAAACGTCGGGTATTAAAAATAAATAAAACGCGATAAAATCCGTAGAATTAGTTTTAATCAAGTTACATTTATGTATATGTAGGTATGGGTATTGTGTGAGACGTCCTTATTTTTATTTTCAGAGGAATTAAATGACATTCAGTGTGCTTTAAAGTCAAATAATTATCAAACGTTCAAAACTGGTCAGCTAGTATTGAATAATATGCATTATTTTATATATTCGTATTATTCATTACTGTATAAAACAATTAACATTAATTTTTAAAAGAGAATTTAAAGGTTCGTTATTTTTTAGCATTTATATTCTTGGAAGAATTGATCAAGGTAAAATAAAGCACAAAAGAAAGAAGCCTCCAAATCCCCTTCAAATGTTATTTTCGGGAGAGACAGACGACCCGAGAGACGAGTGCACAACAAATAGCCGTCATTCAGGGCTCTATTTACTGAAGTGATGGGCTTTATTTACAGAACTATATTATTTTTAAGTAAGACCCACACATATGTTAAATCCTTTGTAATTTGAGAATGTCAGGGTTGCGTTAGATCTTAGTCATAAAACGAATATTAAAATAAAGATTTTTTAAGATTAATATTTGCTAACAACTTTGCCACATTTGAACTGAACTTTACTTCTTCTTAATCAACCTGACTGTGTGTCATCTGCTAGACGTAGGTTTATCCTATCGAAGGATTAAACAATAATAAGGATGTTATAAATTAACTAAAATCTGCGTAAAATGATGTATGTTACCATTATTTGAAGAAGTAAGATACATAATTTTGACTTCTTAGTTCATTAAATATCTTAATATCTTATCTTAATTTAATTAATTTGTAAGACGAGTAATGTATTTTGGCTAGCCGCAAAGTAACGCTGATATCTGGTTACATGATAATAGCATAATCGACAAGCCTATAGCAGATCGTCGGTAGCAGTACCAGATATTTCACAACTCTTTCGCTGCTCCATGTCATAACGACGTATTTTTATGTAATTGACCTTATTAAACATTATTGCAGAGCAACTCGTGTCTGCTTTACCTATATTGCACTAAAATATATTAAAGAATCTTAAACTATAAAATAGATTTTTTTTACTTAGGGCTCGGTCATCTATCTCGATGATCCACTTAGAGACTTGGAGAAATGTATGGGCCAATACACTGCAGTATTTTGTATGCAGCTTACTCTATAAATGATGACGTAGCCTTGTCAATTCTATCTGAGATCTCAATCAATTTGAAATAGGCCACTTAAATTTGAAAGTTTATACTAAGTTATATATAAGCCTATATTTTCCAGGTTTAAAGGACACGTTTTTTACATCAGAACTAGTAAGAATCCGGATTTTATTGAAAAAGTATATTATTGCATCGAAAATATTACTTTAAAGTCGGTAGGTACTCATGGCTTAGGTTGGCTGTTCCCCTGTTGCATAAGATAGAGAACTTTTAGTGCCAATTTTATAAGAATTGATATCTTTATTAAAATGAATTTGCGCTAAGTAACGCCTGATTCTATCAATTATAAAATTGGTATAGTATGAGTATCATAATCGCCAATCCGCCTACCGTGCTTGGCTAAGCCTCCATAACGGGAGAGGCACACGTCGTGCAATGGGTTTTTTTAAACAGAAGCTGAAGAAGAAGAAGAAGATTATATATTTTTTTAAATAAACTTACTGAAAGAAGATGATATTATTTTTCTCGTCTTACATAAAAATTATGACACAAAAGTTATATTCATAAATATTCTACTACTTGTACTCTCTTAAGTTATTGCTATATTAGAAACAGCTTGAAATTTACTTAAGCCACAAGTCCTTCTAGAATAACTTGAATAACTAGAGAGTACTTTCGGACAAGTTTGTAGTATTAACAAAGTTATTCCGTATATTATGTTAGACGTCTTTTGATATTACAAATTTCAGACAACTTACGAGACAAAGTTCTGAATAGATTCATAGAGAGTTTGTTTACGTGTTCTATTAAATAGTTGCGATGTAATGTCAGGGTTTGGTCACTCGTTAACCTTAATATGAAGGTAATGGTATGCGTGTTTAACTTGTGAATACTTTTGAGCCAGGTAACTGTGGATTATTGTCAAACACCCACAACCTACTTAGAAATTAGTACAGCATATGCTAAAGTTTTTTCAAAGTATATCTTCAAATCGCAACGAACTTTTAATAATTTAGAACGGAATTTTAATAAGTTTTAAAGTACTCGTTCACCATAATCAAAAGTAAATTAAATAATACAACAAATATTTGTTTATTTACCTATATTAACTTAAAATAGTGCAATATTTAAATGCATTTTGCTATTTTATATTGCAGAAAATACTTTTTTTGATTTTAATTAACTTTTTTTTATATAGAAGAGGGGGCAAACGAGCATGTGGCTCACCTGATGAGTATGAGTATGAGTATTAAGTGACTACCGCCGCCCATGATCAACCGCAACACCGGGGGAATTACAGGTGCATTGCTGGCCCTTTAGAAAGGAGTAAGCTCTTTTCTTGAAGGTCCCCAGGTCGTATCGGTCAGGAAAAATCGTCGGTTGTAAATTATTCCACAGAGAGGTTGTACGCGGAAGAAAACTCCTTTTGAAACGTACAGTGGTGGACCGCCAAGCATCCAGATGGTGTGAATGGTATCGGGACGTTGGCCGCTTAGTGCGTTCACGAAACTTGGCGGCTGGGATTAATCCGAACAATTCCTCAGAGCACTCTCCATGGTATATGCGAAAGAAAATACAAAGGGATGCAACATCTCTTCGCAGTGCCAGTGAATCGAGCCGATCGGAAAGCACTCGGTCGTCGACGATTCGAGCCGCTCTGCACTGGATGCAGTCAAGTGGAAGGAGCTGGTACTGGGGAGCCCCATCCCAGAGATGGGAACAGTATTCCATGAGCGGCTGAACCTGCGCCTTGTAAAGTTGCAGGTGGTGTGCCGGCACGAAATACTGTCCCACTCTGCTGAGCACGCCAAGCTTTTTAGACGCCAATTTGGCCTTCCCTTCCAAGTGACCACGAAACTGCACGTCACTCGATATGTCGATACCGAGGATTCCGATACTGGCTGAGGTAACAAGGGGAGTGCCTTGAAACTGAGGAGATACGACAAAGGGGTTCTTTTTAGTGGTTGACGAGCAAACTTTTGTCTTCTGGGGGTTAAACTGGACTAGATTTAGTCGCCCCCAATCCGAAACTCTGTCCAGCAGAGACTCGACTTCAGACACAAGTTTGTCCCAGCACTCAGAGACGTTTTCCCGAGAAATATTGGCTCGGCCGATGTAAAGAGCATCACCAGTGCTGTCATCTGCATAGCAATGAATGTTACGGGTCTGCAACATATCATTGATATGCAGAAGAAACAGCGTTGGCGATAGCACGCAGCCTTGTGGAACGCCAGCATTAATAGGCTTGCAATCGGAGCTTGCACCGTCTATACCGACCCTGATGCTCCGATCTGCAAGAAAGTTGGTGATCCAATCGCAATATTTCTCGGGAAGCCCATAGAAAGGGAGCTTCGAAAGAAGCGCTGTGTGCCAAACCCGATCGAAGGCCTTTGCAATGTCCAAACTAACGGCCAATGCCTCCCCCTTGGACTCTACTGCCTCCGCCCATCTGTGAGTTAGGTAGACCGGAAGATCACCAGCTGACCTACCATGGCGAAAACCGTTAACAATTTTTAACGGTTTTCGCCGTGTTCAATTAACCGTTGCCGTGAGCTGGCGGTTTACAATGGACTCCATTGTTTTGGAGAACAAGGAGGTGATGGCGATAGGCCGGTAGTTGGACGGGTCTAAGCGGTTGCCTTTTTTAGGGATCGGGTGGACGAAAGCCGTCTTCCATGATTTTGGGACTACGCCTAGGGAGTAGGAGTACTGGAAAAGACGCGTTAAAACCGGTGACAACTCTGGAGCACACGTCCTCAGCACAATTGGGGGGATTCCGTCAGGCCCACTCGACTTGTGGATGTCCAGGGAGAGGAGTGCTTTGCGAACCGAGCGCTGAGTGAACTGCGCTTCCGGCATGGAGCACTCACACCGCGGGATGGTCGGCGGCGTACTCCCCCCGTCATCGAGAGTCGAGTTAGACGCAAAGAAAGAGCCTAGAAGATCAGCTTTCTCCTTTGCGGTGTGGGCCATTGAGTCATCCTCCCTGTGCAGAGATGGAAGAGATGGCTGACAGAAATTCCCCTGGACAGCCTTGGCGAGAGACCAGAATGTACGGGTTCCAGAAGGAAGACAGAGTAGTCTCTCGCCAATTTTGCCTATGTGCTCTGACTTTGCCTTGGCAATGACTCTTTTGAAGGACCTAGAGGCGGAATTATACTTCTTTTTTAGAGCGCTGGTGTTTACATCCCTGGACGCTGACGCGTCAGCCCAGGCTTGGTAGCACTCCTGCTTATAGCATGATGCTATTTTACAGGAGCGACCAAACCATGGCTGAGATTTGCCTCCAATGGGCACCACAGAGGAAGGAATAAAAAGTTCCATACCCTGAAGTACCACATCAGCGACAAAATCCGCAACAACGTTGGGATCGTCCAGCGAGAAGCAAACCCCCCCCCCCCCAAGGGTAGGATGCAAAGAAAGACCGCATCCCATCCCAATCGGCTGACCTATAGTGCCAAACACGGCGGCAGCCTGCAGAATGCAACCGCGATTTCAGCGTGAGTGGCACCACACTCCGGACAAGGCAATGGTCCGAGGAGCCTAAAGGGGCGTCGACGGAAATCTGATATCCATCCGGGTGACAGGTCAGCAGAAGGTCCAATAGGGAAGGTGCATGATCCTCCACATCTGGAATCCGCGTAGGCGAAGTAACCAGTTGTGTCGGACCATATGCCAAGGCAAAATCATGAACAGATCTCCCCGCATGATCGGTTAAACGTGAACCGAGCCATTCTAAGCTTATATACTTGTGCTAGGAGTATTTCAGACACTAGTCGAATGGCGAATTCAAACCAACAACTTTTGAGTTTCCTTTACTTAATTTAATTTTGTTGACTTTTATTTAAATTTTTATTATTTTTAGCAACACACACTATGTTAAATTTATTTTATTAATCATATTAGATCCAATGGCGACGCAAATCATGTTCACACTTCGCAAACATATCGAAGCCTTTGTTTGCGGCGATAAGGAACCGCGAGCTCAAATACCGCACGAACAATTATTTATATAGCCTTCAAATATTTTCTTTTTGTTCTCTGTTTATAAACACACCTCTGCGATAAAAAAGAAGCTTCTACAGTGACGGTAACTAGGTAGTTGAATTGAATTAAAATATATAAAATTTATTAATAAAATAAAATTAGTTTAATTTGGAATCTTTCATTTAAATATTTTTAAGATAAAGTCAGTTGAAATGTGCAGGATATAGGCAAGCACTAATTTTCTTAAGTTCTTATATAATATGTATTTGAATAGCCTAAAATCGAAATCATCATATTGAAAAAACGTTCACAACAAGTTTTTGTCAGGAAACAAACAATGAATATAATACCAAAATAGAATATTAACTGTTAAATTATATCATTCGCAATAAAACAAAAACTTCGTTTAAATTAAGCTACGTCGATAAAAGCTATTTGAATATTTCATTCAGGCTTACTTAGAGATGCTCCGTTTAAATGCATCTAAGAGAACTCAATTTACTCACCATTGATTTATTTTGAGCTAGCTTTAGAACGGTTCGCTAGATTAAAATGTTTACTCAAAAATTTTTGAAATACTTTTAAATTTGTTTGGATCGCGTACTTTAGTTTTACGCAGAATTCTATTTTGTATATATTAATATCTAATACAGTTAATTCGGAATTATTCCATTTGTTCACCATTTATGGCTTACTTGAGGGCTCCGTGGGGAAGTTGCTTTGGCAATGAGTGGCGTTGCTGAGAGCGTAGGGTTCGAAACCCGCTCAAAACAACTATTATTAAGATCAACAAATAATAATTCAAGGTCTGGGTACTATCTTTGTAAACTGTCACGATACGTGAGAAAAATCCTAACATGGAGATTTAATAAAAAAATATATTAAAATATAGGATCTGTATTCCTGAGCGAGTATTCTACACTTTTAAGACAACATGCATTTCGCATTTATTATAAAACTATGTAGAATTTTACGAATATAACCTTAAATATTTTTGAAAATAATAAATATTCACGAATATATAGTAATTTAGTATTTTTTATTTAGTAATTTTAATAAATAGCGCTCGATAGGTTCGTGGAAATTACTATCTACAATAGTTTTTTCGAATCAATTTCCTATAAGAAAAGAACTTGAAGAAAACGAACACCTGCAATTCCCTTGATGTTGCAGTTGTTCATGGGTGGCGGTAGTCACTTTACAGCAGGTGAGCCGTATTCTATAAAAAAAATCTGTGGTTTTGCAGATTTTCATTGACGGTGAATATCAATAGTTTGTAAGGTAAACGACTAAGTGGCTACTGTCTTTTTTAAAAAGTTATATTATTTCATACTCAGATGTGATCAATTTTATTAATTTTGTTTTAGTTTTCATATCGTAGATGTCTTATTTTACGACATGGTATACGCAATTAAGATACCCGTTTCATTAAAACTTATAGACGTCCGTTTGTCACTACGTAATATTTATAATTTTAAAGTATTTCCAAGTTTCAGAAAGTTCTATACATTTTTTGCTAACTACTTGCAAAGTTAAGATAAAAGATCTTTCCCGTGCATATTTTATGGAATATGTAAAAATATGAGCCATGGCAGCTGAGTGCTAAACGCTCACCGTAAAATTCACAATATGCGAACAACTATGGTTCGATTCCACCCGTCGCTAATAAAATTCTTAATTGGAATTTTTAGTGCTGTCGTACCACGTGATTTTCAATGAAGAAAAAAAGTACTTAGGAAAAAATAATGTAAAAGTAAAAAAAGTAGAAGTAAGGAAACCTGCATAATTGAGAATTTAAAAAAAAATATAGAAGATATAATATAATGTACGATAAAATCCGTAAAAGTAGTTTTTATCAATGTCTAGTATTCGCGTAAATATAAGAAATCGCTATATAAAACGAACGTGAGATACGAGTAGTTTTTTTTAATTTACCATATAAAAAGTATGCGTACAATAATTTAAAAAAAAACTTTATGGTTAATATTTAGAGATCATGTCCGTTTACATTAAACACGCAAACGTATCTGTACTATCTATGATTTAATGAACGTGTAGATAATCTTTCGAAAAGGTCACTCGGTTAATGAAAGAGTATTAAATCCTCTTAGGGTAATATAACTAAAAGTAACTATTATTTCATGTTACTATCTATGTTAATCTAGGGGTACTAGATTCTGAATAAAAATACACGGTTTCTAAATTTAATGCATAACCTTAAAAATATATTGTCAAAATATTTAAAGATATTTTGACAATGTGACAATGAAATTTATGAGTAATTCTTCAATATTTTGGCAATTACTATAAAATACAGCAAAAGAGGATGGATGGAGGCGATGTAAAATATTGAGAACCATGTTTTTGTTAAACATACTCGCGTTTTATTTCATACAGTTTAAGCGCGATCGCTTTCGTAGAAAGCGCATTTAAACACCAAACCATTGTTTTCTTTTGTTTTTGAGCACTGCAGTTTTTAAAAAGTAGATCACTATAAGCAACACACTCTCGCAATAGGTCAAGAACAACTCTTAATGTTTTTTTTGAAATCGAACTCATATTTACATATTATATATATTTCTTCAATGCAAAATTTCAATTTTTATAATTTATCATCATCATCATTACAACAGCATATCAAAGTTCACTGCTGAACAAAAACCTCCCCATAGATTTCCACGGTTGACAAGTGTGTTGGCATTCACAATTTTTTTTTAATTTCTGGTTGTTATTAAGAATACACTGCTTCCCCATCTCCTATTTGTTTTTCTGTCACCTCTTACGTCACCCTCGGGGCAAAATAATGTAGTGGTTATTTTTACACCGCCACAACACGGTAAATATAAATAACTATTATTAACGCAACAAATATGATTTTAATATGTATAGTAGGTAAAGTAGTGTAAGAAAACTCATCGCCCTATTTGGAGCGGTGAAAGTCCTTGCCTCTCAATAACATTCTCGCTGCGACTCACAATCTATGTTTCGCAAATGTTCTACTTAACAAACATTGATTTACGCGGTTATAAATAAGTCAATGGATCATCTGTTTAATTTACACCTCACTAAAAGTTATATCTAAGTCCATGCATGGCAGGCGGTTTTACTACACAAGTGGGTGTTGTAATATACATAGATTGCGCCTTTTTGGTTTCAGTATTATTTGCAATTTTATGAAATTTTTGTTCAAGTTATTAACATTCTCTATACTCAATATAAGAAAGATGGAATGAATAAAAAGTTGTTAGGTGTAAATGAGGTCATAAAACAAACAAAACAAAAAGAAAACAGTTAAAATATTTAACATTTATTCTATCTTAATACATCATTTAAATTTTAGACCTACAAATACATGCATATAACATTTGTTGTGAAATCGAGGATCATCATCATCATCATCATCATTACAGCCCTTCACAAGTCCACTGCTGAACATAGGCCTCCCCCAAGTAACGCCACCAAGCACGGTCCTGAGCCACCCGCATCCATCGACTTCCTGCATGTCTTACCAGGTCGTCACTCCATCTAGTGGGGGGTCGCCCTACACTACGCCTACCTGTACGAGGCTGCCACTCGAGAACCTTTCTTCCCCACCGGTTATCGGTTCTTCGAGCTATATGGCCGGCCCATTGCCGTTTCAGCTTACTAATCCGTAGATCGAGGGTATCTATCAATTTTTGTTTACCTCAAAAAACGTTGTCGCACATATCTTTGAAACAAATGTTTATTCGTAATTTCCGTAAAATCAGCGGCTAAGGCGTTCAGTAGAAGAGTAGCCTGAACTGTGCATAATACTTCAACTAATTTGACGAATAATATTTTTTCATGAAAAATATATTTTTCGGAGCTTACATAATGATTTATAAATAAAACGTTTGCTTGCAATTAATTACGAATAAAAACAGTTTGTTAACGCTTTATCTACCACCACTGTGTCGGTTGTTTTTTTTGACAAATTTCCGCCTAGGACGTCCCTTTCCGACTCTTCCATTCACTTTTGCAACATATATTTGCTTTGTCAGTCTTTCCTCATTCTGCATGACCAAACCACCGAAGCATTCCTTTCTTAATCCGGGTCACCGCATCATCTTGCAAACCACACTCTTCTTTTATCACACAGTTTCTCACTCTGTCACTCAGATTCAGCCCTAACATACTCCTTAGCGACCGCATTTTTACTGCATTTATTCTACTCTCGTACTTCTTTCGCCACACCCGACTTACACTACCATACGTGCCTTTTTTAACACATTCTGACTTTTCAAATACACACACACACACACACACACACACACATATATATATATATATATATATATATATATATATATATATTTATATAATTCCTATTGATAATAAAAATAATAGACTTTAATAAATATAGACACTTCCCGATATTCGTTACTCAATTTTGATTTTTTTAAATCTATATTTTATACTATTGGCATTTATTTTATTCATTTTTTGATTTCTTAGTAAAATCTGAAAATTTTTGAATTAAATATAGCCTAGATCACTCCTGGCAATACACTCTCTGTATGTTAAATATCGCCTCTAGAAATAAATATAATACAGACCGTTATACACATATATACTCTAGAAACAAATATAATAGAATCCGTTAAAAATCTATGGTTATTCACGTCTTAGTGGCAGGTAAATAACACGCTCAGCTTAACAAAAGACAGTTATTTCGATATTACTTGAGTACAGCACTACATGTCGCATCCTAACAAAGTTATGAAGTGTCGTTTTGACAAGGTAAATTTGTGAATAAGACCCCAATCGATAAAATCGTTACAAGATTACTTACAGACGCACCTACTTTTTGTTTCGCTTGACTGTTTCGTTGGCCTTGTAGTCGTAAACGCGACTGCTGATCATGTGGTACTGTATTATTGGGTTTATCTCTCATGAAATTTTTAGTAGAATCAGTAACGCCTGATCTATCTCTGGTTGAGTCGGATTATAATACAGTCATTTTAACTCAGCCAACATTTTAGGAATCAAATGATATATGGTGTAGGGTGCGGCCGCGGTAACCTAGAGATGTGCTTTCTTCCTACTTTTCCAAACATTAAACATTCACTCGTGTACTCGATAATTATTATCGAAATTTTTATTTTGGTTTTATTTAATTTGTTTTACTATTATACCGTTGAAATCTAATTTAGGCTTAAAAATGAGGATATCCGTAATAGATCAAGAGTAACCGACATAAGCCAATGCATTAGATAGCTGAAGTGGCAATAAATCAACTTTACCGATATAATAATTTGAAAAAATTACAACCGATAGGAAAGAAAAGTTCTTTATTTGCGTATTTAAATTTTAAACTGTATTGCGCATTTAACTTAAGGCAAAGTTTGGGGCGGCTGCCAACTAGATAGCGTGAAGACCTGGTAACAGGACATAGGACTGATGCAGGAAATCAATGGGTGCATGTGGCTCAGGACCCTGCTTAGTGGTACTTCTTGGGAAGGTCTTTGTTCAGCACTGAACTTATGAAGGACTATCATGATGATGATTGTAATAATGATGGTGATGAAGTGTCTAAGGCCCACCACGTTGTTTTTTTTTAATTTAGCGTATAGCATAGTATATAACAATGAATTTTACGTTAAAGTTTAAATTACGTCTTTGTTAATATATTTGTCATCAATCCGATGTGAGACAGAGTTGTTAAACAAAAAATACGGAGTTTTTCTTATTTGTTAAACAATGTAATTATAAACATGCACTAACAAAACAAGCTAGCATCTCCAAGCGGTAGTAGCAGGTCGTGAATTGAAAACTTTCGGCAAAATATTGATTTATTACACCTTATTTTGTAAAAAAAAAACAATAGATTCCCGCGCACGTGCTGTCTCTCGTTTTCAATAAACTATTTCAGACTAGACTGATACTTTGTCTGTCAATACTATTAAATTTTCTGATTAAAATTAAATAATACCTTTCGGAAAAATCACATTTCTTATCCCATTTCTGCCTTTCTTGAGAACATAAATAACGGCTTATATTATGGTGATTTTTGGCTTGGTTTTCTCCAATCATGGAAAAGCAACAGTTACACCGTTTTAGTAATTATGTCTGCCTAATTGCGTTAAAATGTTTACTCTCTTGGTTATTTTACATTTATGACTATTTTTTAACCAACTGTTATCTGTCAGCAAATACAGCACCAGGTAATGAGCATAGTAAAACAGCTCAACATTTTAAAACACTATCTTAAATTAAAATCATGTTTAAAAACAACGTGAACACTACCATAAATTTTTAAGTTTTCTTAGTTTCTGAGCGATTTTTTCGTTAGTTCTGTGGAACTGAAAGGCTTTTTAAGTAATTTAATTGTATATATTGGTTACTGCTAGGTTAGTTTTTAGCAATTTATAGCTATATTTAACCTTAGGCATCTGTCGTACCTAGTTTGTTTAAAATGCAAATAAGTATATTGCTAACTTTGTGAATTCAGTATATTATGGTAGATGAATTTGCGTTCAAAAGTGAACTATTAACAAATTGTTAGTTTCGATTAAAACTACTTTTACGGATTTTATCGCGTTTACGAACACTACACTTTGAATCAAAGTAGTTTTAACCAATGTGTAGTTTTCGCGTAAATATAAGAAATCATTAAATAGTTAGTTTTTTTACAAAATAATCCAATAAATATTTTTCTAATTTTATTTAACATCTCGCGATAGATTTTATTTCAGCTGTAATTGGTGTGTTCTAATTGGCATAACATTCGATGTAATTATGTTTAGTTTTTATTGTTGATATAATTCAATCGCTATTGAGAAAAGTAATGGGCGGATTTCGTGTCTCAGTTTCCTCCAGATCAATGTTTTCCTGTTTTTTTATAAGGATATTGAAACATTTACTACGTATTATAGTTTTTGAGTAATTATTTTACAAATGTATGTCAAAATCTCTATTATAAATTGATATACTTTTATTATTTCTTATGCGGCTAAACTAAAATTTGTGAAAGATGTATTTAAGTCGGCCAAGTTATAACTGTAATTTAAAACTATTTACCTTTTTATATCAGTAAATCAAGCATTTGTCCGAATATCAGATGTCCAACATAGAAGTTTTAAAGTGAAATAAAAATATCATATTGTAATCATTAGAGAAACCGCTACAGACGTTACGAAGTAGTATATGTTATCCCTACTTTCTTTAACCAAGGAATTTAAATGAATAGTCTGCAACAAAAGATTACTCGATAAAAGTATTCGAAGTACCATTTCTATGAGATTAGATTCTCGTTTTAAGTGCAACTTCAAGAAATTTTAGTCTCGCAGAAATTCTTTGTTCGGGGTTAATATTAAAAGCTACTGCAAATGTATAGTACATGAACCTTTGAAGGTTGCCCCAGGATTTATTTTAATTCAAAGAAAACATATAATATAATGTGATTAATCAACTCAATTGACAAACACAAAATGATGCATAGTATATTTATAGGTGAAGGATGACAAACTGGCACATAATCCACCTGATGGTAAGTGGTAGCTGTGACCTAGAGACATCTACATTTATCATAGATAACGAAAAATCCACATGCATCATCACCCGTGAGGACTCAGATATTATGCCTCGTTTCCAATAAAAAGTTTATCCGGTTCTCTAGACTAATCATACGAAATACAGCAGCGTTGAGCTTCTATTTTACGGTGGTATTTTTTCAGAGCGTGTTTCTTTCCCGGTCAATTCGACCGATTAGGGCTACAACTATACGACTATAGCTGCAAGTAGGCTATATGAATTACAGATAGTTAAAATACGTTGTAAGAATTATATTTTTACAATGTATTTTAGTAATGAAGATGTAAGAATATCCACTAACCCATATCGTCCTGTGGGTATCGTAAGAGCCGATAGATGCAAACTGAAACAGACTATGGGCAAGCAGCATCTTTCCGATAACAATTTTTTTTATAGGATAGGGTGACAAACGAGCACACAGTCCACCTTATGGTAAGTTGTTGCTGTGCCACATAGACATCTACATCTATCCTCGATTACGAATCAAAATGCAGATGCGTTATCACCCGTGGGAACTTAGGTGAAATGCCTCGTTTCCAGTAAAAAGGGTTTCCGGTTCTCTACACTCACCATACGAAACACAGCAGCATTAAGCTACTATTTGACGCTGGTATTCTGTGAGAGCGTGGTCCTTCCCCAGTTGAGCCGACCCATTCGTGCTACAACTATACTACTAATATAATTGCAGCATCGCTCTACCACGTAAAAAACAATCTCAAATAATAAAAAAAACTATGGTTTCCAACCCGCTCGCCTTGCGTGGCGATTATGGTAAAATCATTCATAGGAGGTCTCACAACACACAAAGGTACGGGATCGATAAGACTTTTATATATAATGGTTGGGTAAATTATAATTTTAAAGACTTTAAAATTACGTTGAAACATTGAAGGTTAAAAGCATAATGTTTTTATTTTCTCTGCGTAACTTTTACGAAGAGGACTATTTCTGAATAATCTCTTTCTTTCAGGGCAAATAAGGAAAGTTTAATTGAAAATTAGTGTAGCAATTCTTTCGTCGGCACCAGCGCCAATTGTATTTGGAAACTATTTCTGTTCTTGAGTACAAAAAAGCAAATAATATCGTAAAATAACAACGCCAAGGTCAAAATCCAAGGCAAAGTTGAAACGATAACCTTAATTTACGTTAAGCTTATGTTATACCTATAATATATAATCTTACCTTTAAAGATTCTGTTTTTTTTTTGGAAAGGAATATAGCATTTAATTGAATAAAATTCTTAGAGTGCCACACCGATTAGATTTTTTTAAAGTGTAATCGGTTTTTTTTATAAATAATATACACTTGCGATGGTTGTCAGTTGGTAAAATTTTATCTTTATTTATGTAATTTGGATAGAAACTTGTGCTTGCTTTACTAATGTTCATTTTAATTTATAAATTATAGAACCCAACAGGTTTCGCTTCACGGTATCATCAGGTTACATGTGTTATTATTCGTTTTACAGTACTCTCAGGGTATAAAGACCATTTGTTTTTTTTAAATAGAATAAGGCATATGACGAACGAGCACACAGCCCACCTAATGGCAAGTGTTCGCTGTGGCCCATAGACACCTATCCTCAAAAGTTTCATGTAACAAAGTTTCCCGCTTCTTTATACTCACCGTACGAAACACAGCAGCGTTAGGCTGCTATCGTTGGTATTCTGTGAGATCGTGATCCTTCCCCGGTTGAGCCGACCCATTGGTCACAACTACACTTCCAATATGGCTAAAGCATGGCTCTACTTCGATATTTATAGGTTTTTATACTAAGAAACAGGAACACTTCGTTATCCAAAAAAAAAGAAAATCAGTTTAAAAAATTAGAGGTATAAATAGTTATGATCTTGCAATATTAAATGCATCAAAGCAGAAAATATGCGTTAATAAATATAAGTATTCATAAATATTCGCAATATGCTGGTGAGTGGACGTTGGTCAAATGCATATGGATAGTCACTTGATGTGGATTTGTTTTTAGACGGAATTTTATAAGTCAGTTCATTGTTGTGATATAAAAATTTATTTGTCTATTTATTATTTTTTATTACTGTCTATTCATTTGCCGCCACTAAACATTAGCCATCGTTTTGTAGTTTGCTGAAAATGGGCATTAGTAAATGCTATTACAGAATTTGCCACTATCTATTGGAGTAGCATTTTTAAATTCACAAGAAACGAGTGCACATTTTCTAGCGATAGTCTGAATAACCCTACGATACAATATCCTCAAAAAAGAATCAAAATCAAGATGTTAATTAACCTCTGTAAACTAAGTCTGCTTTGTTACCTGTAAAATCGGCCCCGGCTCTCCTCATTCACCAATCATAACACAGGAGCATCACGCTATTCACCGCTGTTATTCTGTTTGGTCAGGGTTTGGTTGGTTGTACTCTACATACTGTTATGCGCTCCAGTCGACGACACAACTAGCGCCATCTAGTGTCAGGAACGAGAGCGAGGGGAGCGTTGCAGTTTATGACATCACAGATCTTTCGACCGACAGCGCCACCCGAAGAACTAGAAAATCTATACTCGAACTCTCGGTACCTTGCGCGTGTTTACTTGAACATTCCGGATATTTTGCTAATTTAAATAAATAGGTGGCGCAAGATGCGATCGACACAGAGTGGAACTCGGCGACACAAGCGAAGCTTCGGAGCGGAATTAAGTGAATTAGTGTGTTTAATTATTAGTGTTTTTAAATTTAATTTGTATAAAGTAAATTAAAGTGTTAATTTAGGTAATTCTATGGGCAATTTTTATTGTCACGAACCTCAAGCTCGTAACAATTGGTGTCAGAAGTGGGATAAAATAATGCCGATTTTACCCAAGGAAGAAACGGAGGGTGTCCGCACCCGAAGTCAACGCCAGCAGGAGACGGACCAGAGGAGATTTGGTGGTGCAACGCCGCAGATGTCTGAGGGCCAGCCGCCGGCCAAAGAAGCCGGTCCGTCAGCAGCTTCTACGTCTGTGGCACCTGACTTAGGTGCTCTGATGGCCATGCTACAGGAGCAGCTGCAGCGCGGACGAGAGGAACAGGCCCGTCTGTTGAAAGAGCAGCAGGAGGAACAGGCTCGCCGACAGGAGGAACAGGCTCGCCGACAGGAGGAACAGGCTCGCCGACAGGAGGAACAGGTCCGTCGTTTGGAAGATCAACTGCGGGGCGGACAAGAGGAACAGGCCCGTCGGTTGGAAGAGCAAATGCTCCTCATGAAGGATCTTCACGCTACCTTCGGGACGGAGATAAAGGAGGTGAAGGATAAGGTTGCTCAACATAACAACCGATTGTCGGAAGCTGAAACCCGAATCGACCAAGTAAACAATCGGGTTGACAACGTAATGGCTGATATGAAGAAATCACTGGACGAACTCAAACTTGGAGATGGAGCTACAGCTCCCGTAGTAGCTACAACACCTTCGCTACGTGGGTTCAAGGTGCCACCGTTCGACAGTACCTCTTCCTGGTCAGCCTGGAAGGTCAGGCTGGAATAAAAATCAGGCCATGACTGCTCTCACACTAGGCCTGCGTGACCAGGCCTTAACAGTTCTGGAAGCTCTCGGTGAGGAAGTGACTTATAAGCAACTCCTTGAGGCATTGGAGGCGAGGTATGGCGACGCTCACCTGGAACACGTCTTTCGTGCGCAGCTTAAAGATCGTGTGCAGCGCATCAACGAAAACCTGCAGCAGTGGGCTCTAGAAGTGGAGAAGCTGGTGCGAAAAGCATACCGGTCTGTACCTGCGCTCATTGAAGGGAACTTGGTGCAGACATTCATCGACGGCATCCGCGACATGGAAGTCAGAGCTGCTGTGAGGTTCGGGCACCACGAGACGCTTAAGGACGCCTTGGCCCATGCACTGGAAGTGGAAGCTGTGCGGCAGGATCACCGTTCCCATCGCGTCAGGGAGGTTGCAGCAGCTATAGTTCGCGACCGCAACAAAGGATACAGCCCTAGGTGCTATGGCTGTGGGGAAAAGGGCCATCTTCGATCCAGCTGCCCTAAGCGAACCCTAGAAAGGGAAACTGAACGATCCCAGGAGGGTAGTGCGGCCAACAGCACCGCCCAGCAGCAGCAGGGAAACGAGTAAAAGCCAGAACTGCGGGGCGGGTGCTGGCTGATGTTAAAAGAGCCCCAAGGATCTCGATCTGACAAACCCATGATGGGAACAGTCTAATCATCAAGGGCGAGGTCAACGGAATGCCATGTAAACTGACCATAGACACTTGAGCCTCTCGTACGGTTGTTAGTAGAGGAACTGACTTATAAGGTGGGACCTTATAAGTCAGTTCCTTGGGGACTCCGCATACACCCGAGAACGCATTAATTTGGTAACAGCCACCGGTCAGCGTATACCCGTCCGTGGAGAGAAGGAGATGGAGTTGAAGCTAGGCAACGTGATCTACCTGCTTAATGTCATCGTGGCTGATATAATGGACGACTGCATCCTAGGCCTAGACTTTATGAGGAATAATTGTTGTGAGATCGACGTTAAACAAGGTGTTTTGAAATGTGGACAGGAGGAACTTTTTATGGAAGGTGCGTTACCAGGGAACGTGTACAGCATTAAGGAGATTGTTCTTCCGCCGAGATCGGAAACGATTGTTACGGTTAGTCTTCCCCGAAATGCTGGGCAAGCTCACCGGTGTGTACTTGTGGAAAGGGTAAACAATGACCTTCCATGGAAAGTAGCTCAAACCTTGGTCAGAACCACTGACATCTCAAGAATACGTGTGCTGAACCTTTGCGACCGGGAACAGATTATAGAAAAAGGCACACTGGTTGGCACTTGTGAGGAAGTGGATTGGTTACGACGGTGCCAATATATATCGAGTGGGACCCCCAGCAAGGATTCAGGAACGAGAGTGACCACACTTTTGGAAGACTGTCGCAGTGTTCTCTCCCCGAACGAATTGGTCAAGGCGAAGAAGTTGTTACTCAAGTACGACGATATATTTTCGTCAAACGATGCTGACATAGGAAAGACTGGCTTTGTTCAACACAAAATAAACACAGGTGAAGAATTGCCTATCCGTCAGCGGCCAAGAAGATTGCCGGTAGCACGTGAAAAGGAAGTGGAAACCATGATTGAGGGAATGGTGAAGGATGGTGTTATTGAACCTTCATCTAGTCCATGGTGTTCACCCGTGGTGCTGGTAAAGAAGAAGGATGGCAGCATGCGGTTCTGTGTTGATTACCGCCGTCTGAACGACGTCACAAAGAAGGACAGCTATCCCTTGCCAAGAATTGATGACACGCTGGACATGCTTACAGGAGTAAAATGGTTTAACACGCTGGATCTAAAAAGTGGCTACTGGCAAGTTGAAATTGACCCTAAGGACAAGGAGAAAACTGCGTTCTCGACGGGAAAGGGTCTGTGGCAATTCAAAGTAATGCCGTTTGGGTTGTGCAATGCTCCAGCAACGTTTGAAAGGCTGATGGAACTTGTACTTACCGGGCTAATTGGCGATGCCTGTCTGGTCTACTTGGATGACATCATCATCGTGGGCCGTACGTTTGAAGAACACCTTCAAAACCCGGAACGCGTGCTTATGAAGATTCAGAGTGCCAACCTCAAGTTGAGCCCGAAGAAATGTTCACTATTCCAACGGCAAGTTAACTTTTTGGGGTTTGTAGTATCGAAAGAAGGTATCCGCACAGATCCAGAGAAAATCGCCGCTGCCAAGGACTGGCCGGTTCCAAAAGACAAGACGCAGGTTAGAGCATTTTTGGGTTTGTGCTCCTATTACCGGCGATTCGTGAAGAACTTTGCAGATATAGCCAAACCTCTGCACAAGCTAACCGAGGAGAAGCGACATTTCTGCTGGGATGAAAGTTGCAATATCGCATTCCAGGAGCTCAAGGACCGTCTGTGCAAAACACCTATTTTGGGATACCCTGATGAAAGCAAAGAATTTATAGTTGACACAGACGCAAGTGATATAGGACTTGGCGGTGTGCTGTCTCAACGGAGTGGTGACCAAGAGGTCGTGATAGCGTACTTCAGCAAGTCGTTGTCAAAACCGGAAAGGAACTATTGTGTCACAAGACGCGAATTGCTCGCTGTGGTAAAGTCGTTGCAGCATTTTAGCAAATATCTCCTGGGATGAAAGTTTCACTTACGAACTGACCATGCTGCACTAAAATGGCTATTGCAGTTTAAAAACCCAGAAGGACAAGTTGCGAGGTGGATTGAACTACTGCAGGAATACGACTTTTAGATCGAACATCGCAGCGGGAAATCTCATGGCAACGCTGATGCATTGTCAAGAAGACCTTGTCCTGAAGATTGCAAACATCGTACTAGGCAAGAGAGTAAGGAAGTGGTATCCGTGAGGATGTTCAGGGCAGACCACCTCAGCAACGAGTGGAAGGACAGCTTACTACATGCACAGCAGGAAGATCCGGACATCAAGCCGATTCTGGAATGGATAAAGGCCAGTGCTCCCAAGCCCAAGTGGAGTGACGTCTCAGCGATGAGTTCGACCACTAAAAGCTATTGGGCCCAGTGGGACAGCTTGCTGCTTCAGGATGGAGTTCTGTGTCGTAAATGGGAAAACGTTCGGGGAGACAGCTGTCATTTGCAAATGGTTGTCCCTAAAGCTAAAGTACCGGATGTTCTACAGCTGTACCATAATGATTGTTCAGGAGGCCATCTGGGAGTTAAACGAACTCTACTGAAGATCCGGGAACGGTTTTACTGGGTCCACTGTCGAAACGATGTCGAGGACTGGTGTCGCAAATGTACAAGTTGTGCGGCTGTAAAGGGACCTCAGACTCGTAGTAGAGGTGCATTGAAGTTGTACAATGTTGGTGCACCATGGGAGAGAATAGCCATTGACGTGGCGGGACCGTTTCCGGAGAGTGAAAGCGGTAACAAGTATTTCATGGTTGTGATGGATTGCTTCACTAAGTGGCCAGAAGTCTTCGCCATTCCAAATCAAGAAGCTTCAACAGTTGCAGATAAACTAGTTCATGGATTCTTCTGTCGTTTTGGAGTACCTTTAGAGATTCACAGCGATCAAGGAAGGAATTTTGAGTCTCAAATATTCCAGGAAACTTGCCGAGTTATGGGTACTCATAAAACAAGAACGACTACTTATCACCCACAATCTGATGGAATGGTGGAACGATTTAATCAGACATTGGAGAGGTACCTAGCAAAAGTTGTAGACAATCGGCAACGAGATTGGGACAAGCACATACAACCGTTTTTGTTGTCATATCGAAGTTCTGTTCACGAAAGTACAGCAGTGACACCAGCTTTCGCAAACTTTGGAAGAGAATTACGGCTGCCTGCGGACCTGATCACCGGGATACCACCTGATGCCCCACGCAGTATAACCGATTATGCAAATGACTTGCGGAACAAAATTAATGACATTTATGAGCACGTCAGACAATCGGGCCAGCAAATGTCTGAGAAAATGAAAACCCGGTACGACCGCAAAATGAACAATAAAGGGTTCAACGAAGGTTCATTAGTGTGGTTGCACAATCCAGTCCGCAGCAAAGTGAAATCTCCTAAGCTTCAAGCTAAATGGGACGGCCCGTACCGGATTGTAACCAGGATCAACGATGTGACCTACCGGATACAGAAAGGCGCAAGAGGGACTCCTAAGATCGTCCATGTGGATCGCTTGGCGCGTTATTATGGGACCAATAATGCTCGGGACGAGCATGTCTTAGGAGGGGGCAGTGTTACGCGCTCCAGTCGACGACACAACTAGCGCCATCTAGTGTCAGGAACGAGAGCGAGGGGAGCGTTGCAGTTTATGACATCACTGATCTTTCGACCGACAGCGCCACCCGAAGAACTAGAAAATCTATACTCGAACTCTCGGTACCTTTCGCGTGTTTACTTGAACATTCCGGATATTTTGCTGATTTAAATAAATAGGTGGCGCAAGATGCGATCGATACAGAGTGGAACTCGGCGACACAAGCGAAGCTTCGGAGCGGAATTAAGTGAATTAGTGTGTTTAATTATTAGTGTTTTTAACTTTAATTTGTATAAAGTAAATTAAAGTGTTAATTTGGGTAATTCTATCGGCAATTTTTATTGTCACGAACCTCAAGCTCGTAACAATACCTTACATACTCTTTATACGTGGTAAAGCCACACTGCTGTATTACGGTTATAGCACAAATGGGTCAATGGGTTTCCGCAGATTTTGGGAAATGTATATGTCCAATTGACGCCACAGCCATAGCCGGAGCAACGGCAACGCTGTTCTACTATTTAAAATGAAGGTAATATTTTTATCGTAATGGATTAAAGTAGACAATTTATAACAAATCGTTAAAATAAGTAACTGTCATCTTCTTTAAAGTAGGGAAGAACGTTAGTCTATGAAGTCTGTGGAGAGTTGATTAGCAATTAGTTAATGAGGCACAAGATGTGTTTGCAGACAACTCGTGATCGAGAGTACGTAGATTGTACTTAAATTTTACACACAGATTTCTTACAATAATTAAAGACGAATAAATGATCAACTAAATAAATTATCAATTACTAGTATTAATTTAATTATTTTTATGCCAAGAAAATTCCAAAAAAAAATCCTTTCTGTTTCTTAAGGTTTGATTTTTGAGAAAGAGGTCGTTTTAATTACATCTAATCGTAAGGGATGACGCCATGCGATGACATCGTAAGAGAATCTATTTCCGCATTTGGTCCCGTAATTTTCGTTGGGTGACTACAGGAAATGCCAGAGCTGGGGCTTCCGCTAGAATAGATGGAGGTATAATCATATTGTTTACGTCAGATGTAAAATGCCCAAACAGGAGACGGGCAACAGCGTCAAAAGTGTGAGAGATCTGGTACCTTGCCAAGCGTGACGATCAAGGTCAAGGCAAATCCTCTCTGCAACTGGAGAGGCTCATGTTCAACAGGGAAATTTTACGGTAAATGACGCCGAGATGAAAGAAGAGAGGTGAGAGGAGATGAAACAAACAACTTTTTCTTTACACGTCGACAAGTAGCAGTAAATCTAACTGATAGTGTAATAAAACTACTGAGCTAATGATGACACAGCAATTACCTAATTTTTAAAAATGTTTAAATTGTGAAGTTGATTCTGCTGTTGGGTAATGTAAATTATAAAAAGTCGTTTTCCAATATATGTACCCACAAAAATGTTCAATTCTTAGGTGATTTAAAATTAATAAAGATAATTAGATTCAACATAGTTTATTGAATCGTAAATTAAAATATATAATATCACCATGTTATCGCTAATACTTTACGTTGACAACTTATTGTACAGTGTACCTTAAACTGACCGTGTTATTTATTTCCCAGTTTATTGATTAATCACTAGTTTAAAATTTGGGGACTTCAATTACGCGGCACACTACGTATTATTATCGACTTTAGAAGTTATTCAGTAAAGTTGAAATTATTTTATTCATTTCAATTATTTGAACAAAAAGTAACAAACGACTTCCTAAACTTTTGAACTTGGTACTAATACATACTTGTGAATTTTGTTTTATTGTATTAAGGTTTTGAATTAAGTTTGTACTTTTTATTAAAATTTAATTTATTTACTCTTTTAAGTGGTCTCATGAAAATTACAAGTTCAAGTTTACGTAGAGAGAGGTACAGAAGCAGTGATCCGCCGCCAAACCCTTTAAAAACGTGAAAATTGAATTATTAGCTATTTGAAAAATCGACATATCAACCTTTTTTTGAGTCCCTTTGTGGTTCACGACTAGGGAGTCCATCGACCGTTATACGTATTCTAAATCTGCATTTCACGTAAATTACTAAGGGGATTGATGCTATGTGCATTCTAATTACATATATAATATATAAACACTCAAGCCTGTCACCCAGAGGGGTAGGTAGAGACTACAGACTTCCATTTGTCACGATCCTGACATACCTCTCTCGCCCTTACATCCATACATCTACGCATACACGCTCGTCGGTTAAGGGTACTCCATTTCAAAACATCGCCAATTTGGTCGATAAACCTTAATCGAGGGCGTCCTTTCCTGACTCTGCCGTTCACATTTTGCAGTATAATATTGCTTTGTCACCTTTTCCTCGTTAATTCTTTCTTCATGAACCATCGAAGCATTTCTTTCTTAATCCGGGTCACAATATCATTTTGCACACCACATTTTTCTCTTATCACATAATTTCTTACCCTGTCATTTATATTCAGCCCTAGAATACTCCTTAAAGAAAGCATTTCTACAGCATATTCTTCATATCACTCTACTTTGGAGATCCTTCTGCCACACCTAATTATCACTACCATTAAAGTAGGGATTAACACCATATTATAAACCATCATAGGCGCCTTTTTGACACATTCTAACTCATAAACGAACTTATCCACTTGCTCAATCAACTCCCCTTCTATTCTTATTTCACATAACGTTTTACTTTCTTCTCTTTCAAAAAGCATCACCAAGTCCATGAACGCACAAAAAACTTTCAGGTTTTTGGCCAAAAACTTCTCCGCAATCACGAGCATGTAAAGGACTTGATCTGTACATCCCATTTCCTTTTAAAATCCCGCTTGCACATTCCGAATTTTTCCATCAGTTTCTTTCATAACTCTTTTCAGTAACATCTTAGCATACAGTTTACCCACAATACTAAACAAGCTGATGCCACGGTAGTTTTGCAGTCATTCTGTGACGCTTTTCCTTTTATATCGGGACTATAACTGCTTTACACCAGTCTTCCGGTACCCGCTTCAAGTCCCAACAAAAATTAACCAAGATGTACAGCAGGTCTGCCACCACTCCCTCTCCAGGTCTTAGCATCTCTGGTGATCAGCTTTCTAACTCTTTAGATTATAGCTTGTAAATTCAAAGTGGAAGCGACATAAAACTATGCTTATCGCCAATGGCAAAGGCAAGAAAGACCTTTGGCCTTCACAGATGGAGGTACCTTTTTTATAACATAAGGATGCCAGACAAATTTCTCTGACGGTAAGTGGACGCTGTAGTCTACAGACTTCTACATCTATCCCCAATTAAGAATAATAATAATATATAATTATCATTCAGTTCATTTATTCACATTTAATTACTATTCACGACTTAAAAACTCGTTTCATGAATGAGTGCTATACTTATGGTGGCAAGTTTCCCGATATTCTTTACAGTACCTATTGTAGAGTGTGAGCAGGAATTACAGGATTTGATTTTACCACCTCTCCTTTCTATCATTGAAGAGTAAGTATCACTAGAGGATTAATTAGTTGTAATTTGCTTGGAATTTGGTTGTAGCGTTTTGCTTTCTTGCTTTTAAAATATGTGGGAAAACGTGCCTTACATACCTACATATAAGCAAACGAACCTAGACTGTATTTCACATACACTAAGTACTTTTACTACATTATAATTTTTTAGTACATTTTTAATTATTTTTTATTTTAAGCACACTTTTAGTCGCCCAAACCTTATAAATATTAAGAGTAAAATTTTCGGAATTAAACTAATATTAATTTTATAAATGCTGCTATTCTTTAGCCTATATCTTTTAATAATAGTACTGTGGCCGTTGAGGGAAAAGGGGAGATCTCCCGCCGGGCAAGGTATTCTGCCCGGAGATCGGCCAAAACTCCGTGTGATAGTTCGGAGATGTTCTATATATACTGTTTATGATTCGGAATTTTGATTTAGCGCGATTTAATGTTTCGCTTGTGGCGCGACGACAGCGCCGCCACATCACCCCCCTGCTCAGACCTATAATAATATATATAATATAAGTCATTATTTTTTAAGATTACCTATGGAATGTTATTGATGAAAACTATTTATATGTTATAAAATGCTACTAACTATCTATTCTATACTATATACAACTAACTATTCTATAAAATAATATTACGGAATATAGAAACTAAAATTACATCGAAGCCTAAATCGGGCTAAATCAAAATTCCGATTCATAAACAGTATATATAGAACATCTCTGAACTATCACACGGAGTGTTGGCCGCTCCCCGGGCAGAACCCCTTGCCCGGCGGGAGATCTCCCCTTTTCCTCCACCGGCCACAGTGGTGACCACCCGATGTGATCTGAACACGCAACCAAAGAACCTTCGGAAACTTCAAGCTTCATCATCGTCATAAAATACCCCACCCATTCGCTCCCGCGCAGATATCGTCTGCAGTCCTCATATCCTGCAAGCCATCTAGCTTCACAAGGTTCATTGCAGCACTGGAATAATAATGCTTCCTGTTCCTTCAAGCTACTCTCTGCGCTATACAGTGTTCGGCACGGCTCTGAGCCTCACTGCTCGCCTCTGTTTCACGGCACTCTCGCAGATTACTTGCCTTCTTCTCGACTCACCGCAGACTACAAGGCAATCTCCTGGCACTTTCACATTCGTCGGCAACGAGGCTGCACCTATCGACCTCCGGTCTGAGCAGGTGGGTGATGTGATGCTTGTGGCGCAACGGCGCTGTCGTTGCGCCACAAGCGAAACACACTGAAACCCAAATCGCGCTATTAAAGTTTCGAATCATAAACACTATATATGAAACATCTCCGAACTATCACACGGAGTGTTGGCCGCTCCCCGGGCACAATAGTTTGCACGGCGGGAGATCTCCCCTTTTCTTTCCACGGCCACACCTCCTACTTGAAAGCATTTAGAAAATATTTCCAAATGGCTTTTTATGTATATATCTTAGATTTGTTGTAGATTTTGTTGTCCAATATTTCTCTATTTTCTTAATATCATTACCATCATCATCATTATAATCATACTTATGCGTACTTAGCACTTCATATGTTGACTGCTGAAAATAATCCTCCATCAAAGAATGCCACCAAACGAGGTCCTGATCGTTTAACTTCCTACTTATTATTCTTATCACTATTATCTCACTATTATTATAGTGTCTAATACAGCTGTCAACAAATATCAACGTCGAGGTGTTTAATTCGTTGTGTTTGTTTTTATTTTATGTACAATTCATGATATTATTTGATGCTTTGAAGTAAGAAAGGGAATGTGTAAACGTATAAATGACAAAATAAGCTTGAAATTCAACAACAGTAATACCATCAAAGAAACATATTATAATGCCAATAAAACATTATAAGAGTGTACGTTATTTCGTGCAAAATGGTGGTCTGACAATTATTTCCGAATAGGGCACGCTTTTCTCAGTAATAAAAATGGTAGAACGTAAAATTGATTTAATCGAAGAATAAAATTTACCCTCATTTGGTGGAATTCAGCCTTAAAAATATTCATGGTAACAGTTCACTATCATAGCGATTTAAGAGGCGCGTTTGGCTAGAAGCCTAGACTAATAGTCTAATATAACGTTCACTCATGTGTACAAAGCGCATATGTAGTTGCAAGTCTCGGAAGAATTTTGTTGATTTGGAATTCACTAAGATAGTGTAACGCTAAAATTAAAACATAAATTTTACACGACAGCAGTGCTCCTTTCACATAAAGGAGTCCTACTGCAGTACCACCCACCACCCTCTCAAGCACGTTAAATTAAATTAAGGAATATAATACGTTACGGAGCTGCGCTGCACTGTACGTGTTGAACGGAGAAAGACTCCACGCGGACGGAATACCAGTGTAAAATAGCAGCATAATGCTGTTGTATTTGGTATGGTTACTGATGAGACCCGAGACCAATTTTTACCACGTTTTTAGTATCTCGCTTTCTTGTCGGTTCATTATAAGTGTTGTAATTCATTATAAACTAACTTTCTAATGAAACTTTTAGTTAAACTTATAGTTTTCAGCTATTTTGAATTTAGACCACACGGTCAACTATCAACATTTCATCATTCCTTTTTGTGGTCGACACTAAGAGAAATTAATTAATATCCTTGTTTATTCCGTTTTTCTATTACATGTTATTTATTATTACAGACCAATTTATTACATAGCCGATTTCGAGACGGTTGAGCCCTCGGAGAAAAGTATTATTTATGGACATTTGTTTGCAAAATTTGAAAGTTGAAGAATGCAGATTAAGAATGGGTGAGTTAATCGTCAAATGCCTTTTGTACGCCGATGATCAAGTTATTCTTGCGTCATCGGCGGCCGAGTTGCAAATGATTATTACATTAATGAACAGATCACTAAAAGAAAGTGGTGTGAAAGTGAACGTAAGTAAGATGAAAGTTGTGGTTTTTGAAAGAGAACAAAGTAAAATGATATGAAATAAGAATAGAAGGGGAGTTGATCGAGCAAGTAGATATAGAGTTTGTATATTTGGGTTGCGTATTTAACAGGAGGGACGTCCTAGGCGAAAATGTGTCGACCATATTGGCGATTTATTGAAAACAGGCCAAATTAGTTACCCTTAACCGACGAGCATGTATGGGTAGGTAGTGGGTAGGTGAGTGTTTATGTACATGTATGTATGTATTATTTCTTGTACCTAAACGAAATATCCAGGTAATACTTTTATGTATATCCGACATGATAAACTTATAATGATTTATTAAGTTTATGCGATCATTACACATTTATTTGTATAGTGTGCAGAAAAGAATATTAAGTAGAAAATCAAAAATAAAACTTGGTTTTACAGATTTTTTCGTGTAATAACTTATTTAGTGTTCCCGAAGTTTCGAATACTTTACATGACTGAGGTGTTCGACGTCGCAATGTCATAGTTATGGCTACCATGCCTACTTTCAGATCATAATTATAAGTTTTGGTAAAACTATAGACATCCGGTACTAACGTATGGGGGTAGGAAGGGGGTTGGGGAGGGGAACGGTTCAGGGAAAGCCCCCTTACTCTTCCCCCTTGCGGAAATGTATAGTTTATGAGGAATGATTTTTTTTTTGTAAAACCATATCCTCACATTTACACAGGAATATTGACCTATAATTACTTCAACAACAGCTTCGGTGCTGCGGAAAATGCAGCCCCTTCGCCCTTGCGTAGCAAATTGCAGGTAGTCACGGCGGGCGGGGGCTACTCTCCCTCCGCGCCTACGGCTCTACAAAAACACTCTACGGGTAGAGCGGACAAGACTACGTGGAGTCGGGGCATGCTGTTTCAGTTTTAGAACAGATTGTACCAATCTTATGCATAAAGTCAGGTTGCCCTAAACTCTGCTATGATAGTGGTAAAGAAACAATGTAATGTGAATTGTTATAATTTTGTTTTCTGATAAACCCCTTGACTGCCCTCCACTGCGACTCAATTTTTTGTATATGAGTCCCGTCTTCAGTTACAAATGGATGGTCTGGATCCGAGTGATTAACTTTTTTATAGGTTTATCTGTGTTACAAAAACAAATCGATATATTTGCGTTTCGTTCTAAGCAATTCTTAGCGAAATTTATTTTTATCCTAATTAATTTAAAACGCATTTCTAACTTCTAAAAACAATATAATAGGTTCAAGCTTAATCCTACCAAGCCTCCTAGACTAATAACATTATTAAAATCAAGTACCAAGTATTAAAAACAAGTACTGTCATTAACCACTCCTAACACAAGCGTTACAAGCTTACCACGAGTAGTGAAAAGGAATAATAGTAATGATAATTAATAGGATTACTAATATTTTATAAAAAAAGTACCGAATATCTGTAGCCAACCTTTAATTTTTGTCTGATCTACGCAGTATGAACTTTTTTATAGAATAAGGGTGACAAACGAGCACACAGTCCCCCTAACGG